>JAEPBF010000253.1:600000-992514 GCA_019739055.1 Passiflora organensis | reverse complement strand
GGATCCTGACAAACAAAAACGTACAAGCACACACAGGCAAGTACAAAACATAATACCACAACAAGGTATTCTCAATCATGTCAGGAAATAATCAACACATCCAATGCATATAACAATAGCATCCCAGGCACTCAATCCCTAACTCAGGGGTTCTATACAGACTAGGAGATTCATATCTCATTCCGGATTTCATATTCTCACCATATAATCCAATCATAAACAATACAACAAAGACAGGTAACAAAAACATCAGATAAGAGCGGGGATTCCTGAAGAAACCGATGAGGCATAGATCCTACCTGTAACGACCCTAAATCCTAAACCATTATCAATTGCTCCTATTAAGGTCATTACCGCCGTGAAACCCAAATAAGTCTCAGCGACACCTAAGATCTATTAGAATTTCACAAGGCTACATACCGATTTTAAGCTAATTTATTTCGTTGCTTATCAATCAATTGGAGCATGCTATTGGATACACATTCTGGTAACATACGGAGTAAATAAAATCATCAGCGGAAGTCTTAAATCAATCCATTGGGTTCATAACACACAAGTCCCATAGGGATCCAAATAATCAGCAAGCAATTCATCAACAGTTTCCGGAAATAACAAGTCAAAAGAATGCTCAAAAATAAACCAGAACATCATCCAATCTTTCAAGTTATTTGCGCATGTAACAGGTAAGTGTTTATGATGCAATATCGTCCCGCCATGCAGCCTTGATCTCACACACCGGTACCACGAACAGAGGGTGTACCTAAGCCTGAAAAATGGTAAAAACAACAGGATGAGATTACAAGAATCTCAGTAGGGTCGCAGCATCATAAGATCTACAGAATCCCTAAACACAAATCTCCCGAATTCACATAAGATCATTCCCTAAATAACTAAAGGGATCACGCAATTCAACAATAAACATAAAGAGGTTATGGCCGAGATCATGGCTGAGGGAGGACCACACTTCCGAAAGATTCAGAAGTACACAGGCAGGTGAAATACAACAAAATCACATCCAATGATGAAGAAAGGCCATCCCCTTCCACCTGTGTTGTCCAAGACTTACTGCACAAAGGGTAGATGGTTAACACACAAACTAATCAGTAAGCCTTTCACCTTATCCTCGCAAGGATAAGTCGACTAGCCCCACATGGAACAAGTCTTCCCTTAGTCGCAACCAGGGCATCCCCATATCACACAGAAGAGGGCTTCCTATCTCGCAAGACAGGGATCCGGCCACTAGGCTCAGATATCCAGCGTGCACTTGCTGGTTCAACACCCATACACCTCCCATAAATCGATAAGAACCTCTCCTCTCCCTAGGAGCATCAGTTCTTACCCTGCGAGGCCACCGGAACAGGATCCTGACACACAAACACGTACAAGCACACACAGGCAAGTACAAAGCACAATACCATAACAGGGTATTCTCAATCATGTCAGGAAACAATAAACACATCCAATTCATATATCAATCGCATCCCAGGCACTCAATCCCTAACTCAGGGGTTCTATACAGCCTAGGAGATCCATATCTCATTCCGGATTGCATATTCACACCCTACAATCCAATCACAAACAATACAACAAAGGCAGGTATCAAAAACATCAAATAAGAGCGGGGGTTTCTGGAGAAACCGATGAGGCATAGATCCTACCTCCCTTGTCTCTGAACAAGAAGCTATTCCTTTGCCTTTATTAAGTAAATCTGAACCACCTAAATCATCACCACACAAAGATAAAACCAACTAAGCATGCATATCCAAAAATCAAATGCATACGCTATTCCTTACCAGTACCACTCACCAAACCTATCAGAAAACCAGTGATCAGACGTTGCAGGTGCCTCCCCCTTGGATGTGTGATGTGATAGCCAGAAACTTATCAAGATTCAACCTGAATTTACCATTCCAATTAACTATGCAAAACCTATTGCTAAAAGTAGGGCATAGCACGATTTCGTCTTAACCTAAAAACAACGAAATATTTACATCCAAGCTGCGATTAACATAGTTTTGGAAAGATAATGAAAAGAGCTTTCCAACGACATATTATTTGCAAGATTCCGACAAACGAGTAAAAAGTTATGCTATTTTGAAATTCAAGAAGATTTGGCCGAAACCTAACGCGGCCGCCGATTTTCAAAGTAATATTAGACAACGAAATACTAACCTCCCGAAGCAAATCCAAAGATTGTTGGAAAGAGGATGAAGAGAGCTTTCCAACAAGCTATTATTCGCAGAGATCCAATGAACGATAAGAGAGTTATGCTAGTTTAAAGTTTCTGCAAATTCTGACGGCTAATGGGAGGTATAAGGTTTTAAGCCTATACGAATTTTGTAAGGTTTTAGGGGAAACTTTTGTGGGGTTGGCTTCCTATTTATATTGAATGAGGATAGAATTAGGTCTAATACTTTTAATCAATCTATCCATTCAATACAACTTACCAAATAATCAAAACTCTTAAATTACCTTCCTTAATCTTTTTAAGGTAACTATCTACCTTAAAGGATATTTTCCTAAAACGATTACCCAAAGATCCTAAATCAAAAGGGATTAGAAACAAATTAATTTACTGAACAATCTTACCAATTTCGGCTATCACACATCCTTCTCTTCAGGGGCAAAATCGTCTTTTCACCTGCACTGGCTTCTGGACTTCTAGGACTCAAAATTCGGGGTCTTACACTACCTCTCTTGTCTCTGAACAAGAAGCTACTCCTTTGCCTTTATTAAGTAAATCTGAACCACCTAAATCATCACCACACAAAGATAAAACCAACTAAGCATGCATATCCAAAAATCAAATGCATACGCTATTCGTTACCAGTACCACTCACCAAACCTATCAGAAAACCAGTGATAAGACGTTGCAGGTGCCTCCCCCTTGGATGTGTGATGTGATAGCCAGAAATTTATCAAGATTCAACCTGAATTTACCATTCCAATTAACTATGCAAAACCTATTGCTAAAAGTAGGGCATAGCACGATTTCGTCTTAACCTAAAAACAACGAAATATTTACATCCAAGCTGCGATTAACATAGTTTTGGAAAGAGAATGAAAAGAGCTTTCCAACGACATATTATTTGCAAGATTCCAACAAACGAGTAAAAAGTTATGCTATTTTGAAATTCAAGAAGATTTGGCGGAAACCTAACGCGGCCGCCGATTTTCAAAGTAACATTAGACAACGAAATACTAACCTCCCGAAGAAAATAAAATGATGGTTGGAAAGAGGATGAAGAGATCTTTCCAGCAAGCTATTATTCGCAGAGATCCAATGAACTATGAGGGAGTTATGCTAATTTAAATTTTCTGCAAATTCTGACGGCTAATGGGAGGTATAGGGTTTTAAGCCTATACGAGTTTTGTAAGGTTTTAGGGGAAACTTTTGTGGGGTTGGCTTCCTATTTATATTGAATGAGTGTAGAATTAGGTTTACTACTTTTAATCAATCTATCAATTCAATACAACTTACCAAATAATCAAAACTCTTAAATTACCTTCCTTAATCAAATAAGGTAACTATCTACCTTAAAGGATGTTTCCTAAAACAATTACCCATCTATAAGATCCTAAATCAAAAGGAATCAGAAGCAAATTAATTTACTGAACAATCTTACCAATTCCGGCTATCACACATCCTTCTCTTCAGGGGCAAAATCGTCTTTTCACCTGCACTGGCTTCTGGACTTCTAGGACTCAAAATTCGGGGTCTTACAATCCCCTAACTGAGTGGGTGTGTGCGTATGTACCTACCTTCAAACACAAAACCAACAAAACAGTTTAGCATATAACAAATCATATCTCCTAAACCATGCTCTGCTACCAAACCTGTAAGGACCCCAATTCCTATCCTATTATTATCTACTCCTAATAGGACCCTTACTACCGTGAAAACCAAACAAGCCCAAAAACCAGGACCTATTTGTATCCCACAAGACTTATCCATCTAATTTCTGATTTTAGCATATTCATTATAGTACTTATAACAATTGGAGCAAGATATTGGACAAGGATTCTAGTATCATACAGAGTGAATAAAACATCAGTGGAAGTCCTTAAATTGAACAATTAGAACCACAACACACAAGTCCCATAGGGATATAAAAATCCAACAAGTAAACCTCCAATATAATCCTGAAACAAACAAGCAAAGGAGGGACTCAAAGAACCAGAAAATAGTCCAATTAAAGTTCATGTTATATGTGCAAGCAACCAAGGAAACAGGAATGTGAATGTGATGCAATATCACCCCATCGTGCAGCCATGATCTCACACACTGGTACCACGAACAGCAAATGTACCTAATCCTGAAAATGGTGAAAATAATAGGGTGAGATTACAAGAATCTCAGTAGGGTTACAACATTATAAGATCTACAGAAATCTTAAACAAATATCTCCCACAAAATATCAGATCAGCCTAAACATTTAAAACGAATCACACAATCATCATTCAACCAAAAAGGGATAAAGCTGAGAATGGACTACAAACACCTCTGAAAATCAGAAGTACACAGGCAAGTAATTTATCACTTAAACTCATCATCAGGAAAGGTCATCCCCATCCACCTGTTTTGTCCAACGCTTCGCTGCATAATGGGTAAAAAGGTTAGCACACAAGCTAATCAGCAAGCCTATCACATCATAAGGCAAAGACAAAAACCAAACTAAACATGCATACTCAATAACTAATTAAATACCATATATCCTTACCAATTCCACTCAGCAAACCTATCAGAAACCAATGATCAGATACTGCAGATGCCTCACTCTCAAATGTATGATGTAATAGCCAAGAACTTAACAAGATTTAACCTGAATTACCATCTCAATCAACCATATAAATTTCGGCACTAACAATAGAGCAATAAGGCAAATTGCGATTTCATGTTAACAAGCTATAGGGGTTGCGATTTCATGTTAACAAGTTATAGGGATTGTGATTTCACGTTAAGAAGGAAGGATTAGGTGTTAATACCATATACAATCAAAAGGAACAACATCAGAAATCAATAAGTTGATCAATTGATCAAAATCAACAACAATAAGACAAGGGTAAGGCATTTCGATTTCATTTATAGGGAAGAATCAAAGGATGAATTCATGATATATCAACATGAATGGATGTTAAACAATCTACGAACAAGGGGAACAATAACAGAAACTAATTGAAGGAAGAATTTCAACAAGGAAAATCAAACCTTCTGATGACCGGACAAAAGTAGCTAGATAGGGGATGGAAAGAGCTTTCCAACAAGCTATTATTTGAAGAATTCCGACAAAGGATCTAAGTGTAGGGAGGTGTAGGGTTTGTTGTGTATTTTTTGTGTAAGATCTAAGTGTTGCTGGCTACCTCATTATATAAGGGGGTTATGGGATTAATTTCCCTAATTTAAAGGCTAGATTAAAGTAAGATAATTACCGGAATTAAATTATGGAATTATCTTCCTTAATTTTAGGAAATTTATCTCCTAAGGTAAATATCAACCAATATGGAACCAAATTAAAAAGAAATGAAACCAGAAATGATTACTGGACATTTCATACCATTTTTGGCCATCACACATCCATTTCTTCAGGGGAAAAACTGTTATTTCACTTTCATTGGATTCTGGACTTCTAAGACTCAAAATCGGGGTCTCACACTATCCCATTTTAGTTGAATGATGAATGTGTGATACCCTATAATTGTATAGGCTGATCTGATATTGTTTGGGAGATGTTTGTTTAAGATTTCTGTATATATTATGATATTGTGACCTTACTGAGATTCTTGTAATAACATCCTATTGTTTTCACTATTTTTCAAGCTTAGGTACGTTCTCTGCTCGTGGTACCAGTGTGTGAGATTAAGGCTGAACGACGGGGAGATATTGCATCATATTTGCATACTTGTTTCCTTTATTGCTTGCGCATATAACATGAAGATTGATTAGACCGCTTTCTGGTTTTTAGAATGTCTCTTTTGTTTGCTTGTTACCGAAACTTACTAGGGATTTATTTGCTAGATTTTGAGATCCCTATGTGACTTAAATGTTGTGGTTCCTTTGATTAATCATAAAATTTTTTGATGATGTTTTATTCACTCCATATGAATCCAGAATGTTTGTCCAATATTAACATGCTCCAAAATTTTAAAAGAATGAACTTGCTAAAATCAGAAATTAGACGGATAAGCCTTGTGGAATTTAGATAGGTCCTGGTATTTGGGTTTATTTGGGTTTATTTGGGTTTCACGACGGTGAGGAGCCTATCAGCAGAAAATATGAATAGGTTAGGATTCGGGGCCCTTACACAATCGACCGATCTATTGGAGAACACCGACTAGTCGGTTCATCAAATGGGAAAATAAGATGGTCATTCCGAACATCAATGAACCAGTCGGTTCACATACACCGACTGGTCAGTTGTACGAGATCAAGCCCAGAAATACGCATATAAGGACGATTAGATACGGATAAAGACTATCCATTTATTTTTAACTATAAAATAGATATCAGAGTTGTATTATTTTTCAATAAAGACTGTATGTGCTTTCCTTATTATTTTCAGAATGGCTCTCAATCCATCAGAGATCAAGATGTTGGTATGTCCATTTGAATTTGAATCCCAGTTTTACGTTAAGAAATCAAGATTGCAAAAGATGTTGATTAATTCTTTCCCTTCGTCTTTTGCAATCTTGATTTCTTAACGTAAAACTGGGATTCAAATTCATTGTGTTCTTATTATAAGTTTTTAACCCTATTTCTATTCTTGATTAATTAACAGACTTGGCTAGTTTGTCCATAGATACTTAATTGATTCGGAATAACAATTAAACTTTGACAATAGGTTAGAACTTGGTAGAATAGGAATATATCTGCCAAATCTAGGGTTCATATTGATTGGGAAAAACAACTCAGAAGTTCAATTATCATAGGAATATAGTTAGTTGGGAATCTAAATTAACTCCTAATAGTCTAGAAGAATATTAGGAGATTAAAAGATCATCAAGAACATGTACAGAATATTGGAACTAAACAATAGTTGGATTGGTTTTCAAATTATTTAACAACCCTAACTCTAACATCTAACTAGTTAACTTAGGTTTTAATTTTAGTGTAATTACAACTCTTTTTCAATTCATTTAACTAGAATAGTGAGTTAGGTAAATTGATTGGTTTTAAACGACTTTCCTTATGGGATCGATACTTGTTCTTTTGAACTATATTACTTGTTGATAGTCGTGCGTTTGCGATTAAATATAAATTCAATTTTACACCAACACCTACGTGCGGATTGTTGACATCCGCTATGAAGAATATAAGATTTTCATAAATAGGGTTTGTCACTTGATGGGAAGAACTTGTGGTGGACTCGATTTCTTTTAACTCATGGCTTGAATTCAAACAGACTGGACCAGCGGACTGAGCTTTCCTCCGATGACACGCGGTGTTATTCCTCTGGTAAGTTGTCTCGATCTCTGGATCAAAAGGGACAACCTAGCTGGTCCATGATGATCTAGGCATAAAACTACCGTGACTTGAGTGTAACTTTTGGCTGGCTGATTCCCCGGCAACGATGTCTAAAATTTTATGTGTTGTCGAAACATTCAAAGATAAAGTCCTACTATGGCTATTATATTGTCGTATAGATAGCAGGGTCGAATCTTTAGGAAACCAAAATCAAATCACAACTAAGGGATGGGTAGTTATGTGAAGCTACCTATCAGCATGAGATCAAGAGTCATGGGTACTGTGAGACCCCGTTCCTTCCTAGTTTAGATGTCGAGGAAGTCTAGGAGCCGATGCAGCTGAAATGACTATTTTGCTCTGAAGAAATGGATGCATGATGACCTAAAATGGTTGTTGCCAAATATTTCTTGTTTTAATTTTGGTTAATTATTCTTAGTTTTATTCTTAATTATCTGAAGTATTAGATAATTCTTTCTTTTAAATAGAGTTACTATTTAAATAGAATTATCCTTCTAATAGAATTTTCCTTTTAAGCTTAAAAATAGAGAATTATCTCTTAGTTAAACCTCCTTAGACACCTATAAAAGGAGAGGCCAACCTACCCTAGTAAATCATACCCAAAACCCACCTGGAAATTTTGAAATTTATCCCTTCTCATTCCTCTCAATTTCCGATTTTTACCTACCTTAAATCCTAGACGAAATTCCTTGATCTTTATCCTAGCATAACTCTCACATCCTTTGTCGGATTTCTGTAAATAATAACTTGTTGGAAAGCTCTTTCTATCCTCTATCTAGATATCTTGGGTTGGTCATCAAAAAGTTAGTTCTTCTCTATCAAAATTCAAGTTGTAATTTATTGGTTTTGGTGACAAGATTGTGTGATTCTTCCTTCAATTAATTTTTGTTGTTATTCCTTTTGTTTGTATGATTGTTTGGCATCCATTCATGCTGTAAAATCATGAATTCATCCTTTGAATCTTTCCTATACATGAAATTGGCATACCCTATTCCTAACCCTATGTTAGCCAAATTTGTTCAATTGACTTGTCTATTGGTTTGAAATCTTGTTCCTTTTAATTGTTTGAGTAACTGGCACCTATTCCTCCCATATTCCCATAAAATTGCAGCTTATTCTTAGGATCTATGATGAAATCACAACTTCTTCTTATCTTCTTCAAACATGTGAGAGGTAGGATCTATGCCTCATTAACCAATAAAATTAAACATTAGGTAACTTGAGCCTTATGGGTTTCAAATAGGACCTTGCGAGGGCTTGTTTGGATTTCACGGCAGTAAGGGTCCTAATAGGTTGGGTTGGGGTCCTTATAGGCACAGTGGGATGAATATTGATTTAAGGATGGTTTGTACAACTTGAAGAGTAAAAAAGTAGGAATATTGTAAATAATATGATGATAGTATCTAGTCCCGACTTACACCCAGTTATTGTCTTCCTTCGTTCATAGATTCAATCGTAGGATATATTGACTTCTTTACTTAGAGAATCCTGATTGGTAGAAAATCAGGCATGGCAGTTGTGAGACCTCGACCCTTCCTAGTTTAGATGTCCAGGAAGTCTAGGAGTCGATACAATTGAAATAACTATTTTACCCCTGAAGAAATAGATGCATGATGGCCTAAAATGGTTGCTGCCAAATATTTTCTATTTTAATTTTAGTATTTTCATATTAATTATTCTTAGTTTTATCCTTTATTATCCAAGGTATTAGATAATTCTTCCTTTTAAATAGAATATCTCTTTTAATTGAATTATCCTTTTAAATAGATTTATCCTTCTAATAGAATTACCCTTTTAAGCTTAAAAGTAGGAAATTATCTCTTAGTTAAACCTCCTTAGACACCAATAAAAGAGTGAGCAGCATATCCCAGCTAAACATATCAAAACCCAACAAGAAATTTCGTAATTTATCCCCTTCCTCTCAAATTCTGATTTTTGCCAAAACCCTAGTCGAAACTCCTTAATCTTCATCTTGACATAACTCTCTCATCCTTTATCAAATTTCTGCAAATAATAACTTGTTGGAAAGATCTTTCTGTCCTCTTTCCAACCCTTTTGGGATTTTTATATGGAGGTTAGTTTTTCTATGTCAAAAGTTAAATCATATTTCGGTATAATTGCCAAAATCTACTTGGACTTCAAAATAGCATAACTCTCTCATCCTTTGTTGGATTCTTGCGAACAACAGCTTGTTGGAAAGCTGTCTTCATCATCCATCCAACCATTTTCTCTTTTTCATCTTTAAATTATTTTTTATTAATTAAAAGTTAAATCATATTTCGGTATAAATGCCAAAATCTGCTTAAACTTCAAAATAGCATAACTCTCTCATCTTTTGTCGGATTCTTGCAAATAATAGCTTGTTGGAAAGCTCTATTTATCCTCTTTCCAAAAATATTGGGTTTTTTTATATATAGGTTAATTTTTTCTTTGTTAAAATTGAAATCGTATTTTGGTAGAATTGCCAAAATCTACCTGAACTTCAAAATAGCATAACACCTTCTTAGACACCAAAAAAAAAGTGAGCAGCCTATCCCAGCTAAACATACCAAAACCCAACTAGAACTTTCGTAATTTATCCCCTTCCTCTCAAATTCTGATTTTTGCTAAAACCCTAGCCGAATCTCCTTGATCTTCATCTTGGCATAACTCTCTCATCCTTATCAAATTTCTGCAAATAATAACTTGTTGGAAAGCTCTTTTTGTCCTCTTTTCAACCTTCTTGGGATTTTTTCTGGAGGTTAATTTTTTTTTGTCAAAAGTTAAATCGTATTTCGGCAGAATTGCCAAAATTTACTTGAACTTCAAAATAACATAACTCTCTCATCCTTTGTTGGATTCTTGCGAATAATAGCTTGTTGGAAAGCTCTCTTTATCCTCTTTCCAAAAATATTAGATTTTTTTATCTAGAGATTAGTTTTTTATTTGTTAAAATTAAAATTTTATTTCGGCAGAATTGTCAAAATCTGCTTGAACTTGATAATAGCATAACTATCTCATCCTTTGTCGAATTCTTGCGAATAATAGCTTGTTGGAAAGTTTTCTTCATTGTCTTTCCAACCATAATATGTTTTTTCATCTGTAAATTATCTTTTCTTTGTCATAATTCATGTCGTAATTCAGCGGGATTAGGTTTTAAAATTGTGTGATTCTGCCTTCAATTGATTTCTGTTATTGTTCCTCTTGTTCTTATGATTCTTTAGCATCCATTCATGATGTAAAATCATGAATTCATCATTTGAATCTTCCCTATTGATAAAATCAGTATGCCCTACCTTTTCCTTATTGATGTCTATCTTGATCAATTGATTAACCTATTGGATTCTACTCTTGTTTCTTTTGATTGTACATGTTATAAACACCTATTCCTTTCTTAATTTAATGAAATCACAATCCCTAACCTCTCTAATGTTGAAATCGCAAGTTCCTTAAAATCCTTAAGGTGTTGCCAAAATTTGTATATTGAATTAGGGTGAATAATGAAGTTGATTCTTATTAAGTATTTGGCCATCACATCAAGTATTCAGGAAAAAGATATTGCTACATCTGGATCGCTAGATTTCGGTAGGTTAATTGTTAAGGATTCCCAATGTCTTTGGTTTTTAATAAAGCAGTCTTGTGCCTTAGTATTATGTGGTGTTTGCCTTGTGATTGTTTAGGAGATCCTAATCATATTATAAAAGAAAAGTATTACATCTGATTCAGACATGTGAGAGGTAGGATCTATACCTCATCAGTTCCTTTGGTTACCTTATTGCTTGATTGTTGGAGTATGATTGAATTTGATTGCCTATCTTGGTTATATGCTTGCGGAATGTGTGATTATGATGATAGGGAATCTCGGAAGTTAATAGGGCAATAGATTGTCTAGATCGGTTATGACTTTAAGGATTAATCTTTGATTTTTATTGTGATTTGATTGAGGATCTTTTGTTGTGGTTTGTGTATGCATGTATGTGACTTTTTTGTGCTTTGTTTGAAGTATCTTTTTGTCACTGGCCATGCGAGGTAAGTATTGTTGCTCCTAGGGCGAGGGGAGATGCTTACCGAACTGGGAGATTTATGGGTAGTTATTCCCAGCAGGAGCTCGCTGGAAGCCTTGTAGGCTGGTTCAAGTCTGGACGTCAGGAAGCTTTGTAGGCTAGTTCGAGTCTGGACGTCAAGATGCCCTATAGGCTAGTTCACGTCTGGACATTAGGATGCCCTATTTGAGATTGACAGGATGATTTCTATGCGCTGCTGCAAGAGTGCTCCTAGGCTAGTTTAAGTTTGGATGTCAGAGACAACTAAAAGGCTTGCTGTAATATTGATTGTCTAAATGTTTTACCCTTTTTGTAGCATAGCCTCAGACAACATGGGCAGATGGGGACAAACCTTGGTTTTGAAAATCAGATTATGTATAAGCTGCCTGTGTGCTTCTCAATAAGAAGTGTTTTCAGTCTTTCCCCTTGTTTTTTACCACATTCGGCCTTCCCTCTTTTTGTGTGTGCTTATGATGATTTCAGCCCATAATATTTGTGTTTGATGCTTGCGGTTTTAATTAGATATGTTAGCTAGTTTTAGGTGTTGATATTTTGGTTAATGGGAGATGTTTGATTGGGAATCCCTAGGACTTATGATGCTATGACCCTACTAAGATTTTTATAATCTCATCCCCTTATTTCTTCCCCTTTCCAGGCTTAGGTATGTGCTTTGTTGCTGGTACCAAAGGTGTGAGATCAAGGCTGCACGGCTAGAGGAATTTGCACTTTATTTGCACCCCTTTCCTATTGAATGCACATGCCATGTCTTTTAACTTGTGTGGATTTGCATTTTGGCTTCCCAATCCCTCTTTCTCTTTTTCATGCTTCCGAAATATACATGATACTATTGGTTGATGTTTTGAAGATTCCTATGGGACTTCTGTGTTATGTTTCCACTTGTTTTGAGTATTAATATAAGTCTTCTGCTGATATTTTCATTCACTCCGTATAAACCAGAAATTCATTAATGTATAAACATGCTCCAACCTTTAAATAACATATGAATTAACCAATAAAACTAACAATTAGGTGACTTGAGCCTTGTGGGATTCAAATAGGACTATGCGAGGGCTTATTTGGGTTTCACGGCGGTAAAGGTCCTAATAGGTTGGGTTTGGGTCCTTTACAGCAGTGGTACTTGGGAGGCTTAGTACTTATTAAAGGCTCCTTCAGCTTCTCCTATCAATGATCTTCCTATAACCTTAAGCACAAATGTAGACACTCAAATTGATACCTCTTCCTTCTTGGCTTGTCACTTAATTCCATGAGGATTGTACGAAATTCTTCCTTCTAACGGTATGAATTTGCTGGCAGTGATCACAACTATGGAATCTACTTTAACGATTAATAAAAAAAAAGAATAAATAAAGACTTTAATCTTTTATTATAGATTCTCCCGAAGGCTTTGGACAATAACATACTATAAAGTCATGGCTAGATTATAAGTTTCTAGCCAAACATGCTTTAGAAGGTTTGCTCTTAATACTAAAAGATGCTAAAAACTGGATGTCCTGACCACAGATGGTCTCGGCTTTATATACTTGCTATTGGTTAACAACCTTGTCCATCATATCCGCAATGGATAAGCTCTTGATTTATCTTCTCTCTGTAGTGAATAGGTTCTTATGCCCTTGGTCTTTATCTTCTTATATTGTTTCTATCCTCTTTTTTTTTATTGAAGTTCACATATTGTCCCGAGGAGCCGGTCTTGTGAAGATAAAGGTTGATTTATCTCTTGAAGTGTCCTAAAACTATACTAAAATAGGGTACTAATATGATATGTAAAACATGTCATCAAACATCCAC
This sequence comes from Passiflora organensis, assembly GCA_019739055.1. Classification (NCBI taxonomy): domain Eukaryota; kingdom Viridiplantae; phylum Streptophyta; class Magnoliopsida; order Malpighiales; family Passifloraceae; genus Passiflora; species Passiflora organensis. The sequence continues at coordinate 979,206 of JAEPBF010000253.1, read as the reverse complement.
ACAATTACTTGATGCTTGTCCCTATGCATATGCCTAAATCTAAAAATTTTAAGGATGAGTCATGGATTCAAAATAGGATTTTACTTTTGGGTGTGAGCCTACTGGTTAGATCCTTTATTCATCATTATCTGCATTCAAGGCGGCCTTTCTCTTTTTGACAATTGTGCAGATTTTGCCTCTAAATTCAGGATCAGCCTTCTATATTCTAAATATAAATCTAATTTTCTGGTGATTCTTGCTTATGGGATTGAAATTATTTTGTGAAATCTACTTGGTTTTTTATTGTTGATTTTGCTTTAAAAATATCGATGGTAAAAACTTCAATTATTTGATACTTAATATTCCCCATCTTTAGAACTTTTTTCGATAACTATTTGAATAGGACAGAAATTGATACTGATCTGCGGAATTCAAATTGACTTTTTTTTTTAATTAAAAGAGTGCTTTTTGCAGGTAGTTGTGTTAAAAGAATAATGAATGTTTAAAGTGAGAATTTTGTTTTTTTGCAAAACAAGGATTCACACATAACTCAGGGAATAATTTATCCAGTTAATCCTCCGCCAGAGCTGGAGGTCGTGCTGAGTCTAGATGTAGATGTAGGTAGCTTTTCTACTATTAGTACTTCTATTTAATTTTGTTAGTTTCCCTTGTAATAAAAAAAAAAAAATGAGACTTTTTTTTTGGTCCTTTTTAAAACGTATACTTAAAATGGCATCGATGAATGAGTAGCTAAGAAACTGAATTATTGCCTCATAAAGTTTCTCTTTACTTTTGTGATCTAACTTTAAAAAAGATGTTAAAGCGGCTTTGGCAAAACCATCTCTAGAGGAAGGGACGACCTCATATACACTTTCAATTAAAGCATCTCAAATAAGAAAGATTTTAGTTTCTGGCTGAGGATTCATTGATTAGCAGCCCCTTTTCCCAGCAAAACAGCCCTTACCGAAGACTTGTGCACGTACAGCGGAGGATCCATATGACCTACCTACAATGCCCCTAACCAGAACCCTCCATTATGGGTTCTTACTATACCCGCAGCAGATATGGCAAAATAAACAGATAAACAACATTTGACTGAAAATTTTATGGCACAATAAACAGATATACAACATTCTTCCTATTCGAATCAGATAATAATTTGACTGTCACAGGAGGTTTTGTAAGGAAGAGAATCGTACCAATAAACAGCGAGATGCATGCATTGCCATCTGTCTAATTTTGAACTGAAAATCTTTGATGACAAATTACTCTTTTAACATATGATAAAATGTTAATTCAAACATCATACATGACCATGCTCTAACATTTTTAAAACAAGTTATAAACAACATTATTATAAATTAAATAGAATTCTCTTTTAAACAATATACCTTTTTGCATGACAGAAGAGTGCAAGCACGAGCATGAGCACTTTTTGTGCCACGCATAGCACGTTCGCATCTTCTCCCTGCCGCTCCACTCTATATAAACAAGGTTTCCTTAAGCATGGAACCACAAGCACTTGAAAGGATAACTAGTGCAAACCTCGGAGAGATGGCTATCCCAAGATCTCCTATGCTAGAACTGATAGTTTTAGTATGCCTTTTGGCTCTGTTAGCTGATCCCACTACTGCAGGGTTCAACCCGGCAGAATTTCCCAATGGTTTTTTCTTTGGAACATCTACTTCTTCTTATCAGGTATAATTGATTGCCAGTGACTCTGTCAAAACTATTGGCATTCAGGCATAACACTACTTAATTGGACGCTTAATTTTATGAACTTGCATAAACATGTCTGCTCAAGATAATGAATCTATCTTAGCTAGCTAGTTGATTTCTTCGTGGGCTTCAATAGAAGCACCAGCAGTGTACTTGTAAATTAATTGAAATATTAACATTGCTTATCTGTTCATGGATCCTTCAACAAGCAGACTGAAGGTGCAGCAAATACGCATGGTAGAGGTCCAAGTGTGTGGGATATCTTTACCCATGACACACCAGGTTCGTATTACATGACTTTAAGGTTGATTAAATTTGATTCACAAATTTCGGTTCTATATTTTTAAGAAAAAAAACAGAGAAAAAAACTCATCTCTATTTTAAGAAAATAACTTTAAGGTTGATCGGCATTAATGTGTGCAGAGAAAATAACTTTCTCCCAATGTATTAAACATAGCTCATTCTATTAACTTTTTTTGAAGTAAACTCATATTAATAACTAGAAAGAAAATTGCAGAAAGGATATTGGATGGCAGCAACGGGGACACAGCAGTTGATTTGTACCGAAGATATCCGGTATGTTACTACTTGATCCTGAAAAACTATTTGGCGTGGTGTACCACCGTATCCGGTATATGCTTCAACTTAGATTAATTAACAAGAGTTTCATTATACAGGAAGATTTGAAAAAAATGAAAGAGGCGGGACTCAGTGCTTTCAGATTTTCCATCTCATGGTCTAGAATAATACCTCGTAAGCATTTCTATAGGATCAGCTCAAATATTGTAATAACCACTACTCAGTGTTGGTATGATCCTGTATTTACAATCGTTTTCCCAAATTCTAAAAATCTCAGATGGGCAGATACGCTTTGGAGTGAACGAGGAAGGAGTTAGCTTTTACAATAGACTCATCGACGAGTGCTTGGCAAATGGTCTTTAAGAATTTCACCGTTTTCAAAAGAATATTTTATAAAATGAGAACCCATTATATGTAACTTGTATTATTATTTCTAGGTCTGGAGCCTTTCGTAACTCTGTTCCACTGGGACGCTCCACAAGCATTAGAAGACAGATATGGCGGCTTTCTGAGTCGCAACATTGTGTAAGCTTGCTTTTTTTTTTTTGAGGGAACATTGTGTAAGCTTGTGTTGTGTTGTTCTTGTTGTTCTAATCTTGCACACTAGATGGTGTTCACTTTTTCTTTTTCGTTACAATTACAGGAATGATTTTCGAGACTATGCAGACTTTTGCTTCAAAACTTTTGGGGATCGAGTCAAGTATTGGATAACTTTGAACGAACCAAAAGTCTATAGTGCTTGGGGTTATGAGATTGGTTACTTTGCACCAGGCCGATGCTCCGCTTGGAAGAGCAGGGACTGCAAAGCAGGAGATTCAGCTACTGAGCCTTACATCGTCACACATAATCTACTTTTGTGCCATGCACATTCATTTAAAATATACAAAGAAAAGTATGAAGTAAGTTTGCTTGATGCTGAAAACAGAAGTGCAGGCATGCTTTTCAAAGAAAAATAAACATGTTTTTCTTTTAATTTTAGTGTTCATAATCTTTCTTTATTCAGACACGTAAATATATATGGCATGACGGACTGGAATGAACAAAATTACCAGTGAAAAGAAAAGACTTTTGTAAATTATAGCTAACAAAATCATTTGCATGCATTCCTTCTTCCTATGAGTTAATTCTTTTCTTTGTTTCTCAGTCAACTCAGAAGGGCAAGCTCGGAATTACTCTGACTTCTGCGTGGTTCGAACCTTATTCCAACACTACAAAAGATATTGATGCAACTCAAAGATATCTTGATTTTCAGTTTGGTTGGTAAGTGTGCGTGCTTCTATTTTGTTATACCAAATTATGGATCGGTCGCGTGTCTTCAAAGAGAACAAGCAGGGCTCTCTTCTAAAACGCCGTTAAATATTATTTTAAACTGTTTTATATTTTCGATTGCAGGTATATGGACCCAGTTATTTTCGGTGACTATCCACGAATAATGAAAGACAACGTTAAAGAAAGATTACCTGTTTTTACTTTAGAAGAACAGAACCTTTTAAGAGGATCACTTCATTTTCTTGGATTAAATTATTACAGCGCTAGATTTGCCCGTCATCTTGATCATTTTGATCCTTTGCGTATATCATACACGAATGATATCCGTGCGGAAGAGTTATGTAAGTCTATTAAAGTATGAAAAAACAATGATTCATTGTCATCGTAATAATAATCTAATTTTCTTTCTTTTTTTTATCTTTTCAGTTTATGACGTGTTTGGAAACTCCGTAGGACCTGAGGTATGTATGTGCACAGCACTCTTTGCTAATGTCTTCACTAAGAATGACTATATATATATATATATATATTTAATTAATTATTTATTTTTTTAGGCAGCGTTACCTTTTATGAGAGTTAATCCTGTTGGCATCCGACGTCTGCTCAATTACACAAAACATATTTATCGAAATCCAGAAATTTATATAACCGAGAATGGTAAATTAACATTATTTAACTTCTTTTAACAATTAATATTTATTTAACTCTTAACTTGTGTCATTATTTTGGTTTGAAATATTCTTTGTTTTCTCTAATTTTATAGGAGTTGCTCATGATAATTCAACCGCCGATTTTGACGAAATGATCCATGACCAGATGAGGATAGACTATTTTGATCTCCATCTTGGAAATGTTTCTGCTGCCATGAGGTGAGTTTTATGAATAATATGAAATCTTTTCGTTCAGTTTTTTTTTCATCTATTTTAATTCTTCATTTTTTTTATAATCTAATCTCTCAACTCTTATTTCTTTGTTATTTGGCTTGTAAATATGTTTGCAGAGAGGATGGTGTTAATGTCAGAGGTTTCTTTGCATGGTCCTTTATGGATAATTTCGAATGGGCAAGTGGTTTTACAAAAAGATTTGGTCTCACCTTTATTGATTACAACAACAATCTCACTAGAATTCCCAAGGATTCAATTCAATGGTTTACCAACCATTTAGTGAGCAAGCCTGATACTGAATCTAAATTGCCTAGGCCTCTACGGTTTAACCGTGCTTCTATGTAGGAGAAATGGCAATATTTATGTATGAATGCAGTAATCTTTTAGATTTTGTCATATATAGATGCATTTATCTGCATCTTCTAAAATAAATTCCAAGATAATATCTACTGTAATGGTTACTGTATTTTATGCAACCTTTAATAAAAATACCATCTTTTATCAATTATTTGTGAATTTATTGTTGCTTTCCGATTCAAAGTAATGATATTGCTTAGCTCTTTCTCTAATATTACTTCCAAGCTCTAACTTTTCCAGAAAATAAAAAACAAATGAATGAATTTCAATGTATGCTTTAAGTATAAAAATCGCATTCCTAGCCCATTTATTATCTTGCTTCTTATTGTTAAAAGAACATCTTCTAGCAAATCTCTTAATATATAGAGATGAGTGCAAGCACGAGCATGAGCAATTTTTGTGCCAAAGCTCCCATTAAATTATATTTGAAATTCCTTCATTATCAAGAATAATAGTTATCATCTTCAAAATATGGAATACTATAATGATCAAAGTATAGTAATCCCATACTTCAAAATATCATTACAAACCCTTTAACTCTGCCTGTTTGTCAAGCTTGTTTAGCCGCAGTATGGGTTATACACCTGTGATTCATACTTGTAGATTTTAGGTAATCATAATCCATAAATGGATCAACCCACCACTTAATCGTTTATCAGTCATACTTTTTATGTTTCTTACTATATACAATTCTCAACCCTTAGAGTTCGGGTATAATTAATTGGTCAAGTAGGGTAAATTCCAAAAGTTATTGACTTAAACTCAACACTTACGAAACATGTTACACTACCAGATTTCGTAACGACACACCCACTATATGCACTTCGTGCACTGTCTCCCATTTTGTCTATCATTAGACACAACATAAGAGTATGCACTCTGTATATCGTCTTTATCAATGAATGGTTTAACTACTATTTTTGGTCATTACTCGAACATTTAGTTCCCAAAGAATGTTAACACTTGTCATCCTATTAATCTATACTTAGCATTCAAATACTAGCTCAATGAAGAATGCTTAACTAAAACTAAACACAAGCACCCGTAATCCAAAAAATTTTTTTATATATCTGAAGACTCTTCGGAATACAATTTACGCAACATCAGTTTATGACTCAAAAGAGGATACCTAATTTCAAGAATATTCCCTAATACCAATAATCCCAATAGACTGTGTCCAATTCAAGGTACTCTTTAGTACTCAAAATGTCTGTAGACAATATAAACTTACAATAGATTATACAAAACAATCTTTTTTGCTCCTCATAGGACTTTCAACCTAAAACCAAAGTCAACATAGTAAATGTATTCATAGTTTTTCCTAACTCAAATCAACTCACAAATGAACATGTTTTCAATCAGTCACCCCTTTCAATAAAGGCATTGACCATACACAAACTAATGTCTAACAATCAAAAGTAAAACATTATGTATTCATAGTTTTCCCTAACTCAAATCAACTCACAAACGAACAAGGTTTCAATCAGTCACACCTTTCATTTGGGGAAATGCCCATACACAAACCAATGTCTTACGACAAAAAATAAAACTATCACTAACTTATGTTTTAATTGTATGAGGGCATTACTAGTAAAATGCAATGCTTATTTATAACACCAAAATTAAATACAAGAATTAATTAGGTTTCTAGTAAATCTCATTCAAAAGATACTACAATATACAGGGGCATAACAAATCTGAGGATGCCAAATATAGCTACATGTTTATAATAGCAAAATGTTTCGCGGAATGATTGTTGTCTAGCCTAGGAAACCAAGAAAAGACGAGTTTATAAAATTCAGACACACTGGATAACTATTATGATGATAAGAATGAATAACTCACTAGGGTTCTGTCAAAGGAAGGAAAAAACACTTTAATTAGGTGAGTTACTCGATAATATGGACTATTACCAAACATGGAAACATGCTCCACTACCACAAGAATTGTCACACACCATAACTAAAAATTTAGTGTGATAATCACCGTAGTCCCGCTATATACACCACTCTCACACATAGCAGCACATATAGTTAACCTACAAGGCTAGAGTGAAATAATAAATAATGGACATAATATTGTGAATAACTATAAAAGAAAACAAGTAGTGGATTTAAATAAAAATAAAAGATATCTTCCGGGAGACACCGGTTTACAGACGTCCGTAGCAGGGCTAAACACTACTGGAACTCAAACATGAATTTTATATTTAATTTACCCTTATTTTGGTTTTCTCATTATAATATGTCATGCATATAGACTAAGGAAATAACATATCATGTACATAGTATACTATAACCCATAAGTAAATCCTAATATTGTCTTGCGCTAGGAATGTCTAGTAATTATTTCTGGTTTTAATTCCCTTTGATTTGGTTCCTTATTGGTTGATAATTATCTTAGTAGATAAAATCCTTAAAATTAAGGGAAGATAATCCAGACTTTAATTCTAATAATTATCTTAATTTAATCTAGCTTTTAAAATAGGAAAATTAATCCCATAACCACCCTATATAAAGAGGAAGTCGAACACACATAAATCTTATACAGAAAATACATAAAATTTGTAAAACCTTGAATCCTACACCTCCTTATTGCTGCTGAAATTCCTTAAATTTCAAACTAGCATAACTTTCTCATCCTTTGTCGGATTTTTGCAAATAATAGCTTGTTTGAAAGATTTTTCCATCCTCTCTCTAGCTACATAGGTCCAATCATTAGGAGTTTAGTTCTTCACTATCAAAATTTAAATCATATTTTGTCAACTTTTGGTGCCAAACTTGTGTGATGCTACCTTCAACTGAACTGATTTCTGTTGTTGTTCCTCTTGTTCGTATGATTGTTTAGCATCCATTCATGTTGTAAAATCATGAATTCATGCTTTGAATCTTCCCTATACATGAAATTGGCATGCCCTACCCTTGCCCTATTGTTGTCAATCATGATTAATTGATTAACCTATTCGTTTATGATCTTGTTCCTTTTGATTATATGTGTTATTAACACCTAATCCTTCCTTGTTAACATAAAATCACAACTTGCTCTATTTCCCTATTCTTAGTGCTGAAAATTGTAAGCTGATTAGGAATGGTAATTCAGATTGTTCGTTGTTATGTTCTTGGCTATCACATCACACATCCAAGGGGGAGGTACCTGCGGCATCTGATCACTGGTTTCTGATAGGTTTCGTTAGTGGAATTGGTAAGGAAATAGGGTATTTACTTGGTTATTGAGTGTGCATGCTTAGTTTGGTTTTGTCTTTGCCTTATGATGTTATAGGTGTTCCGGATCCCTTGCATAAAGTCAAAGGAATAGCTTCTTGTTCAGGGACAAGAGAGGTAGGAATTATGCCTCATCGGTTTCTTTAGAGATCCTTTTGTTTACTTGTTGATTTCAAAACCTATGCTTGTGTTAATGTATGCGCATATGTGTGTGATGGTGTATGCATGAATTTCGGATTGATTAAGGCTTATCTAGACTATACCGAATCCCTTAAGGTAGGTTATGAGTGCCTAGCTTTTATGTATTGTGTGTATTGAACATTCTGATTTTGTTCTGACCTGATTGAGAATACCCTATTGTGGTATTGTGCTTTTTGCTTGCCTGTGTGTGCTTGTATATGTTTGTGTGTCAGGATCTTTTTCTGATGTCCATTAAGGGTAAGTGATGATGCTCCTTGGGAGAGGGAAGGTTCTTACTGGTGTGGGAGTCGTATAGGTAGTAATCCCTAGCAGGTGATGATGATGCTCCTTGTAGTCCACCCTCAGCCTTAGCTTTCAGCCCTATCCTATTTTTGATTGAATGATGATTGCGTGATTCCTTTAGTTGTATAGACTGATCTGATGTTGTTTGGGAGATATTTTTTATGATTCTTGTAGATCTTATGATGTGGTGACCCTACTGAGATTCTTGTAATGCTATTCTATTGTTTTCACCATTTTTCAGGCTTAGGTACATTCACTGTTCGTGATACCAGTGTGTGAGATCAAGAATGCAAGGCAGGGCGATATCGTATCTTATTTGCATACCTATTCCTTGATTGCTTGTGCATATAATATGAACCTTGATTGGGCTTTTTTTTTATTATTCGAGTCCCTCCTTTGCTTGATTGTTTCCAAATTATATTGGAGGTTTACTTATTGGATTTTTAGATCCCTATGGGACTTGTGTGTTGTGGTTCTAATGATTCAATTTAAAGACTTCCGTTGTTATTTTATTCACTCCGTATAATACCAGAATGCTTGTCCAATATCATGCTCCAATTATTATAAGTACAAAGAATGAATATGTTAATATTGGAAATTAGATGGATAAGCCTTGTGGGATATAAATAGGTTCTGGTTTTTGGGCTTGTTTGGGTTCACGACGGTAAGGGTCCTAATAAGAGTAACTAATAATAGGTTAGTATTTGGGGTCCTGACACATCCAGTCACGGGTTTTGAAGCTAACATATCCTTTGATGATGCACTAGACCGATTCCTTGAGTCCTGCAACTATAGGTGTCCACTTACATACAATTATAAGTAATTTCTTCAAAAATCAAATTAGTTCATAATAATACATAAAATCATATTTTTATACCCTTTAATCATATATTTCTACTCCCGAGGCAACTCGAAACCAAGCTGGGAAATTTTATATTTTTTTTGCAAAAGTTATATAATTTATTTAACCTATTAAATCAACTCCAAATTCAGCAAACATAATACCACTTGACTCCAAATTAAATCTAGTATTGTTTTTATTTTTGTCAAATCTTTTTTTTCATTTTTCTAGTATTTCTCCTTCATTTTATTCTCTTTCTACCCATTTTTCCTATTTTCTATATTTTTAATGCTCCAACCAATCAGATTGTGCCACCTGGTAGCACCAGGTGTGAGGACCCGTTTCCGGTAAATGGGAACCTCCCCGCCGTGCAACCCCGATCGACCCAACGGGTGGATCAATCGAAACCACACAAGGCTTACTGTAAAAATCATTTCCCATTCTTGAAACTTTTCTTTGAAATTGAAGCATGGCACGTTATAATAAAAACTCGGCAAAATCAACAACGGAATTATTAACCGTCAGCGGAAGTCTTTTACACATATCAACCCACAATATAATTCTGTCACACATTTCACATAATATTTCACTGTCATACAAACTTTGCAGTATAAAATTTAAATTCCAGATTCGCACGCTTAGCATACATATGCACACGTCAAATGTATACCTACAACACAAATAATGCCGAGTGTCCAAAATGTGTGGAGTACAATGTCCAGCCCTACACGACCAACAATGGAATCGTAACCTGGGAGCTGAACTGCTAGTCTCTCAATTTAGCCCTGAGGAAAATAAAGCAAGGGGGGTGAGATCAAAGGACCTCAGTGGGAGTACCGCGTCATAAGCACAAACGTTGGAATAGAGGCAGTTACTAAATCAGTTTGTAAGCAAGTACGTAACACAATTGAGTCTCATGCTCATATATGCACATAACGAAATTCTCAATGCACAATGCACAATGCACAATGCACAATGACCAAAACATTATGCAATTGCAGAAAATCATCTTTCTGATACACGGCTAGTATGCCCAAAATCTACCAGGGTGGACACAAACCACTCCCGAATAATCCCCGCTAAAGGATCACCTGGAAGCCCATTGATGGTTTTAATTTAGCAGTTCAAAACCCCTACCATCAAGGTTGTCCGAAACTGAATGGAGAAATCAATTTATCAGATTCCATCTCAGTTTCGTAGATGTATGCATATAGCATCATGAGGACTGATAGTTTATAGTGCACTCGAGTAACCATTCATACAGATATATCCTCCATAACCCTCCAAGGTAAGCAACTGTCCCCTCAGCTGGGATCCCCATATACTTACCTAGCTTGATCAAGCATAGTTCGTCAATTCCAGTAAATTCCTAAGAAAATGCTTATACCACATTGTTTAGGAAAAACTTGTAATGCATGCTATGTATTTATACAATTCCACATTAGGCCAATCTCACATTTTTAACAAGTCTCCCTTGTGTTGCCACACACTCAGTTACAAGCAGCAATTCACTCAAGGCAACACAATGCACATCACACAACCATCATGCTTAGTTTTGAACATACATTTAATGCGTTCCAAAGTATGACAAGCATTCATATGAGTCTAACATGATTAATTATCAGAGTACCAGCAATGCCTCTATTCAAATCAAACCATGCAATCCAATTTTAATTAAACAAACCAGTACGCATATGCAGATGAAACTTAAACTCCCACCTCTTGTCGCGCTGACGACGTACCAGCGATACCTTTGCCTTTCTCAGCTGCCGCAATACCACCTATACACATAAGGCAGTCAGAGAACCGTAAGCTACCCTGAGTTCAAGTGATCAGAAACTACAACTGAAATTGAAACCTAAAGGACCCTCTCACAATTACCACTCAACACTCCTCTGCAATTGAACAATTTAATGTCACTGCTCAAACTCATACCACTCCATAAACTCACAACCATTCCCCCTTAATCACAACTCTGACCAGTAAGCATTCACACATCATAATAACACTTAATGACAAAACCTGTATCCCTCAACTCACATTCCATACATACAGAACTTATCTCAAGAAACCGATGAGGCAAAGATCCTACCTCTCTTGTCTCTGAACAAGAAGCTACTCCTTTGCCTTTATTAAGTAATCTGAACCACCTAAATCATCACCAGACAAAGACAAACCAACTAAGCATGCATATCCAAAAATAAATTGCATACTCTATTCCTTACCAGTACCACTCACCAAACCTATCAGAAAACCAGTGATCAGATGTTGCAGGTGCCTCCCCCTTGGATGTGTGATGTGATAGCCAGGAACTTATCAAGATTCAACCTGAATTTACCATTCCAATTAACTATGCAAAACCTATTGCTAAAAGTAGGGCATAAGACGATTTCGTCTTAACCTAAAACAACGAAGTATTTACATCCAAGCTGAGATTAACATAGTTTTGGAAAGAGAAGAAAAGAGCTTTCTAACGACATATTATTTGCAAGATTCCAACAAATGAGTAAAACGTTATGCTATTTTGAAATTCAAGAAGATTTGGCGGAAACCTAACGCGGCTGCCGATTTCAAAGTACCATTAGACAACGAAATACTAAGCTCCCGAAGAAAATCAAACGATTTTTGGAAAGAGGATGAAGAGAGCTTTCCAACAAGCTATTATTCTCAGAGATCCAATGAACGATGAGGGAATTATGCTAGTTTTAAGTTTCTGCAAATTCTGACGGCTAATGGGAGGTATAGGGTTTTAAGCCTATACGAATTCTGCAAGGTTTTAGGGGAAACTTTTGTGGGGTTGACTTCCTATTTATATTGAATGAGTGTAGAATTAGGTCTACTACTTTTAATCAATCTATCAATTCAATACAATCTACCAAATAATCAAAACTCTTGAATTACCTTCCTTAATTTCTTTAAGGTAACTATCTACCTTAAAGGATGTTTTCCTAAAACGATTACCCATCTACAAGATCCTAAATCAAAAGGAATTAGAAACAAATTAATTTACTAAACAATCTTACCAATTTCGGCTATCACACATCCTTCTCTTCAGAGGCAAAATCGTCTTTTCACCTGCACTGGCTTCTGGACTTCTAGGACTCAAAATTTGGGGTCTTACAGAATATCTAGTAATTATTTCGGATAGTAATTTCCTATGATTTGGTTCTTTATTGGTTGATAATTACCTTAGAAAATAAAATCCCTAACATTAAGGAAGGATAATTACAAAATTTAGTTCTGATAATTATCTTACTTTAATACAACCTTTAAAGTAGGGAAATTAATACCATAACCACCCTATATAAAAAGGAAATCGGCCATACTTAAACCATACACCGAAAAAATAGAAAATTCGTCCAACCAAAAATCTTAAATCTCCCTATTGCTGTCGAAATCTGCTTGAATTTCAAAATAAAATAACTCGCTCATCGTTTATCAGATTCTTGCAGGTAATAGCTTGTTGGAAAGCTCTTTCCATACTATATCCGAATATTTTAGGTTTTTTGTCTGGATGTTAGTATTTCTTTGTCGTAATGTAGGTTGTAATTCAGTGGGATTGGATCAAAAATTATGTGATTCTGCCTTCAATTGATTTCTATTGTTGTTTCTCTTGTTCGTATAATTGTTTAGCATCCATTCATGTTGTAAAATCATGAATTCTTCCTTTTAATCTTCTATATACATGAAATCTGTAAGGACCCAAAATCCTAACCTATTATTAATTGCTCCTATTAGGACCCTTACCACTGTGAAACCCAAACAATCCCGAACCAGTACCTATCTGAATCCCATAAGGCTTATCTATCTAGTTTCGATTTTAACATGTTAATTTCTTTAAGATTTTAAAGTTTTGAGCATGATATTGGACAAATATTCTTGTATTATACGAAGTCAATAAAACATTAGCAGAAGTTTTTAAATTTAATCAATGAATCCATAACACACGTCCTATAGGGATCCAAATAACCAACAAGTGAACCTCTAACTTAATTCAAAAATAACAAGAAAAGGAGGAATCTTGAAAAATCAGAAAATAGTCCAATCAATGATCATGTTATATGCACAAGTAACCAAGGAAACAAGTATGCAAAAGTGATGCGATATCACCCCGCCGTGCAACCTTGATTCTCACACATTGGTACCACGAACAACAAATATACCTAAGCCTGAAAAATGGTGAAAACAACAGGATGAAATTACATGAATCTTAGTAGGATCACAGCATCATAAGATCTATAGAAATATTAAACAAACATCTCTCAAACAACATCAGATCATCCCTACTCATCTAAAGCTATCCCATAATTCAATAATCAACCAAAAGGGTTAAGACCGAAACTAAGGCTAAGGATGGACTACATACACTTCTGAAAATCAGAATTTCACAAACAAAAAAACACATCAGGTTACTTTCGGCAGTAGAAAAAAAAAGGTTATCCCCTTCCACTTGTGTTGTCCAAGGCTTTGCTGCACAAAGGGTAAAAGGTTAGCACACAAGCTAATCAACAAGCCTATTCATCTTGCCAGCACACAAGACAAGGCATCTAGCCAGCACACAGGACTAGGCATCCTAACCAGCACACAGGATTATAGTATCTTACTAGCACACAGGACAAGGCATCTAGCCAGCACAAAGGACTAGGTATCTAGCCAGCATACAGGACTAGGCATCCAACATGCGCAAGCTGAGGATTGCCTCCCATATAACTCCCATACCAGTAAGAGCCTTCCTTCTCGCAAGGAGCATCAGTGCTAACCTTTTATGGCCACCGAAAAAGGATCGTGACACACAAATATGTACAAGCACACACAAGCATGCTTGCACAGGCAAATACAAAACACAATACCATAACAAGGTATCCTCAGTCATGTCAGAACGCAATCAGCATGTTCAATACACACAACATATGCAAATTAGCCACACATAACCTATCTCAAGGGATTTGTATAGCCTAAGTAATCATATCTCAATCTGAAATTCTTGCACATATCCTACAATCAATTCGCATACAATAATAACAAGGGTGTGCATCGAAAATAACAAACAAACAACAAGGATCTCTGGAGAAACCGCTGAGGCATAGATCCTACCTCTCTTGTCTCTAAACAAGAAGCTATTCCTTTGCCTTTATTTAATAATTCCGAACCACCTATAGTATCACCAGGCAAAGAAAAAACTAAACTAAGTATGCATACTCAATAACCAAGTAAATACCCTATTTCCTTACCAATTCCACTCACCAAACCTATAAAAAACCAGTGATCAGATGCTGCAGGTGCCTCCCCCTTGGATGTGTGATATGATAGCTAAGACCTTAATAAGATTCAACCTGAATTATCATCCAAATTAACTATACATATTTCGGCATTAAGCATAGAACACAAGACAAATTGCGATTTCATGCATACAAGATGTAACGGTTGTGATTTCATGTTAACAAAGGAGGATTAGGTGTTTATAACTTGTACAGTCAAAAGAAACAAGATCAGAATCCAATAGGTTAATCAATTGATCAAGATAGGCAACAATAGGGCAAGGGTAGGGCATACTGATTTCATACATAGAGAAGATTCAAAGAATGAATTCATGATTTTACAACATGAATAGATGCTAAAAAATCATATGAAATGGAGGAAGAACATTAGAAATCAACTGAAGGCAGATTCACAAAATTTTGAAACCTAATCCCGATGAATTATAACCTCACTTACGACAAATAGAAATTAACCTCCAGAAAAAAAATCCAGAATTTTTAAAAGGAGAACATAATTAGCTTTCCAACAAGTTATTTGTGAGGACCCGTTCCAGGTAATCGGAAGCCTCACCGCCGTGAAGCCCCGATTGTCCCAATTGGTGAACCAAGCGGAACTACACAAGGCTTAACCGTAACACTTTGTTTCAATAATACACAACATTTGCATTATTTCTTTCAAAACATGGCATGCATCAATTGATACTCAGCATAACTTACAAACAACGGAGTAACAAACACATACAGCGAAAGTATCAGATCACATACAACGAGCCAGACGGCCTCAAACATGCAACACCTCGAGTCCACACTCGCAGGTCCCCAGAAACCCAAAACAACACCACTTCTTATATATCAAAAACATCAGAGTATGCAAGCATGAATTGTATACATATGCACTAGCAAAATGCACAAATAGTTAAAGAAAAAAAAATGTGAAGGATGCTGAGTCCAAAAACGTGCATGTGCATTTGTCCAGCCCTACGACCAATACCGGGATAGAAACCTCGAATTGGAACAGCTATCTCTCACAACTTAGTCCTGAAACAAACAATAGAGAGGGGGTGAGATCAAGGACCTCAGTGGAAGTTACCGCGTCATAAGCATAAACGGTGGAATGGAGACAAAACCAAATCATAGTATCAAGCATTTATTCAAACCATTACAATCCATGTTCTTCTATGTATCCATCCTAAGTGCACACACCAAACGACATAAGAAAATAAATACAAGAAATCCATAAATCACAGCTTTGATATTTGGCTACTATGCCCTAAACATAACGGGGTGGACACAAATCACTTTCACGTAACCCCCGCTAAAGGGTTACCTAAAAGCCTACTGATGGTTTTCAAATGTAGCATATATATAAACAAAACCCCATCATCAGTATTGTCCAAAATTGAATGAAGAAACACAATCTATCACATTCAATTTTGTGCACAAGTAATATAACGTCGTAAGATATATATGAAGCATTTATAAGGCCTTTCCCTTCATAGTGCACACAGCACTCAACATACATAAATATATCCAACCAAACCTCTCCAAGGTAAGCAAATGTCCTCTCTATAAGAACTCCATAGACTTACCTAACTGGATCCAGCAGTAACCGTCAATTCCAGTCGGTACAGTGCCGAGAAAACACTTACATGTGGCACCTTTCTTTTTGAAAACATAATGCATAAACACATAGCATAATTTATCACACTCAAAATAAGACTCCCTGGGGTTGAAAACACTCATCCAGGTGGTACAAAAGCGTATAAACATCATCAAGGTCCTTACTGGAAATCGGGGAGTTTGACCGGTTAGTGACCAAATAGCAAAGTTATCAAGTATGGGTTATTAAATCTAAAAATTCATCGGATATTCCATGCACGCATTTCAACATTTCCATCATGTAAATCAGGTGCCAAACATCAAAAAATAATATTCAAAGTATTCAGCCACAATAATAAACATGTATAAGGAGATGAAAAATCACATCGTATGGGAGGTTGCAAAACATGTATGAAAATTCGTATACACCAAACAAGTCAGCATGCTTCAACTTTTGAACATATAGTTGATGCATTCCAACATGGCAAGAAAATTATGATTCTAACAAAATGTTAAACACAATTCAAGTCATGCCTCCATTCAAACCAAAACATTGATTCTGAAAACAAAATGTTACGCGTATGCAAATGAAACATAAACTCCCACCTCTCGTTGCGTCGATGGTTCTCCAACAAGATCCTTGCCTCTAGTGATCGATCCGGGACCACCTAAACAAGCACAAACCATACAGCCATACTAAGCATATCTAATCAAGGAATCAAAAGGAAAATAAAGGAAAGCAATTCTATGGACCCTCGCAGGCTGCGCACAACACCCTTCCCATCAATACTACCTACAACCACTTCATTAACATGGAACAAACACACCAACATGATCAATAACATGTCTAAACAACCCCTGGTACTGTTCATCCGAAATTTATACAAGAATCATAGGTTGTTTTCAGGCATTTTCATCCATCAAAAACACTCAATCACATCACTAGCAACCTGAATAAACCAACCAATCCAAAAGAAAACCAAAGATTAATCACTTACCAACAACTCTGCAATTTTCGGCCAGAATGAAGAACACCTCAAAATCAGGCCTTAGACATCAAACTAACAGTGGAAAAGTGTAGAAAATTGATGGGAAAGTGTTTTGGGACAATCCCCTACAAGTTTTTGGGGTCAAATTGGGCAAAGTTTGGATTTTGGTAGGTTGGAAGGGTGAAGGAAGGAGAAAAACGAGTTAGGGTTGGAATGTGCTGGTCACTTCTGGAAGAGAAGTATTTAAAGGATAAAATGTGGGCTTGGGCTGATGGGTTTTGGGCCCAAAAGTTCAACAAGGCTGGACTGGGTAATCGATGGCCCGTTTTATAACAAATGAGCCCAATGGGCTCGTGAAATGTCAACCAAGTGGCCCAAAAACTTCTTTGAGTATGTAAAGCTATAACATAAGGATTGAGCCTGAAAAAAAACAAAATCGGAAACAGCCCAACACACAAATTTTGGCCCGAACGGCCTGTGGTCGCTTAAAATGGACCGAAATCAACCTGGTTTGTTTTCCACTGACTCAACCTCGATCGTCTAACCTATCTCACTTACAATCATACTTAAACACTCTCAGATTCACTATGGGTTACTTAAAGACTTTCTACGGCCGTGTTCACAAACCAACAACGTAGTATCGGCGCGCTGCCGCTGGCACTAACGCTACCATTGACGCTGCCTCTGACCGGCACTACAATAGATGGGATCTCACATCCTCCCATCCTTATAGAAATTTCGTCTGCGAAATTTACTGACCAAGGCCATCGAGTAACTGTGGATACTGCCACCTCATCATCTGCTCGGTTTCCCATGTTCGTTCCTCCATGACATCGCTACGCCACAACACGGATACCATTGACACTGTGCGATTCCGTAATTATTTTACCGCACTGTCCACAATTACAACAGTCTGCGTCTTGTACGACAAGTCGTTGGAAATTTCAATTGGTGGTGACTTCAACACAAGGGACGGATCTGGCATGTACTTCCGCAACATAGATACATGGAAGACATTGTGGATCTTCTCCAACTCCGGTGGCAAATCCAACCGGTATGCCACTGGTCCAACTCTGGCTGTAATGCTGTAAGGTCCAATGAACCTTGGTGCCCAACTTGCCTCGCTGTTGAAATTGAAGAACTCCTTTCCGCGGTTCCACCTTCAAAAAGACTTTGTCTCCCATAGAAAATTCTAAATTTTGCCAGCGATTATCAGCGTAATTTTTCTGTCTATCTTGCGCTATTTTCAGCTTTGTTGAATCAGTAACAACAACTCTGTCGCTTGTTCAACTAATTCGGGACTATCTAGTTTCCGTTCTCCAACCTCGTTCCAACACAAAGGTGTCCGACACCGTCGGCCATACAATGGTTCATACGGTGCTATGCCAATAGACACTTGAAAACTGTTGTTATTGGCGAACTCAGCTAACGGCAGGCATCGATCCCATGCTTTCTGCCTATCCAACACACATGCTCGCAGCATGTCTTCCAAGGTCTGAATTGTTCTCTCAGACTGTCTATCTGTCTGTGGGTGGAATGCGGTGCTGAAAGTTAGTCAAGTGTTTAAGCACTATGAAGTTTCCCCCAAAATCTGGACGTGAATCTTGGATCCCTATCCGGCACAATCGATACTGGCACACCATGAAGTCTGACAATCTCGTCAAGGTACTTTACTGCCAACTTCTCCGGCGTATCTGTCACCTTAATGGGGAGGAAGTGTGCAGACTTGGTTAGTCTGTTCACTATCACCCATATCGCATCATAACCTCGTTGTGATCTCGGCAACCCTGTTACGAAATCCATTGTCACATGCTCCCATTTCCACTCTGGAATGGGTAACGACTATAGTAATCCCGCAGGTCTCTGATGTTCCGCCTTGACTTGGTGACACACTAGGCACTTTGCCACAAACTCAGCAATATTCCTCTTCATTCCGGCCCAACAATATTGTTCTCGCAAGTCCCTGTACATCTTGGTGCAGCCCGGATGATTGGAAAACGTCGAACTATGTGCCTCCATCAAAATCAATTGCCTCAGCTCTTCGTCATGAGGGATACACACTCGTCCTCGAAACATCAGGATACCATCCTCTCTGTCACGATACTCACTTACTGTACTAGTACCACTGTCTACGTCCTCCAACTATTGCTCTATTTGACTCAACACTGGATCTTCACGTTGCTTGGTCCGAATCTCGTCTAGTAAAGTCGGCCTCACAATCAACTGTGCTATAAATGCTCCAGAGTCATCACTATCAAGTCGTACTCTAGATGTTCTCAGACACATCAACATAGGCATGTACTCGGTGCGAACATAGGCTAAGGAAGATGATGTCTTCCTACTCAACGCATCAGCGACGACATTCGCCTTGCCCGGATGGTAGTCAATCACCAAGTTATAATCTTTGATCAATTCCAACCACCTCCATTGTCTCAAGTTCAAATCCTTCTGGGTGAGAAGGTATTTGAGACTCTTATGATCGGAGAACATCCTGCATGTTTCACCATACAGATAATGCCGCCAAATCTTGAGTGCGAACACCACCGCAGCCAACTCAAGATCGTGAGTCGGGTAGTTTCTCTCATGCGGTCTCAACTGTCTCGATGCGTAGGCCACTACCTTACCATCTTGCATCAGCACACAACCCAATCCCATCTTCGATGCATCGCTATACACAATGTACCCCTTGCCGCTGACCGGCAAGGTAAGAACCGGTGCCGATACAAGCCTGGCCTTCACTTCCTGAAAACTCTTCTCACATGCCTCTGACCATACAAACGGAACTCCCTTGCGTGTTAGACGCGTCAACGGACCTGCCAAGACGGAGAAGTTTTCCACAAACCTCCGATAGTAGCCGGCCAAACCAAGAAAACTTCGGATTTCTGTGATACTACGAGGAGGTTCCCATGACACAATGGCTTCTATCTTCTTGGGGTCGACAAGTATACCTTCTGCTGATACCACATGTCCCAAGAAACCTATTTCCTTCAGCCAAAATTCACACTTAGTGAATTTGGCATACAACTGCTGCGCTCTAAGTCTGTCCAACACAGCCCGCAAATGTACCAAGTGCTCCTCCTCTGACTTTGAATAGATCAAGATGTCATCAATAAATACAATGACAAACTGATCTACGTATTCACGAAAGACTCTATTCATCAAATCCATAAACATGGCTGGCGCATTAGTCACTCCAAACGGCATCACCAGAAATTCGTAATGCTTATAACGTGACCGGAAAGCTGTTTTTGGCACATCAGACTCACGAACCCTCAGTTGATGATAACCCGATCTCAAATCAATTTTGGAAAATACCACGGCTTCTTGCAGTTGATCAAATAGGTCATCAATGCGTGGCAACGAGTACCGGTTCTTCACTGTAACCTGATTCAGTTGCCTGTAATCAATAAACAGTCTCAACGTGCCATCTTTTTTCTTAACAAATAAAACTGGTGCTCCCCAAGGTGAAACACTAGGTCTGATAAATCCACGATCCACTAAGTTTTTCAGTTGAGTCTTCAACTCTTTCAGCTCAGCTGGTGCCATCCGATATGTTGGAATGGAAATAGGAGCTTTCCCTGGCAACAACTCAATCTCCCTCTCCGGTGGTAACCCTGCCAAGTCTTCCGGAAACACATCGGGAAAGTCTTGTACTACTGGTATCCTGCTCAGCTCCAGTGGCTCAATCGTCACATCTCTAACATATGCTAAGAAAGCTGAATAACCCTTGCGGACCATACGCCTGGCATCCAGCCATGAAATGACACATGAAGGAATGATTCTCCGATCACCTTCGAAACAAAATTCTAACCCATTTGCCAAACGGAACTGCACCTTCTTTGTGAAGCAGTCCATCCTTGCTCGGTACTTAGCCAAACTCTCCATTCCTAAAAGAACATCTATCTCATTTATAGTCAAAGGAATCAGACTAACTTCAATTTTTGCGGAACCCATTTACAACAAATAGCCCAAATATACACTCTCGCAGATCAACCGTTCACCCAACGAAGTTAAAACTTCTATGGGTGGTTCTAGGGGTGACAACTCCCTATCTGCACTCACAGCTACTCTAGGACCAATAAAGGATCTATTCGCTCCGGGATCAATTAATACTTTAGCAGGTATGGAAAAGACAATGAGTGTACCTGTCACAACATCTGGATTGGCGCTCGCCTCTGCATCCGTCAAAGTAAACAGGCATGTCTGAGGTCGTTGGGATTGCTGTTGTGAAGACTAACCTGTAGCCTGGCTACTAGATGGCCGTCCCACCTGTACTTTACTCGGTGGTCTCGTTGATCCTTGTGATCCCGTCTGACTCACACCAACCCTTTGAAACGTTGACATTGTTGAGGCTTTCGACTGCTGTGTCATCGATCTCGTGGTACCTTCCCGAGTACAATCTCTCTCGAAGTGCTCAGGCTGACCACATGTGTAACAGCGGTTGGGATGCAATAGCGGATACCCAAAGGGTCTGCTAAAACTTGATGTCGAGTGGGCCGATTGCGTTCTACTCACGAAAGATGTGCCTTGGACAACACAGGTGGAAGGGGACGACCTTTCTTCTTCCTATTGGAAAGAGCAATCTGATGAGTTTTACCTACCTATATACATCTGATTTTCTGAAGTGTTTGCAGTCCACCCTCAGCCATAGTTTTGACCCTATCCCTTTGATTGATTTTTAAATTGCGTGATACCCATAGATGTGTAGGAATGATCTAATGTTGTTCGGGAGATTTGTGTTTAAGATTTTTGTAAATTTTATGATGTTGTGACCCTACTGAGATTCTTGTAATCTCATCCTGTTGTATTCACCATTTTTCGGGCTTAGGTACATCCACTTAGTGGTACCAATATGGGAGATCAAGGCTGCATGGCGGGGCGATATCGCATCACATTAGCATACCTGTTCCTTGATTGCTTTCGCATATAACATGAATTATGATTGGACTATTTTTTTGGTTTTCAAGGTTCTTCCTTTACTTGTTTTATTTTGGGAATTAACTTACTAGATGTTTGGATCCTTATGGGACTTGTGAGTTGTGGATTCATTGATTTTATTTAGATATTTCTGCTGATATTTTATTCACTCCGTATGATACCAGAATACATGTCCAATATCATGCTCCAATAACTAATGAATATAACAAATGTACATGCTAAAAATCGAGAATTTGATAAGTAAGCCTTGTGGAATTCAGATACAACCTGATTCTTGGACTTGTCTGAGTTTCAAGGCGATAATGGCCCAAATCGGAGTAATTAATAATAGGTTAGGATTTGGGGTCGCTACATCATCTACCCATGTTGTCCAAGGCTATGCTTCAAAAAGGGTAAAATTGTTAGACAATCAACACTACAACAAGCTTTTTAGTTGTCTTCGACATCTAGACTCGAACTGATGTAGGAGCACTGTGACCCGAATTTTCAGTCCTAGAAGTCCAGATGTCAGTACAGGTGAAAAGACCTTTTTTCCCCTGAATTTGCAACAAGATGCATCTTTTGGGTCATGTGGTTAGAATCTCAACTCATTGCAGTTGTGATCCATCATGCGCATATACATGTCCGGGCCCGCTGGGCCGAGGGCCTGGAAGCTGGGTCATGACACACCAAACCACCAGCACATGCACCAGGAGGACCTCCATATCGATCCGCGAGTGTTCCATGAGTTCCTGGGAAAATTCGTGTTAGTCTTCATCGACGTCATTTTAATTTATTCAAAATCAAAAGAGGAGCATGCTAATCACTTGCGGATTGTGCAGAACATTTTGAGGGATCGGCGGTTGTTCACAAAGTACTCCAAATGTGAATTCTGGTTACGCCATTTCCTTGGCCATGTTGTTTCCGCCCTAGGTGTCCTTGTTGATCCCAAGAAGATTGAAGCTGTAGTTGCTTGGAAAACCCCGCGAACTATGTTCGTAGTTTCCTTGGCTTAACTGGATACTACCATCGCTTTGTGAAAAATTTTTCATCGCTCCCCGGATCATTAACGAAATTAATGCACAAAGGAGAGTCGTTCACGTGAATCGAGAAATACCAGTGAAGTTTTGAAGAGTTGAAAAGAGGATTGGTTTCTTCACCAATCCACACCTTACCAACCGGAGGGAAAGAATACATGGTGTAAAGCAATGTGGTTTCCGCACCAATCCTCACCTTACCAATCGGAGGGAAATAATACGTAGTGTACAGCGATGCGTCAAAATCCGGACTTGCATGTGTATTGATGCCAGAAGGGAAAGTCGTCACCTATACTTCCCGACAATTGCGACCACACGAAAGCAATTATCCCACTCATGATTTGGAACTTGCAGCTATGGTGTTTTCCTTGAAAATTTGGTGACATTATCTGCATGGCGAGACGTGCAGAATATTCACCAATCATAAATGTCAGACTCCGAATTTTGAGTCTTAGAAGTCTAGAAGCCAGTGCAGGTGAAAAGACCATCATGCCCCTGAAGAAAAGGTTGTGTGATGGCTGAAATTGTTAAGAAATGTCCAATAGTTAATTTCAATTTTAATTCCCTATAATCTAGTTCTTTATAGGTTGATAATTACCTAAGAAATTAAAATCCTTAAAATTATGAGGGATAATTACAGAATTTAATTCTGATAATTATCTTACTTTAATTAAGCCTTTAAGTATAGATTTTAATCTGATAGCCACCTTATATAAATAGGAAGCCAGCCACACAAAAATTGTATACAGGAAACACACAAAATTCGTAAAACCTAAAAACCCTACACCTCCCAATTTCTGCTGAAATTCACTGGAAATTCAAATCAGCATAACTCTCTCATCGTTTATCTGATTCTTGAGAATAATAGCTTGTTGGAAAACTCTCTTCATCCTATTTCGTATCATGTTTGGTTTATTGTCTGGAGGTTAGTTTTTTTATGTCGAAAGTTAAATCGTATTTCAAAAGAATTGCCAAAATCTGTTTGAATTTTAAAATAGCATAACTCTCTCGTTTTTTGTCAGATTCCTGCAAATAATATCTTGTTGGAAAGCTCTCTTCATCCTTTTTTCAACTATCTTGGGTTTTTTCATTCGGAGGTTAATTTTTCTTTTTCGAAAGTTAATTCATATTTCAGCGGGACTAGGTTTTAAGATTTTGTGATTCTCTCTTAAATTGATTTCTATTGTTGTTGCTCTTGTTCGTATGATTATTTGGCATCCATTCATGTTATAAAATCATGAATTCATCCTTTGAATCTTTTCTATACATGAAATCAATATGGCCTACCCTTGCCCTATTGTTGCCTATCTTGATCAATTAACTAACCTATTGGATTCCAATCTTGTTTCTTTAGATTGTATAACTTATAGAAACTTAATCCTTCTTTGTTAACTTGAAATCGCAACCTTTTCACCTTGCTAACATGAAATAACAAATTATCTTGTGTCCTATGCTTAGTGCTGAAATATACATAATTAAATTGGGGTGGTAATTCAAGTTGATTCTTGTTAAGTTTTTGGTTATCACATCACACATCCAAAGAGGAGGCACCTGCGGAATCTGACCACTGGTTTCTGATAGGTTTGGTGAGTGGAATTGGTAAGGAAATAGGGTACTTACTTGGTTATCGAGTATGCATGTTTTTTTTGGTTTTGTCTTTGCTTTGTGATGTTATAGGTGGTTCGGAATTATTAAATAAGGGAAAAGAAATAGCTTCTTGTTCGGAGACAAGACAGGAAGGATCTTGGCCTCATCGGTTTCTCCAGAGAGACCTGTTGTTTGTTTGTTATTATTGCATGTAAATTGATTGTAGGATATGTGCATGAATCGTAGATTGAGATATGAATCCTATAGGCCATAACGATCCCTTGAGTTAGGTTTTGAGTGCTGTTGCTCCTTGGGAGAGGGGAGGCTTTTACTCATATGAGAGTTGTATGGGTGGCAATCCGCAGTCCTTGTGTGTCTGGAAGCCTTGTCCTTGTGTGGCTTGGATGCCTGGTCCTTTTGTGGCTGGAAGCTTTGTCCTTGCATTGTTTGGATGCCTTGTCCTTGTGTGGCCGAATGAATAAGTTTTCTGATTAACTTGTGTGCTAACCTTTTACCCTTTGTGCAGTAAACCTTGTACAACACAGGTAGAAAGGGATGACCTGTGTTGTACAAGCAATTATTAATAGAAATCCGATACACGATGAGAGAGTTATGCTTGTTTGAAATTCCAGCGAATTTCAACAGAAATTGGGAGGTGTAGTGTTTTCAGGTCTTACGAATTTTATATGTTTTCTTCTGTATAAGATTTTTGTGTGGCTGACTTCCTAATTATATAAGGTGGTCATGGGATCAAAATCCCTACCTTAAAAACTTAATTAAAATAAGATAATTATCAGAATTAAATTCTATAATTATCCCCCTTTAAACTTGGGATTTTTATTTCCTAATGTAATTATCAACCAATAAAGAATCAATTTAAAGGGAATTAATACCAGAAATAATTACTAGACATCCGTTACCAATTTCGGCCGTCACACATCCTTTTCTTCATGGGATAAATGGTCTTTTTCACCTGCACTGGCTTTTGGACTTCTCGGACTCAAAATTCAGGGTCTCACACATAGTTTTATAGGGATGATCTGATGGCCAGAATAGCAACCTGTTGAGCAAGACGAGTCGAATGAACAAACAAAGCAGGAGGGCAAGATCAGCCCAAAAACCAACCTGAGGCACCAGCCATCGATCATGTGATGGCCCAAATCCTAAACGCATTACATGGAATTGCTACGAATCAGCAGCGTATGGAGGCGTAATTTCATAATGCTCCTGCACTCGCGCCCGTGGAAGAACCTATTCCTCCACTTGAACCTATACAACGAGCTCATCCTAAGGAAGTCGAGAGGCTTCTCGTCGTGATTACCAAATTGTTGAAGGAAGCTCGATAATTGGGATGTAAAGATTTTAATGGTTCAGCTAGAGCTGCTGCCGCACGTGAATCAATCGACACCTTATGCCGAGTGTCCTTATTCTCACGTATCTCAGATGAAGACAAGGTTCCCATCGCCACTTTCCTACTTAAGGGAGAAGCCCTAGCATGGTAAACAGCTATGAGCTTGCGATTTGGCGATCGTCTACCTACATGGGAGGAATTTCAGTATGAATTCGACGAAAGGTTCTATACGAGATTCCATAAAAGCAAGAAGCGATGAGCTTTCTACGAACTTGAACAGGGCACCCGTTCGGTGCTAGAATATGAGAAGGCATTAAGGGAGTTGTCCAAATTTACGCCTGAAGAGGATCGCTCACCGTACCAGCTTGCGAGATGATTTAATAATGAGCTGAGTACCGAACTCAAAACCATCGTTGGTATGACACTGGTACAGAATTTGCAAGAACTAATTATTGCCGCAACTGAAACTGAAAAGATCGTGCAAACCAAGAAGCTATCCGCAGCCACTAGTGACGGATCCTTTCGGCAAGATTCAAAATTTAATCGGCATACGGGACCCTATCCTTTAAAGTACTATCCTCAGAAAATTAATAGCAATGGAAATAACAAGAAGAAGAACTTTTCTGGTTCGAATTATAATAGGCTACGTGGAATTCTCAGAAATGTTGATGTTACAATTGTGGCAAAATAGGGAACATTCAGCGGGAATGCTAGAAACCGAGATGTATCACAGGCGCACCTAGTGCGGGCCGAAGTGGGTATGCTAACCCCACCAAATTGCCAATGCACGCACCAGGACGACCACCTAACGGATCCACAACTGAGGCGCAACCAAGACCAATAAGGTTATTCACCCTAACTGATACCGAGGCTAGTCCTGATGTGGTGACAAGTACTATTTCAGTCTTTTCTCAAAATGCTAAAGTATTATTAGATCCCAGAGCAAATAGATTATTTGTAAGTCCAAGGATAGCACTTAGCACAGATCGACCTCTATCTCCCTTGACTCCTCCTATTGCGGTTCTGACTCCTTTGAGAGAGCAACTAATTTGTGATCTAGTTTACATCGGTTGTGCTGTACGTATGGGTCTAAATGTACTTGACGTGGATCTAATTCCATTGGACATCCGAGAGCTGGATGTAAACTTAGGCATGGACTGTCTGGCGAAATATTAAGTCCATATGGAGTGTTTCACCAAACGTGTGTGATTCACTTTTCCTGATGGTGCCGAGTACTGTTTTGAAGATGATATTAAGCCCTAATGTGCAGCATACCTAACGCACGTACATGATATTTCTAAAGAATCCTCGGATCTGGATTTTGTTTCAGTGGTTCGCGAATTTTCAGAAGTATTTCCAGAAGACATAGTCGGTTTACCACCAGCAAGTGAAGTGGAATTCGACATTGAGTTAGTGCCTGGTACGAATCTAATTTCTATTCCTCTATATCTTATGGCTCCTATGGAAATGAAGGAACTAAAAATACAATTGGAAGATTTGCTAGATCGTGGTTTCATCCAACCTAGTGTGAGCAGCTGTCTTGTTCATAAAGAAGAAAAATGGATCGCTGCGATTATGCATTGACTATCGGCAGTTGAATCATGTGACTGTGAAGAACAAGTACCCTTTGTCACGCATCAATGATTTGTTCGACCAACTCCACGGTGCATATGAGAGTTCGTGATGCTGATATTTCAAAGACCGCATTCAGAACGCGATACGGCCACTACAAATTTCTGGTTATGCCATTCAGTTTGACCAATGCACTAGCTGTGTTCATGGACCTGATGAATAGTGTGTTCCATAAGTCCCTAGATAAATTTGTGAGAGTCTTCATCGACGACATTCTGATTTATTCAAAATTGGAAGAGAAATATGTTAAGCATTTGCGGATTGAGCTGAATGTTTTGAAGGATCAGCGGTTGTTCGCAAAGTACTCCAAATGCTTATTCTGGTTATTCGAAGTTGGTTTCCATGGCCATGTTGTTTCCACCCAAGGTGTGTTAGTTGATCCGAAGAAGATCGAAGCCATAGTTGCTTGGGAACCCCTGCGAACTGTGTTCGATGTTCGTAGTTTCCTTGGTTTAGGAGGATACTGCCGTCGCTTTGTGGAGAATTTTTCATCGCTTTCCGGACCATTGACAAAACTGACACGCAAAGATGAGCCATTCGTGTGGAGCAATAAATGCAAATGAAGTTTCGAAGAACTGAAAAACCGGTTAGTTTCCACACCTATCCTTACCTTACCTATTTACGAAAAGGAGTATGTGGTTTACAGCGATGCATCGAAATCCGGACTTGGATGCGTATTGACGCAAGACGGGAAAGTCGTTGCTTATGCTTTCCGACAGTTATGACCGCACGAAAGCAACTATCCTACACATTATTTGGAGCTTGCAGCCGTGGTGTTTGAATTTAAAATATGGCGACATTACTTATACGGCGAGATGTGCCAAATCTTTACCTACCACAAAAGCCTGACGTACCTCCTCACGAAAAAAGAATTGAATATGAGACAACGAAGATGGGTGGAGCTGATTAAACATTACGACTTGATCATCAAATATCATTCTGGAAAGGCGAATATTGTTGCTGATGCCTTGAGCCGAAAGTTTCATCCTCCTTCCACATCGGTTCTGGCCTACATGTGCACCCATTACATGCCTATGTTGTTGAATTTAAAAGCTAACCTTGTGCATCTTGGCATTGATTTTTCTGGATCGTTACTGACATGAATCAAAGTCACGCAGACCTTGATTGAGGAAATCTAGAATCAGCAATTAGAGAATCCAAAACTAATTGAAATTTGGAAACAATTTTTTTATGGTGTTGATGCTATAATTCGTGATTTCAGAATACGAGATGATGAAGTGCTTGTCTTCAAAAACTGGGTATGTGTTCCACAAGATGTTCATATTCGTAACCTTATTCTATCGCAGACGCATAGTTTGAAGTTCGCTATCCATCTCAGAAGCACTAAGATGTATCGAGATTTAAAGGAGCTGTATTGGTTGCCAAATATGAAATGCCACATTGCTGAGTTTGTTGCCCGATGCCTCGTATGTCAACAAGTAAAGATCGAACATCAACGACCTGCTGGTCTACTGTAGTCACTTCCGATTCCATAGTGGAAGTGGGAGCATGTCATAATGGATTTTGTGACCGGGTTTCCTAGATTACAGAGAGGATACAATATAATTTGGGTGATCATAGATTGATTGACGAAATCTGTACACTTCCTTCCTTTACATGTGACGGATACACCAGAGAAATTGGTTGTTCGTTACTTGGACGAGATTGTTCGATTGTATGGAGTGCCAGTTTCCATCGCTACAGATCGTGACCCTCATTTCTTCTCACAATTTTGAGAGAAATTCCATAATGTGCTGGGTTTGAGATTGAATTTCAGTATAGTATTTCATCCCTAGACCGATGGTCAATCAGAAAGGACAATTCAGACACTCGAAGACATGATACATGCGAGTGTGGTAGACCAGCATACCGGTTGGGATCGATGCGTGCCATTGGCCGAATTTGCCTACAATAATATTTTTAATGTAAGCATCATTGCAGAACTGCCATTTGCTGAAATGAAGTAGGCGAGAGACGCCTAGACAATCCGGAATTGATTGATCAAGCAACGCAATAGTTGAACTTGATTCAACAGTGGCTAAAAACATCCCAGGATCGATAGAGAAACTGTATTGATAATCGATGAAGGGAGCTGGAATTTGTGGTAGGTAACAAAGTGTTTTAGAAGGTCACCCTATGGAAAGGAGTTCTTCATTTTCAGCAGTGAGGTAAACTAGCACCTCATTACATTAGACTGTATGACATTTTCGAGAGGATCGACCCTATTGCATACCGACTTACCTTACCTCCAAATATGGAAATACTTCACAACGTGTTTCACGTTTCAATGTTAAGAAAATATGTGCGAGACCCTACCCATGTGCTCGAAGAACCCCCAGTCGAAGTTGCTGGAGACCTATCCTATCCCGTACAGCCAGTTGCCATACTAGATAGGTCAGTTCGACAGCTTCGCAGTCGAAGCGTGCCTATGGTACGAGTTGTTTGGCGTAATGGCCAAATTGAGGAACAGTCTTGGGAGACTGAGGAATCTATGCGTGTGAAATTTCCTTACCTGTTTGCTTAGGTACTTGTGCTAAAATTTCGAGGACGAAATTCTTATAAGGAGGGGAGGATGTGAGACCCCGAATTTTGAGTCCTAGAAGTCCAGAAGCCAGTGCAGGTGAAAAAACCATTTTGCCCCTGAAGAAAAGGATGTGTGATGGCCGAAATTGGTAAGAAATGTCCAGTAATTAATTTTGGTTTTAATTCCCTTTAATCTAGTTCTTTATAGGTTGATAATTACCTTAGAAATTAAAATCCCTAAAATTAAGGGGGATAATTACAGAATTTAATTCTGATAATTATCTTACTTTAATCAAGCCTTTAAATAGGGATTTTAATCCCGTAACCATTTTATATAAATAGGAAGCCAGCCACATGAAAATCTTATACAGAAAACAAACAAAATTCATAAAACCTAAAACACTTACACCTCCCAATTTTTGCCGAAATTCGCTGGAACTTCAAATAAGCGTAACTCTCTCATCCTTTCTCAGATTCTTGCAAATAATAGCTTGTTGGAAAGCTCTATTCATCCTCTTTCCGAACTATCTTTGTTTTATATTTTGTAGGTTAATTTTTCTTTGTCGAAAGTTAAATCCTATTTCAATAGAATTAGGTTTCAAGATTGTGTGATTCTGTGTTCAATTGATTTCTGTTGTTCCTCTTGGTCGTATGATTTTTTGGCATCCATTCATGTTATAAAATCATGAATTCATCCTTGGAATCTTTTCTATACATGAAATCAGTATACCCTATCGTTGCCTTATTGTTGCCTATCTTGATCAATTGATTAACCTAGTGGATTCCGATCTTGTTTCTTTTGATTGTATAAGTTATAAACACTTAATCTTTCTTTGTTAATATGAAATCGCAACCCTTATAGCTTGCTAACATGAAATCGAAAATTATCTTGTGTCCTATACTTACTCCCAAAATATACATAGTTAAATTGGAGTGGTAATTCAGGTTGAATCTTATTAAGTTTTTGGCTATCACATCACACATCCAAACGGTAGGCACCTGCGGCATCTGACCACTAGTTTCTAATAGGTTTTGTGAGTGGAATTGATAAGGAAATAGGGTACTTACTTGGTTATCGAGTATGCATGCTTAGTTTGGTATTGTCTTTGCTTTGTGATGCTATAGATGGCT
This sequence comes from Passiflora organensis, assembly GCA_019739055.1. NCBI lineage: Eukaryota > Viridiplantae > Streptophyta > Magnoliopsida > Malpighiales > Passifloraceae > Passiflora > Passiflora organensis. The sequence continues at coordinate 947,850 of JAEPBF010000253.1, read as the reverse complement.
CAGAATTATTAAATAAGGGCAAAGGAATAGCTTCTTGTTCGGAGACAATAGAGGTAGGATCTAGGCCTCATCAGTTTCTCCAGAGATACCTGTTGTTTATTTGTTATTTTCGATACCTGCCCATGTTATTATTGCATGCGAATTGATTGTAGGATATGTGCATGAATCGAGGGTTGAGATATGAATCTTATAGGCCATACCAAACCCTTGAGTTAGGTTTTGAGTGCCTGAATTGCATAATTGTGTTATGACATGATTGAAGATACCCTATTGTGGTATTATGCTTTGTACTTGTTTGTGTGTTTTTGTACTTGTTTGTGTGTCATGATCCTATTCCGATGGCCAATCGGTGTAAGCGCTGATGCTCTTTAGGAGAGAGGAGCCTCTTACTAGTATGGAGTTGTATGGGTGGCAATCCCCAGCATGCGTGCGCTGGAAGCCTTGTCCTTGTATGGCTGTATACCTGGTCTTTTTGTGGCTGGAAGCCTTGTCCTTGTGTGGCTGGATGCCTGGTCCATGTGTGGCTGGAAACCTTGTCCTTGTGTAGCTTGGATGCCTGGTCCTTGTGTGGCTGGAAGCCTTGCCCTTGTGTGGTTTGGATGTCTTATCCTTGTGTGGCAGGATGAATAGGTTTGCTGATTTGCTTGTGTGCTAACCTTTTACCCTTGTGCTGTAAACCTTGGATAACCCAGGTGGAAAGGGATGCTTTCTTTCTTTCTAATGCCAAAAGTAATCTGATGAGTTTTACCTGCCTGTGTAATTCTGATTTTCAGAAGTGTTGTAGTCCATCCTCAGCCTTAGTTTTGGTCCTATCCCTTTGATTGATTCTCGAATTACGTGATACCTATAGTTGTGTAGGGATGATCTGATGTTGTTTGGGAGATTTGTGTTTAATATTTCTGTAGATCTTATGATGTTGTGACCCTACTGAGATTTTTGTAATCTCATGTTGTTGTATTTACCATTTTTCAGGCTTAAGTACATGCACTGTTCGTGTGAGATCAAGGCTACATGGCGGGGCGATATCGCATCACACTTGCATACCTATTCCTTGATTGCCTGCACATATAACATGAATTATGATTGGACTACTTCTGGTTTTTCAAGATTCTTCCTTTACTTGTGTCTGATTTATGTTAAGATTTAACTTGTTGGATATTTGGATCCCTATGGGACTTGTGTGTTGTGGATTCATTGATTTTATTTAAAGACTTCCGCTGATATTTCTTTCACTCCATATGATACCAGAGTACTTGTCCAATATCATGTTCCAATTGTTGATAAACATAAAGAATGTATATCCTAAAAATCGAGAATTTGATGAATAAGCCTTGTGGGATTCGGATAGTTCCTGGTTCTTGGGCTTGTTTGGGTTTTACGGCGGTAAATGTCCTAATTGGAGTAATTAATAATAGGTTAGGAGTTAGGGTAATTATAATAAAAACTTGAAGTACCTCATCACGTAAAAAGAATTGAATATAAGATAACAAAGATGGGTAGAATTGATTAAAGACTACGATTTAATCATCGAATATCATCCTGGAAAGGCAAATGTTTTTGCTGATGCCTTGAGCTAAAAGTTTCATCCTCCTTCCCCAACGGTTTTGGCTTACATGTGCACCCATTACATGCCTATGTTGTTGGAATTGAAAGCTAACCATGTGCATCTAGGCACTGATTTTTCTGGTTCGTTACTGGCACGAATCGAAGTCTCGCCTACCTTGATTGAGGAGATTCAGAATCAGCAATTAGAGGATCCGAAACTATTTGAAATTCAGAAGCAATTTTCTTATGGTGTTGATGCCATAGTTCATGATTTCAGAGTGCGAGAAGACGAAGTGGTTGTCTTTAAAATCCGGGTATGTGTTCCACAAGATGTTGATATTCGTAATCTTATTTTATCTAAGGCGCATAGTTTGAAGTTCGCTATCCATCCTGGAAGCACAAAGATGTACCGAGATTTAAAAGAGTAGTATTGGTGGCAGATCATAAAATGCCACATTGCTTAGTTCGTTGCTCGATGCCTCGTATCTCAACGAGTAAAGATCGAACATCAAAGACCCGCTGGTTTACTACTGTCACTTCCAATTCTAGAATGGAAGTGGGAGCATGTCACAATGGATTTGTGACTAGTTTGCCTAGATCACAATGAGGATACAATGCCATTTGGGTGATCGTAGATCGATTGGAAAAATCTGCACACTTCCTTCCAACACGTGTGACGGATACACTAGAGAAATTGGCTGTCTCTTATTTGGATGAGATTGTTCAATTGCATGGAGTGCCAGTTTCCATCGTTTCAGATTGTGACCCTCGTTTCACCTCACGATTTTTGGATAAATTCCAGAATACACTGGGTTCGAAATTGAATTTCAGTACAGTATTTCATCCTCATACCGATGGTCAATCAAAAAAGATAGTATAGACACTTGAAGACATGCTACGTGCGAGTTTGTTGAACCAGCATACCAGTTGGGGCCGATGCCTACGATTGGCAAAATTTGTTTACAACAATAGTTTTCATCTAAGCATCGGTATGGCACCTTATAAAGCACTATATGGAAGATGTTGCATATAGGCGAAAGACGCCTAGACAATCCGGAATTGATTGATCAACCAACAGAGCAGTTGAACTTGATTCGACAACGGCTAAAAATAGCCCAGAATTGGCAGAAAAACTATGCTGATAATCGACGAAGGCAGCTGGAATTTACGGTAGGTGACAAGGTGTTTTTAAAGGTCACTGCGTAGAATGGTGTCCTTCGTTTTCAGCAGGGAGGTAAGCTAGCACCTCATTACATTGGTCCATATGACATCATCGAGAGAATCGACCCTGTTGCATACCGACTTGCCTTACTTCTAAATATGGAAAGAATTCACAATGTGTTTCACGTTTAAATGTTGAGAAAGTATATGCAATACCCTGCTCATGTGCTCGAAAAACCGCCAGTTGAAGTTGCTGAAGACCTATCCTAGCCCGTACAGCCATTTTCCATACTAGATTGGTCAATTCAACAGCTTCACAGTCGAAACATGCCTATGGTACAAGTCGTGTAACGTCTCCAAATCCTAGCTATTAATATTTTCTCTGATTAAGGTCATTACCGCCGTGAAACCCAAACAAGCCCAAAGACACCTAGGACCTATCTGCATCCCACCAGGCTTACTCACTAAGTTTTCGACTTTAAGCATGTTCATTCTACATGTTTAATAACAGTTGGAACATGATATTGGACAATCAATCTGGTATCATACATAGTGAGTAAAAACATCAATGGAAGAATTTAAATTAAATCACTGGATTCATAACACAAGTCCTGTAAGAATCCAAATAACCAGCAAGAATTCCTCCAACATAGTCGAAAATAACAAGCAAAGAAGGAATCTTAAAATAAACCAGAAAGTAATCCAATTTTTATTCAAGTTATATGCGCAAGTAATCAAGAAACAGGTATGCAAAAGTGATGCGATATCGCCCCGCCGTACAACCTTGATCTCACACACTGGTACCACGAGCAATGAATGCACCTAAGCCTGAAAAAAATGGTGAAAACAATGGAATGAGATTACAAGAATCTCACTACGGTCAAAACATCATAAGATCTGCAAAAACCATAAACACAAATCTCCCGAACAACATCTGATCATTCCTACGCAACTAAAGGGATTCATGTAATTCAAAGATTCAATAAAAAAGGGTAGGGCCGAATCTAAGGCTGAGGGGGGACTACAAACACTTCTGAAAAGTATCAGAAGTACACAGGCAGGCAAAACTGATCAGATTGTGTTCGGCAATGAAGAAGAAAAGTTCATCCTCTTCCACCTGTGTTGTCCGAGGCTTACTGCATGAAAGGTAATTGGTTAACACACAAGCTAATCAGCAAGCCTTTTCATCTTGCCACACAAGGACAAGGGCATCCCAAACCACACAAGGATAAGGGCTTCCCAAACCACACAAGGATAAGAGGTTCCTGCCACACAAGGACAGAGCTTCTGGCCACACAAGGACCAGACATCCAGCGAGCTCTTGCTGGGATTTGCCACCCATACGACTCCCATACCAGTAAGAACCTCCCCTCTCACTAGGAGCATCAGCGCTTACCCAGAATGGCCACCGGAAAAGGATCCTGACATACAAACACGTACAAGCACACACAGGCAAGCACAAAGCACAAAACCACAACAGGGTATTCTCAATTCTGTCATATCACATTCAGCATGTTCAATACACATCACACATTCGAGCTAGGCACTCCTAACCTACCTTAAGGGATTTGGTATAGCCTAGAAATTCCTCAATTCAATCCGCAACTCAAGCATGCATTATTTAAAATGAATACGCATACAGTTTCACAATCATAGGTACCGAAATCAATTAAGAAAACAACGAGGTCACTAGAGAAACCGATGAGGCATAGATCCTACCTCTCTTGTCTCTGAACAAAAAATTATTCCCTTGTCTTTATTGAATAATTCTGCACTACTTATAGCATCACAAGGCAAAACCAAAACAAAACTAAGTATGCATATCCAATATCCATTTAAATACCCTATTACTTACCAATTCCACTCACCAAACCTATCAGAAACCAGTGATCAGATGCCGCAGGTACCTCCCCTTGGATGTGTGATGTGATAGCCAAGAACTTAACAAGAAACAACCTGAATTACCATCCCTAATTATCATACAATTTTCGGCACTAAGAATAGGGCAATAGGGCAAGTTACGATTTCATGTTAACAAGTTGTAGGAGTTGCAATCTCATCTTAACAAGGAAGGATTAAGGGTTTATAACATGTATAATCAAAAGAAACAAGATCAGAATCCAATAGGTTAATCAATTGATCAAGATAGGCAAAATAGGGCAGTAGAGAAAACGTAGGGCATATTGATTTCATGTATAGAAAAGATTCAAAGGATCAATTCATGATTTTTCACTATGAATTGATTCTAAACAATCATATGAATAATGGCAACAACATCAGAGATCAATCAAAGGCAGAATTATTCAAATCTTAAAACCTAATTCTTCCGCCCATTTTCAACTTATATTTTAACAAAGAAATACGGACGTCCAAACAACAAGAAAATATTTTTAGAAAGAGGATGAATAGAGATTTTCAACAAGCTATTATTTTGAGGAATCCGACAAATGATGAAAGAGTTATGCTACATTGAAGTTCAAGAAGATTTTGACAGTTTCGCCTGGTTTCGACTTTTCTTACGAGAAATAAAACTAACCTTTTGAAACAAAACCAGAGATGGTTGGAAATAGGATGAATAGAGCTTTCCAACAAGATATTATTTGCAGGAATCCGACAAACGATGAGAGAGTTATGCTAGTTTAAAGTTTCAGCAATTTTTGGCAGATATAGGGAGGTGTAAGGGTTTTAGGCTATACGAGTTTTGTGTGTTTTCTATGATTGATTTTTGTGGGGTTGGCTTCCTATTTATAATAGATGGGTATGGAATTAAGATTACTACTTTAAAAACTTTATTAAAGTAAGATAACTACCAGATTTAAATTCTGTAATTATCTCCTTTTAATTTTAGGGATTTTAATTCCTAAGGTGATTATCAATAAATTAAGAACCAAATTAAAGGGAATTAATACCAGAAATAATTACCAAACATTTCTTAACAATTTCGGCCATCATACATTCTTTTCTTCAGGGGAAAAATGTTTTTTTCACTTGCACTGGCTTCTGGACTTCTAGGACTCAAAATTCGAGGTCTCACAAGTGGTTTGGTGAAATGGCCAAATTGAGGAACAGTCTTGGGAGATTAAGGAATCTATGTGTGCAAAATTTCTTTATCTGTTTTTTACGTACTTGTGCTAAATTTCAAAGACAAAATTCTTATAAAGAGGGGAGGATGCGAGACCTCGATTTTTCAGTCTTAGAAGTCCAGAAGCTAGTGCAGGTGAAGAGACTATTTTGCCCCTGAAGAAGAGGAAGTGTGATGGACAAAATTGGTAAGGAATGTCCAGTAATTATTTATGGTTTTAATTTCATTTAATTTGGTTCTTTATTAATTGATAATTAACTTAGAAAATAAAATCTCTAAAATTAATGGAGAATAGTTACAAAATTTAGTTCTGATAATTATCTTATCTTAATCTAATCTTTAAAGTAGTTAAATTAATCCATAATTAATTATCAGGACTAAATTCTGTAATTATCCTTTCTTAATTTTAGAGATTCTATTTTCTAAGGTAATTATCAATAAATAAAAATTAAAATTAAAAAGAATAAAACCAGAAATAATTACAAGACATTCCTCACCAATTTTGGCCATTACACATCCTCTTTTCAGGGCCAAAACGCTCTTTTCACCTGCACTGGCTTCTGGACTTCTAGAACTGAAAATTTGGGGTCTCACATCTTCCGCTCCTTATAAAAATTTTGTCCTTGAAATTTTAGTACAAGTATCTAAGAAAACAAGTAAGGAAATTTTGCACTCATAGATTCCTCAGTCTCCTAAGACTGTTCTTCAATTTGGCTATTTCGCCAAACAATTCGTACCATAGGCACATTTTGACTGCGAAACTGTCGAACTGACTGATAATTTTTATTACTTTAAAGATTAGATTAAGGTAAGTTAATTATCAGAATTAAATTTTAAAATTATTCTCCCTTAATTTTAGGAATTTTATTTTCTATATCAACCAATAAAGATTAAAATTAAAGGGAATAAAAACCAGAAATAATTACTGGACATTCCTTAACAATTTCGGCCATCACATATCTTTTCTTTAGGGGCAAAACAGTCTTTTCATCTGCACTGACTCTAGACTTCTAGGACTGAAAATTTTAGGTCTCACATCCTCCCCTCCTTAAAAAGAGTTTGGTCCTCGAAATTTTAGCACAAGTATCTAAGCAAACAAGTAAGAAAATTTTACAAGCATAGATTCCTTAGTCTCCCAAGACTGTTCCTCAATTTGGTCATTTTTCCAAATGACTCGTACCATAGGCATGCTTCGACTGTGAAGTTGTCGAACAGACCGATAATTTTATTACTTTAAAGATTAGATTAAGATAAGATAATTATCATAATTAAATTCTGTAATTATCTTCCCTTAATTTTAGGGATTTTATTTTCTAAGTTAATTATCAACCAATAAAGACTAAAATTAAAGGGAATAAAAACCAGAAATAATTACTGGACATTTCTTACCAATTTCGGCCATCACACATCCTCTTCTTTAGAGGCAAAACAGTCTTTTCATCTGCACTGACTCTAGACTTCTAGGACTGAAAATTTTGGGTCTCACATCCTCCCCTCCTTAAAAAGAGTTTGGTCCTCGAAATTTTAGCACAAGTATCTAAGCAAACAAGTAAGAAAATTTTACAAAGCATAGATTCCTTAGTCTCCCAATACTGTTCCTCAATTTGGTCATTTTGCCAAATGACTCGTACCATAGGCATGCTTCGACTGTGAAGTTGTCGAACAGACCGATAATTTTATTACTTTAAAGATTAGATTAAGATAAGATAATTATCATAATTAAATTCTGTAATTATCTTCCCTTAATTTTAGGGATTTTATTTTCTAAGTTAATTATCAACCAATAAAGACTAAAATTAAAGGGAATAAAAACCAAAAATAATTACTGAACATTTCTTACTATTTTCGGCCATCACACATCCTCTTCTTTAGGGGCAAAACAGTCTTTTCATCTGCACTAACTCTAGACTTCTAGGACTGAAAATTTTGGGTCTCACATCCTCCCCTCCTTAAAAAGAGTTTGGTCCTCGAAATTTTAGCACAAGTATCTAAGCAAACAAGTAAGAAAATTTTACAAACATAGATTCCTTAGTCTCCCAAGACTGTTCCTCAATTTGGTCATTTTGCCAAATGACTCGTACCATAGGCATGCTTCGACTGTGAAGTTGTCGAACAGACCGATAATTTTATTACTTTAAAGATTAGATTAAAATAAGATAATTATCATAATTAAATTCTGTAATTATCTTCCCTTAATTTTAGGGATTTTATTTTCTAAGTTAATTATCAACCAATAAAGACTAAAATTAAAGGGAATAAAAACCAAAAATAATTACTGAACATTTCTTACTAATTTCGGCCATCACACATCCTCTTCTTTAGGGGCAAAACAGTCTTTTCATCTGCACTGACTCTAGACTTCTAGGACTGAAAATTTTGGGTCTCACATCTTCCCCTCCTTAAAAAGAGTTTGGTCCTCGAAATTTTAGCACAAGTATCTAAGCAAACAAGTAAGAAAATTTTACAAACATAGATTCCTTAGTCTCCCAAGACTGTTCCTCAATTTGGTCATTTTGCCAAATGACTCGTACCATAGGCATGCTTCGACTGTGAAGTTGTCGAACAGAAAGATAATTTTATTACTTTAAAGATTAGATTAAGATAAGATAATTATCATAATTAAATTCTGTAATTATCTTCCCTTAATTTTAGGGATTTTATTTTCTAAGTTAATTATCAACCAATAAAGACTAAAATTAAAGGGAATAAAAACCAAAAATAATTACTGAACACTTTCTTACTATTTTCGGCCATCACACATCCTCTTCTTTAGGGGCAAAACAGTCTTTTCATCTGCACTAACTCTAGACTTCTAGGACTGAAAATTTTGGGTCTCACATCTTCCCCTCCTTAAAAAGAGTTTGGTCCTCGAAATTTTAGCACAAGTATCTAAGCAAACAAGTAAGAAAATTTTACAAACATAGATTCCTTAGTCTCCCAAGACTGTTCCTCAATTTGGTCATTTTGCCAAATGACTCGTACCATAGGCATGCTTCGACTGTGAAGTTGTCGAACAGACCGATAATTTTATTACTTTAAAGATTAGATTAAAATAAGATAATTATCATAATTAAATTCTGTAATTATCTTCCCTTAATTTTAGGGATTTTATTTTCTAAGTTAATTATCAACCAATAAAGACTAAAATTAAAGGGAATAAAAACCAAAAATAATTACTGAACATTTCTTACTAATTTCGGCCATCACACATCCTCTTCTTTAGGGGCAAAACAGTCTTTTCATCTGCACTAACTCTAGACTTCTAGGACTGAAAATTTTGGGTCTCACATCCTCCCCTCCTTAAAAAGAGTTTGGTCCTCGAAATTTTAGCACAAGTATCTAAGCAAACAAGTAAGAAAATTTTACAAACATAGATTCCTTAGTCTCCCAAGACTGTTCCTCAATTTGGTCATTTTGCCAAATGACTCGTACCATAGGCATGCTTCGACTGTGAAGTTGTCGAACAGACAGATAATTTTATTACTTTAAAGATTAGATTAAGATAAGATAATTATCATAATTAAATTCTGTAATTATCTTCCCTTAATTTTAGGGATTTTATTTTCTAAGTTAATTATCAACCAATAAAGACTAAAATTAAAGGGAATAAAAACCAAAAATAATTACTGAACACTTTTTACTAATTTTCGGCCATCACACATCCTCTTCTTTAGGGGCAAAACAGTCTTTTCATCTGCACTAACTCTAGACTTCTAGGACTGAAAATTTTGGGTCTCACATCCTCCCCTCCTTAAAAAGAGTTTGGTCCTCGAAATTTTAGCACAAGTATCTAAGCAAACAAGTAAGAAAATTTTACAAAGCATAGATTCCTTAGTCTCCCAAGACTGTTCCTCAATTTGGTCATTTTGCCAAATGACTCGTACCATAGGCATGCTTCGACTGTGAAGTTGTCGAACAGACCGATAATTTTATTACTTTAAAGATTAGATTAAGATAAGATAATTATCATAATTAAATTCTGTAATTATCTTCCCTTAATTTTAGGGATTTTATTTTCTAAGTTAATTATCAACCAATAAAGACTAAAATTAAAGGGAATAAAAACCAAAAATAATTACTGAACATTTCTTACTATTTTCGGCCATCACACATCCTCTTCTTTAGGGGCAAAACAGTCTTTTCATCTGCACTAACTCTAGACTTCTAGGACTGAAAATTTTGGGTCTCACATCCTTCCCCTCCTTAAAAAGAGTTTGGTCCTCGAAATTTTAGCACAAGTATCTAAGCAAACAAGTAAGAAAATTTTACAAACATAGATTCCTTAGTCTCCCAAGACTGTTCCTCAATTTGGTCATTTTGCCAAATGACTCGTACCATAGACATGCTTCGACTGTGAAGTTGTCGAACAGACCGATAATTTTATTACTTTAAAGATTAGATTAAAATAAGATAATTATCATAATTAAATTCTGTAATTATCTTCCTTTAATTTTAGGGATTTTATTTTCTAAGTTAATTATCAACCAATAAAGACTAAAATTAAAGGGAATAAAAACCAAAAATAATTACTGAACATTTCTTACTAATTTCGGCCATCACACATCCTCTTCTTTAGGGGCAAAACAGTCTTTTCATCTGCACTGACTCTAGATTTCTAGGACTGAAAATTTTGGGTCTCACATCATCCCCTCCTTAAAAAGAGTTTGGTCCTCGAAATTTTAGCACAAGTATCTAAGCAAACAAGTAAGAAAATTTTACAAACATAGATTCCTTAGTCTCCCAAGACTGTTCCTCAATTTGGTCATTTTGCCAAATGACTCGTACCATAGGCATGCTTCGACTGTGAAGTTGTCGAACAGAAAGATAATTTTATTACTTTAAAGATTAGATTAAGATAAGATAATTATCATAATTAAATTCTGTAATTATCTTCCCTGAATTTTAGGGATTTTATTTTCTAAGTTAATTATCAACCAATAAAGACTAAAATTAAAGGGAATAAAAACCAAAAATAATTACTGAACACTTTTTACTATTTCGGCCATCACACATCCTCTTCTTTAGGGGCAAAACAGTCTTTTCATCTGCACTAACTCTAGACTTCTAGGACTGAAAATTTTGGGTCTCACATCTTCCCCTCCTTAAAAAGAGTTTGGTCCTCGAAATTTTAGCACAAGTATCTAAGCAAACAAGTAAGAAAATTTTACAAACATAGATTCCTTAGTCTCCCAAGACTGTTCCTCAATTTGGTCATTTTGCCAAATGACTCGTACCATAGGCATGCTTCGACTGTGAAGTTGTCGAACAGACCGATAATTTTATTACTTTAAAGATTAGATTAAAATAAGATAATTATCATAATTAAATTCTGTAATTATCTTCCCTTAATTTTAGGGATTTTATTTTCTAAGTTAATTATCAACCAATAAAGACTAAAATTAAAGGGAATAAAAACCAAAAATAATTACTGAACATTTCTTACTATTTTCGGCCATCACACATCCTCTTCTTTAGGGGCAAAACAGTCTTTTCATCTGCACTAACTCTAGACTTCTAGGACTGAAAATTTTGGGTCTCACATCCTCCCCTCCTTAAAAAGAGTTTGGTCCTCGAAATTTTAGCACAAGTATCTAAGCAAACAAGTAAGAAAATTTTACAAACATAGATTCCTTAGTCTCCCAAGACTGTTCCTCAATTTGGTCATTTTGCCAAATGACTCGTACCATAGACATGCTTCGACTGTGAAGTTGTCGAACAGACCGATAATTTTATTACTTTAAAGATTAGATTAAAATAAGATAATTATCATAATTAAATTCTGTAATTATCTTCCCTTAATTTTAGGGATTTTATTTTCTAAGTTAATTATCAACCAATAAAGACTAAAATTAAAGGGAATAAAAACCAAAAATAATTACTGAACATTTCTTACTAATTTCGGCCATCACACATCCTCTTCTTTAGGGGCAAAACAGTCTTTTCATCTGCACTGACTCTAGACTTCTAGGACTGAAAATTTTGGGTCTCACATCTTCCCCTCCTTAAAAAGAGTTTGGTCCTCGAAATTTTAGCACAAGTATCTAAGCAAACAAGTAAGAAAATTTTACAAACATAGATTCCTTAGTCTCCCAAGACTGTTCCTCAATTTGGTCATTTTGCCAAATGACTCGTACCATAGGCATGCTTCGACTGTGAAGTTGTCGAACAGACAGATAATTTTATTACTTTAAAGATTAGATTAAGATAAGATAATTATCATAATTAAATTCTGTAATTATTTTCCCTTAATTTTAGGGATTTTATTTTCTAAGTTAATTATCAACCAATAAAGACTAAAATTAAAGGGAATAAAAACCAAAAATAATTACTGAACATTTTTTACTATTTTCGGCCATCACACATCCTCTTCTTTAGGGGCAAAATAGTCTTTTCATCTGCACTAACTCTAGACTTCTAGGACTGAAAATTTTGGGTCTCACATCTTCCCCTCCTTAAAAAGAGTTTGGTCCTCGAAATTTTAGCACAAGTATCTAAGCAAACAAGTAAGAAAATTTTACAAACATAGATTCCTTAGTCTCCCAAGACTGTTCCTCAATTTGGTCATTTTGCCAAATGACTCGTACCATAGGCATGCTTCGACTGTGAAGTTGTCGAACAGACCGATAATTTTATTACTTTAAAGATTAGATTAAAATAAGATAATTATCATAATTAAATTCTGTAATTATCTTCCCTTAATTTTAGGGATTTTATTTTCTAAGTTAATTATCAACCAATAAAGACTAAAATTAAAGGGAATAAAAACCAAAAATAATTACTGAACATTTCTTACTAATTTCGGCCATCACACATCCTCTTCTTTAGGGGCAAAACAGTCTTTTCATCTGCACTGACTCTAGACTTCTAGGACTGAAAATTTTGGGTCTCACATCTTCCCCTCCTTAAAAAGAGTTTGGTCCTCGAAATTTTAGCACAAGTATCTAAGCAAACAAGTAAGAAAATTTTACAAACATAGATTCCTTAGTCTCCCAAGACTGTTCCTCAATTTGGTCATTTTGCCAAATGACTCGTACCATAGGCATGCTTCGACTGTGAAGTTGTCGAACAGACCGATAATTTTATTACTTTAAAGATTAGATTAAGATAAGATAATTATCAGAATTAAATTCTGTAATTATCTTCCCTTAATTTTAGGGATTTTATTTTCTAAGTTAATTATCAACCAATAAAGACTAAAATTAAAGGGAATAAAAACCAGAAATAATTACTGGACATTCCTTACCAATTTTGGCCTTCACACATCCTCTTCTTCAGGGGTAAAATAGTCTTTTTACCTGCACTGACTTCTGGATTTCTAGGACTGAAAATTTGGGGTCTCATATCCTCCCCTTCCTTATAAGAATTTCATCCTCAAAATTTTTACACAAGTATCTAAGCAAACAAGTAAGGAAATGTTTCACGTATACATTACTCAGTCTCCCAAGACTGTTACACCATTTGGCCATTTCACGAAACGAGTCGTACCGTAGGCATGTTTCGACTGCGTAGCTGTCAAACTGACCGATCTAGTATGACAACTGGCTGTACGGGACATGATAGATTTTTAGTAACTTCGACTAGCAGTTCTTCGAGCACATAAACAGGGTCTCGAACATACTTTCTCAACATTGAAACATGAAACACATTGTGAATTCTTTCCATATTTGGAGGAAAGGCAAGTCGGTATACAACAGGGTTGATCCTTTCAACTATGTCATATAGACCAATGTAACGAGGTGATCGCTTACCTCGTTGCTGAAAATGAAGGACACCTTTCCACGGAGCGACCTTCAAAAACACCTTGTCACCTACCACAAATTCTAGCTCTCTTCGTCGATTATCGGCATTGTTTTTTCTGTCAATCCTGGGCTGTTTTTAGCCATTGTCAAATGAAGTTCAACTGCTCTGTTGCTTGATCAATCAATTCTGGATTGTCTAGGCATCTCTGGCCTACTTCATTCCAGCAAATGGGTGTTCTGCAACGTCTCCTATATAGTGCTTCTTAAGGTGCCATACCGATGCTTACATCAAAATTATTGTTGTAGGCAAATTACGCTAATGGTCGGCATCGGTCCCAACTGGTATGCTGGTCCAAACCTGTAAGGGCCCCAAATCCTAACCTACTATTATTTGTTTCTATTAAGACCTTTACCGCCGTTAAACCCAAATAAGTCTAAAAACTAGAGCCCATTTGAAGCCCACAAGGCTTACCCATCTTATTTCCGATTTTTAGCATGTTCATTCATAATAATTAGAGCATGATAATGGACAAACATTCTGGCATAATACGGAGTAAATAACACATCAGTGGAGGTCTTTTCATTTAATCATTGGAACCACAATACACAAGTCCCATAAAGATCTAAAAATTCACATTGTAATTCTCCTAAAGTAATCCGGAAACAAATCATCAAAGGAGAGACTTAAATAACCAGAAAATAGTCAAATCAAGGTTCATGTTATATGTACAATTAATCAAGGAGACAGGAATGAAAATGTGATGCGATATCGTCCCGCCGTGCAGCCTTAATCTCACACACTGGTACCACGAACAACGAATGTACCTAAGCATAAAAAAATGGTGAAAACAACAGGATGAGATTACAAGAATCTCAGTAGGGTCACAACATCATAAACATCTCCCAAACAACATCTGATCATCCCTACATAACTATGTGTATCACGCAATTCAATAATAAATCAATGGGTTAGGTCCGAAACTAATGCTGATGGTGGACTACAACACTTTTGAAAATCAGAAGTACATGAGCAGGTAAAACTCATCAGATTACTCACGACAGTAGGAAAAAGAAAAATTATCCCCTTCCACCTGTGTTGTCCAAGGCTAAACTGCACAAAAGATAAAAGGTTAACACACAAACTAAACAACAAGCTTATTCATCTTGCCAACACACAGGACTGGGCATCCTCACTAGCACATAGGATTAGGGCTTCTTGGCAGTACACAGGACAAGGCATCTGGCCAACACACAGGACTAGGCATCCTAACCAGCACACAGGATTAGGGCTCTTGCCAGCACACAGGACAAGGCATCCAGCGAGCTCTTGCTAGGGATTATAACCCATAGACTCCCTTACCAGTAAGAGCCTCCCCTCTCCCTAAAAGCATTAGTGCTTACCTCAATTGGCCACCGAAACAGGATCCTGACACACAAATACGAACAAGCACACACAGGCAAGCACAAAGTATAATACCATAATAGGGTATCCTCAATCATGTCAGAACACAATCAGCATGTTCAATACACACAACACATGCAAATTACGCAGGCATAATCTATCTCAAGAGTTCGGTATAGCCTAAATAATCACATCCCAATCCGCAGTTCATGTATACACCCTACCGTCAATTCGTATACAATAACAATAAGAGTGTGCATCGAAAATAAACATCAAACAATCAAGAATCTCTGGAGAAACCGGTGAGGTATAGATCTTGCCTCTTTTGTCTCTGAACAAGAAGCTATTCTTTTGCCTTTATTTAGTAGTTCTGAACCATCTATAGCATCACAAGGCAAAGATAAAACCAAACTAAGCATGCATTCTCAATAACCAATTGAATACCCTATTTCCTTACCATGTCCACTCACCAAAACTATCAGAAACTAGTGGTCAGATGCCACAGGTGCCTCCTCTTTGGATTTGTGATGTGATAGCCAAGAATTTAATAAGATTCAACCTGAATTACCATCCCAATTTAACTATGTATATTTTAGCACTAAGCATAGGACACAAGACAGTTTGTTATTTCATGTTAGCAAGGTGTAAGGGTTGCGATTTCATGTTAACAAAGAAGGATTAAGTGTTTATGACTTGTACAGTAAAAAGAAACAAGATCGGAATCCAATCAGTTAATTAATTGATCAAGATAGGCAACAATAGGGCAAGAGTATAGCATACTGATTTCATATATAAAAAAGATTCAAAGGATGAATTCATGCTTTTAAAACATGAATGGATGCCAAACAATCATACGAACAAGAGGAACAACAACAAAATTTAATTGAAGGCAAAATCACACATCCTCCCCTCACAACAATTTTGTCCTCGAAATTTTAGCACAAGTATCTAAGCAAACAAGTAAGGAAATTTTGCATGCATAGTAAGAAAAGCTCTGTAATCGTTTGTAACTCCTTACATCTTCTTATATCTGCCAAAATTCGATGAAACTTTAAACTAGCTTAACTCTGTAATCGTTTGTCGGATTCCTGCAAATAATAGTTTATTGGAAAGCTCTTTTCATCCTCTTTCCAACCAAATTTGTTTTGTAGTTTGGACATTTATAATTCTCAGTCAAAAGTAAAGTCGAAACTCGGAAAAATTGCTAAAATTTTTTTGAACTTCAATGTAGCATAACTCTTTCATCGTTTGATGGATTCCTGCAAATAATAGCTTGTTGGAAAGCTATTGTCATCTTCTTTCCAACCATATCTCTTTTGTTGTTGTAAATTCGTAATTCTTGTCAAAAGACAACTCGAAACTCTGCGGAACTGTCAAAATCTTCTTTAACTTCAATGTAGCATAACTCTTTCATCGTTTGTCGGATTTCTGCAAATAATAGCTTATTGGAAAGCTCTCTTCATCCTATTTCCAACCATATTTTTTTTTTTGGACTTTCATATTTTTTTGTCAAAAGATAAGTTGAAAATCAACGGCGAAATTAGGTTTTAAAATTTTTATAATTCTTCCTTTGATTGATCTCTGATGTTGTAGCCCTTATTCATATGATTGTTTAGAATCCATTCATAGTGAACAATTATGATTTCATCCCTTGAATGCATGAAGTTAAAAATTGTCTTATGCCTTACTATTAGTGTCGAATTTTGCATAGTTAATTGGGATGGTAAATTAGGTTGAATCGTTAAGTTTCTGGCTATCACATCAGATATCCAAGGGGGAGGTACCTGCGGAATTTGATCACTGGTTTCTGATATGTTTGGTGAGTGGAATTGGTAAGGAAATAGGATATTTACTTGGTTATTGCGTATGCACGTTTAGTTTGTTTCTTTTTTTTTGTCTTTTCCTAAAGATGAATTAGGTGGTTCGGAAGTATCTAGTAAGGACAAAGGAATAGCTTCTTGTTAAGAGACAAGAGAGGGAGGATCTATGCCTCATCGGTTTCTCTAAAGACCTCGTTGTTTGCTTAATTGATTTCGATACCTATGATTGTGACACTGTATGCGCATTTATATTAAATAATGCATGCTTGTGTTGCGGATTGATTTGAGGAATTTCTAGGCTATACTGAATCCTTTAAAGTAGGTTAGGAGTGCCTAGTTTCATGTGTGATGTGTATTGAACATACTGAATGTGATCTGACGGAATTGAGAATACCTTGTTGTGGTTTTGTGCTTTGTACTTTCCTGTGTGTGCTTGGACATGTTTGTGTATCAGGATCCTTTTCCGGAGGCTATTCGGGATAAATGCTGATGCTACTAGTGAAAGGGGAGGTTCTTACTAGTATGGGAGTCGTATGGGTGGAGAATCCCAACAAGAACTCGTTAGAGGTCTGATTCTTGTGTGGCAGGAACCCCTTATCCTTGTGTGGTTTGGGAAGCCCTTATCCTTGTGTGGCTTGGGATGCCCTTGTCCTTGCGTGGCTTGGGATGTTTTGTCATTGTGTGGCAAGAAGAATAGGCTTACTGATTAACTTGTGTGTTAACCAATTACCTTTCATGCAGTATACCTTGGACAACAAAGGTGGAAGGGGATGGCCTTTTCTCCTTCATTTCCGAACACAATCTGATCAGTTCTGCCTGCCTGTGTACTTCTGATACTTTTCGGAAGTGTTTTTAGTCCCCGTCAGCCTTAGATTCGGCCGTACCCTTTTTAATTGAATCTTTGAATTGGATGAATCCCTTTAGTTGCATAGGAATGATCAGATGTTGTTCGGGAGATTTATATGGTTTCTGCAGATCTTATGATGTTGTGACTCTACTGAGATTCTTGTAATCTCATTCCGTTATTTTTCACCATTTTTTTCAGGCTTAGGTACATTTACAGCTCGTGGTACCAGTGAGTGAGATCAAGGCTGTATGGCGGGGCGACATTGCATCACTTTTGCATACCTGTTCCTTGATTACTTGCGTATATAATTTGAATAAAAATTGGACTATTTTCTGGTCTATTTTAAGATCCCTTCTTTGCTTGTTATTTTTCACTATGTTGGAGGAATTCTTGCTGGTTATTTGGATCCTTACGGGACTTGTGTGTTATGAATTTAGTGATTTAATTTAAAGACTTCCGCTGATGTTTTTACTCACTCCGTATGATACCAGAATGATTTTCCAATATCATGTTGCAACTGTTATTAAACATGTAGAAAGAACATGCTAAAAGTCGAAAACTTAGCGAGTAAGCATGGTGGGATTCAGATAGGTACTAGGTGTTTTTGGGCTTGTTTGGGTTTCACAGCAGTAATGGCCATAATTGGAGCAAATATTAATAGGTAGGAATTGGGGTCGTTACAGGTTTGGTAGCGGAGCCAGGTTTAGGAAAAATAATTTGTTATATGCTAACTTATTTCTTGATTTTTGTGCTTGTAGGTAAGGACATGCACACACACTCACTCACTTAAGGGCTAACACCGAAAGTAAACTAATGCTAAAATGGGATTAATTTGTAAGATTTAAATGTTGAGAATGATAATCTGATATGATGTTTGTTCGTGTATGTTCTTATGCCTAGTATGCCATGATATGTTTCGGTTAGTGTTTGCTGTGTTTCTTATTTTTGCTGAGAATGTGTGTGTTGATTTATGCATGCTGCCGAGTGTCCCTATTTGACTCATGTATTGCTGAATGTATATGTATGTGATTGCTGGTGTGTATTGTCGAATATGGATGTTGTGTGAATCCATGCTTGCTTGATGTTTGATGATGATTTCCGAGAGTATATATGAGTGCTGATGTAATTGCCGAGAATACCTTAGCATGTGTGCATGCGATTTTCGGAAATTTGTATATTGCTTTCCAGCATATGCGTATCGTCCGGTGCATGCCTCTCCATCAGGTACCACTTCTTTTCCTAGTATCGTACTTAGTTATTTGTAAGTAACAATCGTATGTTTAAATAGAATGGCAAGGTTGAACGCTACGAGGGATCGACAGGGTAGGAATGGGATTCGGGCCGAACAACAACCTGTTGAGCAAGAGAAGCCGAATGCACAAATTGAGCAAGAAGGGCAAGTTGATCACAAAAATCAACCTGAGCCCAAACATCAACCTGAGCCATTAGCTGCACCAGTCATTGATCCTGTGATGGCACAAATATTAAACATATTACAAGGAATTGCTGCAAATCAGCAGCGTATGGAGGCGCAATTACAAAATGCTCCTGCACCTGCAACAATGGAAGAACCTATTCCTCCACTTGAACCTGTACAGCCGGAAAATCCTAAGGACGCCGAGAGACTTCCCGTTGTGAATACAAAATTGTTGAAGGAAGCTCGACAATTGGGATATAAAGATTTCAATGGTTCAGCCGGAGCTGCTACCGCTCGTGAGTGAATAGACACCTTATGCCGAGTATCCTTGTCCGAGATGAGGCACATTCAGTGGGAATGCCAGAAGCCAAGACATATCATAGGCACATCTAGTGCAGGACGAGGTGGGTATGCTAACCCCACCAAACCACCAATGCGTGCACCAGGAGGACAACCCAATAGATCCACAAGTGAGGCGCAACCAAGACCAACAAGGTTATTCACCCTAACTGATGTCGAGGCTAGTTCTAATGTGGTGATAGGTACCCTCAGTTTGTGATGAATTTTTCATCGCTTGCCGCACCATTGTAAAAACTGACATGCAATGGTGAGCCGTTAGTGTGGAATGAGAAATGCTAGTGAAGTTTTGAAGAACTGAAAAACCGGTTACTTTCCCTACCTATCCTTACTTTACCTATTTGCAGAAAGGGGTATGTGGTTTACAGCGATGCGTCGAAATCCAGACTTGGATGCGTATTGATGCAAGATGGGAAAGTCATTACCTATGCTTCCCGTCAATTGCGACCGCACAAAAGCAAATATCCTGCATATGATTTGGAGCTTGCAGCCTTGGTGTTGGCATTGAAAATATGGCGACATTACTTATATGGCGAGATATGTCGAATCTTCACCGATCACAAAAGCTTGAAGTACCTACTCATGCAAAAAGAATTCAATATTAGATAACGAAGATGGGTAGAGCTTATTAAAGACTACGATTTGATCATCGAATATCATCCTGGAAAGGCAAATGTTGTTGCTGATGCCTTAAGCCAAAAGTTTCGTCCTCCTTCCCTATCAGTTTTGGCCTATATGCGCACCCATTACATGCCTATGTTGCTGAATTTGAGGACTAATCGTATGCATCTTGGCACTGATTATTCTGGTTCATTGTTGGCACGAATCGAAGTCACACCTACCTTGATTGAGGAAATCTGGAATCAGCAATCTGGAATCAGCAATTAGAGGATCCGAAACTAATTGAAATTCGGAAGCAACTTTCTAATGGTGTTGATGCCATACTTTGTGATTTCAGAATACAAGATGACAAAATGCTTGTCTTCAGAAACCGAGTATGGGTTCCATAAGATATTGATACTCGTAACCTTATTCTATCGGAGGCGCATAGTTCGAAGTTTGCTATCCATCCCGAAAGCACTAAGATGTACCGAGATTTGAAAGAGCAGTATTGGTGGCTAAACATGAAATGCCACATTGTTGAGTTTATTTCCCGATGCCTCGTATGTCAACAAGTAAAGATCGAACATCAATGACCCGCTGGACTACTCTAGTCACTTCCAATTTTGGAATGGAAGTGGGAGCATGTCACAATGCATTTTGTGGCCGGTTTGCCTAGGTCACAGCGAGGATATAATGCAATTTGGGTGATAATGGATCGATTGAGGAAATCTGCACACTTTCTTCCTATACGTGTGACGGATACACCTGAGAAATTGGCTGTTTGTTACTTAGATGAGGTTGTTCGATTGTATGGAGTGCTAGTTTCCATCATTTCAGATTGTGACCCTCGTTTCACCTCACAATTTTGGGAGAAATTACAAATTTTGTTGAGTTCGAAATTGAATTTCAGTACAGCATTTCATCCTCAGAACGATGGCGAAACAAAAAGGACGATTCAAACACTTGAAGACATGTTATGAGTGAGTGTGTTGGATCAGTAAACCGGTTGGGATCAATGCCTGCCGTTGGCAGAATTTGCTTACAACAATAGTTTTCATGTAAGCATTGGTATGGCACCTTATGAAGCATTATATGGGAGACGTTGCAGGACTTCCATTTTCTGGAATGAAGTAGGCGAAAGATTCCTAGACAATCTGGAATTGATTGATCAAGCAACGGAGCAGTTCAACTTGATCCGACAACGGCTAAAAACAGCCTAGGATCAGCAGAAAATCTACGTCGACAATCAATGAAGGGAACTGGAATTTGCGGTAGGTGACAAAATGTTTTTGAAGGTCGCCCCATGGAAAGGAGTCCTTCATTTTCATCAGCTAGGTAAGCTAGCATCTCGCTACATTGGTCCGTATGACATCGTTGAAAGAATCAGCCCTGTTGCATACAAACTTGCCTTACCTCCAAATATGGAAAGAATTCACAATGTGTTTCACATTTCAATGCTGAGAAATTATGTACAAGACCCTGCTCACGTGATCGAGGAACCCCCATTCGAAGTTGCTGAAGACCTATCCTATCCCGTATAGCCAATTGCCATAATAGATCGGTTAGTTCGACAGCTTCGCAGTCAAAGCATGCCTATGGTACGAGTTGTTTGGTGTAATGGCCAAGTTGAGGAACAGGAGGAATCTATGTGTACAAAATTTCCTTACTTGTTTGTTTAGGTACTTGTGCTAAAATTTCGAGGACCAAACTTTTTTTAAGGAAGGGAGGATGTGAGACCTAAAATTTTCAGTCCTAGAAGTCCATAGTCAGTGCAGATGAAAAGACTGTTTTGCCCCTGAAGAAGAGGATGTGTGATGACCGAAATTAGTAAGGAATGTCCAGTAATTATTTCTGGTTTTTATTCCCTTTAATTTTGTTCTATATTTGTTGATAATAACCTTAGGAATCAAAATCTCTAAAATTAAAAGGGAATAATTACAGAATTTAAATCTGGTAGTTATCTTATTTTAATAAAGCCTTTAAAGTAGTAATCTTAGTTTCATATCCATCCATTATAAATAGGAAGCCAACCCCACAAAAAGTTTTCATAGAAAACATACAAAACTCATATAGCCTAAAACCCTTACACCTCCCTATATCTGCAAAAATTCGCTGAAACTTTAAACCAGCATAACTCTCTCATCGTTTGTCGGATTCCTGAAAATAATAGCATCTTGGAAATCTCTCTTCATCCTCTTTCCAATGATCTTTGGTTTTTCATCAGGAGGTTAGTATTTCTTTCTCATAAGAAAAGTCAAAACTCGGCGGAAAACTGTTAAAATCTTCTTGAACTTCAATGTAGCATAACTTTTTCATCGTTTGTCGGATTCTTGTAAATAATAGCTTGTTGGAAAGATCTCTTCATCCTCTTTCCAACCATATTTGTTTTGTTTTTTTTAAATTGGTAATTCTTTGTCAAAATAAAAGTCGAAACTCAGCAGAACTGCCAAAATCTTCTTGAACTTCAATGTAGCATAACTCTTTCATCTTTTTGTCGGATTCCTGCAAATAATAGCTTGTTGGAAAGCTCTCTTCATCCTCTTTTCAATCATATTTTTTTTGTTGTTTGGACGTTCATATTTTCTTGTCAAAAGATAACTTGAAAATCGACAGCGGAATTAGGTTTTAAGATTTGTATAATTCTGCCTTTGATTGATCTCTGATGTTGTTTCCCTTATTCATATGATTGTTTGGAATCCATTCATAGAGAAGAATTATGATTTCATCTCTTGAATGCATGAAGTTGAAAATTGTCTTGTGCCTTACTCTTAGTGCCAAACTTTGCATAATTAATTGAGATGATAAATCAGGTTGAATCGTTAAATTTCAGGCTATCACATCACACATCCAAGGGGAAGGCACCTGCGACATCTGATCACTGGTTTCTGAAAAATTTCGTGAGTGAAATTGGTATGAAAATAGTGTATTTACTTGGTTATTGCATATGCATGCTCAGTTTGTTCTTTTGTCTTTGCCTAATGATGACTTAGGTGGTTCGAAAGTATCTAGTAAGGGAAAAGGAATAGCTTTTTGTTCAGAGAAAAGAGAGGTAGGATCTATGTCTCATCGATTTCTCTAGAGACCTCGTTGTTTGCTTAATTGATTTTGGTACCTATGAATGTGAAAGTGTATGCGCATTCATATTAAATAATGCATGCTTGAGTTACGGATTGAATTGAGGAATTTCTAGGCTATAATGAATCCCTTAAGGTAGGTTAGGAGTGCCTAGCTTGCATGTGTGATGTCTATTGAACATGCTGAATGTGATCTGACAGAATTGAGAATACCCTGTTGTGGTTTTGTTCTTTGTGCTTGTATGTATTTTTGTGTCAGGATTCTTTTCCATTGGCCATTCGGGGTAAATGCTGATGCTCCTAGTGAGAGGGGAGGTTCTTACTGGTTTGGGAGTCGTATGGGTGGCAAATCCCAGCAAGAGCTCGCTGGATGTCTGGTCCTTGTGTGGCCAGAAGCCCTGTTCTTGTTTGGCAGGAACCCCTTTTCCTTGTGTGGTTTGAGAAGTCCTTGTCCTTGTGTGACTTGGGATGTTTTGTCCTTATGTGGCAAGATGAATAGGCTTGCTGATTATTTTGTGTGTTAACCAATTACCTTTCGTGCAGTAAGCCTTGGACAACACAGGTGGAAGGGGATGACCTTTTCTTTTTCATTACCGAGAACAATCTAATGAGTTCTGCCTGCTTGTGTACTTCTAATACTTTTTGGAAGTGTTTGTAGTCCCCCTCAGCCATAGATTCGTCCCTACCCTTTTTGATTGAATCTTTGAATTGCATGAATCCCTTTAGTTGCGTAGGAATTATTAGATATTTTTCGGGAGATTTGTGTTTATGGTTCTTGCAGATCGTATGATGTTGAGACCCTACTCAGATTCTTGTAATCTCATTCCGTTGTTTTCATCATTTTTTTTCCAGGTTTAGGTACATTCACTGCTTGTGGTACCAGTATGTCAGATCAAGACTGTACGGCGGGGCGATATTGCATCACTTTTGCATACCCGTTCCTTGATTACTTGCGCATATAACTTGAATAAAAATTGGACTACTTTCTGGTCTATTTTAAGCTTCCTTCTTTGCTTGTTATTTTCGATTATGTTGGAGGAATTCTTGCTGTTTATTTGGATCCTTACAGGACTTGTGTGTTATTAATCAAGTTATTTAATTTAAAGACTTCCGCTGATGTTTTAACTCACTCCGTATGATACCAGAATGATTGTCCAATATCATGCTCCAACTGTTATTAAACATGTAGAATGAACATGCTAAAAGTTGAAAACTTAGTGAGTAAGCCTGGTGGGATTCAGATAGGTCCTAGGTGACTTTAGGCTTGTTTTGTTTCATGGCGGTAATGACCTTAATCGGAGAAAATATTAATCTGTAGGAATTGGGGTCGTTTCAAACAAAGTACACACCTAAACCTGCAAAAGGTAAATGGTTAGACAATCAATATTGCAGCAAACCTTTTCGTTGTCTCCGACATCCAGACTTGAACTAGCCTGGGAGCACTCTTGTAACAGTGCATACAAGTCGTCGTATCACTTTCAAACAGGACAACCTAACATCCAAACTTGAACTGGCCTACAGGGCATCTTGACGTCTAGACTCGACCTGGCCTACAAGGCTTCCTGACATCCGAACTTGAACCAGCTTACAAGGCATCCAACGAGCTCTTGTTGGGAATAACCACCCATAAACCTCCCGGTTTGGTATGCATCTCTCCTCTCCCTAGGAGCAACAGTACTTGCCTTGCATGGCCAGCGACAAAAGAATCCTTCAAACAAAGCACAAATAGGGCACACACACGCATATACACTTAGTACATGCATACACAAATCACAACAAAAGATCCTCATTCAAATCACAATACAAATCAAAGGTCAATCCTCAAAGTCATAACCGAATCAGGCAACCTATTTTCTTATTAACTTCCGAGATTCCCTATCATCATATTCACACATTCTGCAATCATATAACCAAGATAGGCAATCGAATTCACTCATATTCAAACAATCAAACAATAAGGTAACCAAAGGAACCGATGAGGCATAGATCCTACCTCTCATATGTTTGAATCATATGCAATCCCTTGCCTTTCTAATAGGATCAGAATCTCCTAAACAATTACAAGGTAGAGACCACACAATACTAAGCCACAAGACTACTTAATTAAAAACCAAAGGCATTTGGAATCTTTACCAATTAACCTACCCGAATCCAGCGATCCGGATGCAGCAATATCTTTCCCCAGAAAGTGTGATGTGATGTTCAATAACTCAGTAAGAATCTTCTTTATATTTCACCTTAATTCAATATATAAATTTCAGAAACACCTTAAGGTTTATAGAGAAATTTTCGATTTCAACATTAGAGAAGTTAGGGGTTGTGATTTCATAAAGTTTTGAAAGGAATAGGTGTTTATAACATGTATAATCAAAAGAAACAAGGTCAGAATCCAATAGGTTAATCACTTGATCAAGATAGGCATCAATAGGGCAATGGTAGGGAATGCTGATTTCATGAATAAGGAAGATTCAAAGGACGAATTTATGATTTAAAATCATGAATGGATGCTAAACAATCATACGAATAGGAGGAACAATAACAGAAATCAGTTGAAGGCAGAATCACACAATTTTGAAACCTAATCCCGCCTAATTTTGACCTAAATTACAGAAAATAAAAACTAATCTTCAGAATAAAAACCCAAAATTTCTAGTTAGAAAACGGAAAGAGCTTTCCAACAAGCTATTATTCATAAGAATCCGATAAAGGATGAGAGAGTTATGCTATTTTGAAGTTCAAGCAGATTTTGGCAATTCCGCCGAAATATGATTTAAATTTTAATAAAAAAAAACTAACCTTCAGATGATTCAAGATGGTTGGAAATAGGATGAAGAGAGCTTTCCAACAAGCTATTATTTGCAAGAATTCGATAAAGGATGAGAGAGTTATGCCAAGATGAAGATCTAGGAGTTTAGGCAAAAATCGGAAATTGAGAAGAAGGGGATAAATTAGGAAATTTCTATGTAGGTTTTGGTATGTTTAGGTGGGATAGGCTAGCCACTATTTTATAAGTGTCTAAGGAGATTTAACTAAGAGGTAAATCCCTACTTTTAAGCTTTAAAAGATAATTAAAGGATAATTCTACTAGACGAATAATTCTATTTAAAAGGATAAATCTATTAAAAGAGATATTTTATTTAAAAGGAATAATTATTTAATACCTTAGATAATAAGGCATAAAATTATGTATAATTAATATAAAAATACCAGAATTAAAATAGAAAATATCTGGCAGCAACCATTTTAGGTCATCAAGCACTTATTTTTTCAGAGGCAAAATAGTCATTTCAGCTGTATCGGTTTCTAAACTTCCTGGACATGTAAACTAGGAACGGTCAAGGTCTCACATCCTCTCCTTATAAAAAAATTTTCCTCGAAATTTCTGCACAAGAACTATGGATTATGAACCTACCATGGTTTCGCTAAACCACTTTGCTTTCAACTCAACCTTGACATACTAAATAAACACACAAGATGTAACTTTCCAATATGAAATACAAAACCAGAAAAGAGATGGTACGTTGGTGAAGAATCATGCACCCGACTGTTTGCAAAAATTTAAATAAAGTACAAACATGCACAACAAACATATAGCAAGTTTTGACATACTCAATGCAAGACACACAAACATTGATCAAATCATACATACAAACATGCAAATCTAATAATCATGCTTTCATATTTGTAAGTCATAATCAATCATTATACATATAGACATATGCGCATGCTTAAAAAAAAATGAGAACACAATATCATGCAAATCATAAAATCTACTAAACCATGCTCCGCTACCAAACCTCCAACATTTCTCCAAATGACTCGTACCATAGGCACGTATCGACTGCGAAGCTGTCGAACTGACCGATTTAGTATGTTAATTGGCTGTACGAGATAGAATAGGTCTTTAGTAACTTTGACTGGCGGGTCTTCAAGAACATAAGCAGGGTCTCGCACATACTTTCTCAATATTGAAACGTGAAACACGTTGTGAATTCTTTCCATATTTTGAGGTAAGGCAAGTCGGTATGCAACAGAGCCAATCCTTTCAACAATGTCATATGGACCAATGTAACGAGGTGCCACCTTACCTCGCTGCTGAAAATGAAGGACACCTTTCAACGGGGAGACCTTCAAAAACACCTAGTCACCTACCGAAAATTCCAGTTCCCTTCGTATCTTTATCAGCATGGTTTTTTCTGCCGATCCTGAGCTGTTTTTAGCCGTCCTTGAATCAAGTTCAACTACTCCGTTGCTTGATTAATCAATTCCGGATTGTCTAGGCGTCTCTCACCTACTTCATTCCAACGAATGGTTGTTCTGCAACATCTCCCTTATAACGGTTCATAAGGTGCCATACCGTTGCTTACAAGAAAATTATATTTATACATAAATTCCGCCAATGGTAGGCA
The DNA here is from genome assembly GCA_019739055.1 of Passiflora organensis. Classification (NCBI taxonomy): domain Eukaryota; kingdom Viridiplantae; phylum Streptophyta; class Magnoliopsida; order Malpighiales; family Passifloraceae; genus Passiflora; species Passiflora organensis. The sequence continues at coordinate 920,394 of JAEPBF010000253.1, read as the reverse complement.
TCGATCCCAACCTGTATGCTGGTCCAAACCTGTAAGGACCCCAAATCTTAACCTATTATTATTTGCTTTTATTAGGACCTTTACCGCAGTGAAACCCAAATAAGCCCTAAAACCAGGACCCATTTGAATCCCACAAGGCTTACCCATCTAATTTCTGATTTTTAGCATTCTTTGAATTCATAACAATTGAAGCATGATATTGGACAAACATTCTGGCATAATACAGAGTAAATAAAACATCAGCGGAAATCTTTTCATTTAATCATTGGAACCACAACACACAACTCCCATAAAGATCTAAAAATTCAGCATGTAAACCTCCTAAAGTAATCCGAAAACAAACCATCAAAGGAGGGACTTAAATAAGCAAAAAATAGTCCTATCAAGGTTCATGTTATATGCATAATCAATAAAGGAGACATGAATGCAAATGTGATGCGATATCCCCCTGCCGTGCAGCCTTGTTCTCACACACTGGTACCACGAACAACAAATGTACCTAAGCCTAAAAAAATGGTGAAAAAAACAGGAAGGATTACAAGAATCTCAGTAGGATCACAACATCATAAACGTCTCCCAAACAACATCTGATCATCCCTACATAACTATGGGTATCACGCAATTCAATAATCAATCAATGGGTTAGGTCTTAAACTAAGGTTGAGGGTGGACTACAACACTTCTGAAAATCAGAAGTATATAGACAGGTAAAACTGATCAGATTACTCTTTGCAATAGGAAAAAGAAAGTTCATCACCTTCCACCTGTGTTGTCCAAGGCTTTGTTGCACCAAGGATAAAAGGTTAACACACAAGCTAAACAGCAAGCCTATTCATCTTCCCAGCACACAGGACATGGCATCCAGTCAGCACACAGGACTAGGCATCCTAACCAGCACACAGGATTAGGGCTTCTTGCCATCATATAGGATTAGGCATCCTAACTAGCACATAGGATTAGGGCTTCTTGTCAGGACACAAGACTAGGAATCCTAACCAGCACACAGAATTAGAGCTTTTTTCCAGCACACAAGACAAGGCTTCCGGCGAGATCTTGCTGGGGATTACCACCCATATGACTCCCTTACCAGTAAGATCCTCCCCTCTCCTAAGGAGCATCAGCGCTTACCCTGAATGGCCACCGGAGCAGGATCCTGACACACAAACTTGAACAAGTAGACACAAGCAAGCACACACAAGCAAGCACAAAGATTAATACCATAACAGGATATCCTCAATCATGTCAGAACGCAATCAACATGTTCAATACACACAATATATGAAAATTAATCATACATAGCCCATCTAAAAGGGTTCGATATAGCCTAAGTAATCACATCCCAATCCGAAATTCATTTATACACCCTACCGTCAATTCGCATGCAACAACAGCAAGGGTGTGCATAAAAAATAACCAATGAACAATTAATCATCTTTGGAGAAACCAATGAGGCATAGATCTTACCGCTCTTATCTATAAAGAACAAGCTATTCCTATACCTTTATTTAATGGTACAAAACTACATATAGTATCACAAGGCAAAGATAAAACCAAACTAAGCATGCATACTCAATAACCAATTGAATACCCTATTTCCTTACCAATTCCACTCACCAAACCTATTAGAAACTAGTGGTCAGATACCGCAAGTGCCTTCTCTTTGGTTGTGTGATATGATAGCCAAGAATTTAACAAGATTCAACCTGAATTACCACCCTAATTTAACTATATATATTTCGGCACTAAGCATAGGTTACAAGACAATTTTCAATTTCATGTTAGCAAGGTGTAAGGGTTGAGATTTCATGTTAGAAAAGAAGGATTAAGTGTTTATAACCTGTACAATCAAAAGAAACAAGATCGGAATCCAATAGGTTAATCAATTGATCAAGATAGGCAGCAATAAGGCAAGAGTAGGCCATATTGATTTCATGTATAAAAAAGATTCAAAAAATGAATGCATGATTTAAACAATCATACGAAAAAGAGGAACAAAAACAAAAATCAATTCAAGGCAGAGTCACACAATCTTGAAACCTAATCCCACTGAAATATGATTAAATTTTTGACAAAGAAAAATTAACCTCTAAACGAAATACCGAAAATTGTTGGAAAGAGAATAAAGATAGCTTTCCAACAATCTCCAAATGAAAAACCCTAGATGGTTGGAAAGAGGACAAAAAGATCTTTCCAACAAGCTACTATTTGCAATAATTCACCAAAGTATGAGAGAGTTATGCTTGTTTGAAGTTCCAGTAGAATTCGGTAGAAATAGGGAGGTGTAGTATTTTTGGTTTGACGAATTTTGTATATTTTCTGTGTGAGGTTAAAGTGTGGAAGATTTTCTATTTATATAGGGTTGTAATTTCATAAAATTAAGAAAGGAATAGGTGTTTATTACATGTAAAATCAAAAGAAACAAAATCAGAATCCAATAGGTTAATCAGTTGATCAAGATAGGCATCAATAGGGCAAAGGTAGGGCATACTGATTTCATGAATAGGTAAAATTCAAAGTATAAATTCATGATTTCACATCATAAATTCATGGTAAACAATCATACAAACAAGAGGAACAATAATACAATTCAATTGAAGGCAAAATTCCACAATTTTGAAACCTAATCCCGCCGAATTATGACCAAAATTAAGACAATGAAAATCTAATGTCTGGATAAAAAGTCCAAGATATTTAGAAAGAGGATGAAGAGAGCTTTCCAACAAGCTATTATTCTTAAGAATCCGATAAAAGATGAGAGAGTTATGCTATTTTGAAGTTCAAACAGATTTTCGCACATGCAAAAATACGATTTAACTTTTTACAGAGAACAACTAAGCTCCAGATGAAAAACCAAAAATGTTTGTAAAGAGGATGAAGTGAGCTTTCCAACAAGATTTTATTCGCAAGAATCTGACAAAGGATGAGAGAGTTATGTTATTTTGAAGTTCAAACTGTTAGGACCCCAAATCCTAACTTACTATTATTTGCTCATATTAAGAACTTGATCGTCGTGAAACCCAAATAAGTCAAAAAATCATGACCTATTTGAATCCCACAAGGCTTATTCATCTTATTACTTATATTTAGCATGTTCATTCATAACAATTGGAGCATGATATTGCAAAAAATATTCTGGCATAACACGAGTAAATAAAACGGCAGCTGATGTCTTTTCATTTAATTATTGAAACCACAACACACAAGTCCTATAAAGATCTAAAAATTCAGCATGTAAACCTCTTAAAGTAATCCCAAAAAAAAAACATCAAAGGAGGGACTTAAATAACCAGAAAATAGTCCAATTAAGGTTCATGTTATATGCGCAATCAATCAAGGAGACAGGAACACAAATGTGATGTGATATCGCCCCGCCATGCAGCCTTATTCTCACACACTAGTACCACAAACTACGAATGTATCTAAGCCTAAAAAAATAGTAAAAATAATAGGATAAGATTAAAAGAATCTCAGTAGGGTGACAACATCATAAGATCTACAGAAATCTTAAACAGACATCTCCCAATCAACATCTGATCATCCCTACATAACTATGGGTATCACTCAATTTAATAATTAATCAATGGGTTAGAGCCGAAACTAAGGTTGAGGCTGGACTACAATACTTCTGAAAATCAGAAGTACATAGGTAGGTAAACCTTATCAGATTACTCTCGGCAGTAGGAAAAAGAAAGGTCATCCCCCTCTGCCTGTGTTGTCTAAGGATTTTCTACACAAAAGGTAAAAGGTTAAAACACAAGCTAAACAGTAAGCCTGTTCATCTTACCAACACACAGGACTAAGCATCCTAACCAGCACACAGGATTAGGGCTTCTTGCCAGCACACAGGACAAGGCATCCAGCGAGCTCTTGCTGGGGATTACCACCCATACGACTCCCTTACCAGTAAGAGCCTCCCCTCTCCCAAGGAGCATCAGCGTTTACCCCGAATGGCCACCGGAGTAGGATCCTGACACACAAACACATACAAGCACACATAGGCAAGCACAAAGCACAATACCATAACAGGGTATCCTCAATCATGTCAGAACACAATCAGCATGTTCATTACACACAACACATGCAAATTAGGCACACATAACCTATCTCAAGGGTTCGGTATAGCCTAAGTAATCATATCCCAATCCGCAATTCATGTATTCACCCTACAATCAATTCGCATGCAATAACAATAGGGATATCCATCAAAAATAACCAACAAGCAACAAGGATCTCTGGAGCAACTGATGAGGCATAGATCCTACCTCTCTTGTCTCTGACCAAGAAGCTATTCCTTTGCTTTTATTTAATGGTTCCGAACCACCTATAGTATCACAAGGCAAACACAAACTGAAACTAAACATGCATACTCAATAACCAATTCCTTATCAATTCCTAACTATTAAAATTGGCTCCGATTAAGGCCATTACCGCTATGAAATCCAAACAAGCCCAAAGACACCTAGAACCTATCTGAATCCCACCAGGCTTACCTTTTTTTGACTTTTAGCATGATTGTTCTATATGTTTAATAACAAATGGAGTATGATATCGAACAATCATTCTGGTATCATACGGAGTGAATAAAATATTAGCGAAAGTCTTTAAATTTAATTATTGGAATCAAAACACGTAAGTCCCATAGGTATCCAAATAACCAGCATGAAATCCTCTAATATGTTCCAAAATATAACAAGCAAAAGAGGGATTTTGAAAAAACACCCAGAAAAGTAGTCCAATCTATGATCATATTTTATGCGCAAGCAACCACGGAAATAGTATTGCAAAGGTGGTGTAATATCACCCCGCTGTGCTGCCTTGATCTCACACACCGGTACCACGAACAGTGAATGTTCCTAAGCCTGAAAAATGGTGGAAATAACAGAATGAGATTACAAGAATCTCAGTAGGGTCACAACATCATAGCATCTGCAAAAACCATAAACACATAACTCCCAAACAACATTAGATCATTTCTAGCAACTAAAAGGGATCACGTAATTCAAGAATTTAGTTAAAAATGGTAAGGCCGAATCTAAGACTGAGGGAGGACTACAAATACTTCCAAAAACTCAGAAGTACACAGGCATGTAGAACTCATCAAATTGCTCTCGGCAATAAAGAAGAAAGGCCATCCCCTTCTACCTATGTTGTCCAAGGCTTACTGCACAAAAGGTAAATGGTTAACACACAAGCTATTCAGTAAGCTTATTCATCTTGCTACACAGTGACAAGGGCTTCCTACCACACAAGGACAAGGCTTCTGGCCACACAAGGACCAGTCATTTCTAGCCACACAAGGACAAAGGCTTCCTGCCATATAAGAACCAGACATCTAACAAGCTCATGCTGGGGATTGCCACCCATACAACTCCCATACCAGTAAGAACCTCCCCTCTCATAAGAAACATCAGCATTTACCCCGAATGACCACCGGAAAAAGATCCTGACACACAACACGTACCAGCACACACAAGCAAGTACAAAACACAATACCACAACAGGGTATCCTTAATCACAATCAACATGTTCAATACACACAACACATGAAAACTAGGCATTCATATGCTATCTTAAGGGATTCGGTATAGCCTAGAGGATCAGATCTTGGTCCACAATTCAAGCATTCCTACTACAACATATGAATTGTTAAATCCCAAAATTTTGAGTCTTAGAAATCCAGAAACCAATGTAGGTGAAAAGACGATTTTTCTCCTGAAGGAAAGGATGTGTGATGGCCGAAATTGGTAAGAGTGGTATGGTAGTTAATTCTGGTATAAATTCCCTTTAATCTAAGTCCTTATAGATAGGTAATTGTCTTAGAGATTAAAATTCCTAAAAATAGGGGAAGATAAATTACAGAATTTAAATCTGATAATTATCTTACTTTAATTAAGCCTTGAAGATAGAGATTATAATCTCCTAACTATCTTATATAAATAAAAGCCAACCACCTTGAAAATCATTCATAGAAAACACACAAAAATCGTATAGCCTAAAACCTTAACACCTCCCTATATCTGCCAAAATTTATTTAAACTTTAAACCAGCATAACACACTCATCGCTTGTCGGATTCCTGCAAGTAATAGCTTGTTGGAAATCTCTCGCCATCCTCTTTCCAAAAATAATTTTTTTTGATAGAGGTTAGTATTTCTTGATCATAAGATAAGTCGAAAGTTGGCGACGGAATTAGGTTTTCACCAAATCTTCTTGAACTTCAAAATAGCATAACTCTTTCATCTTTGGTTGTATTCCTTCAAATAACAGCTTGTTGGAAAGCTCTCTTTATCCTCTTTCCAACCATCTTTAATTTTTTATCAGGAGGTTAGCATTTCTTTCTCATAAGATAAGTCGAAAATCGGCTACGAATTTAGGTTTTTGCCAAATCTTCTTGTACTTCAAAATAACATAACTCTTTCATCGTTTATTATATCTCTACAAATAATAGCTTATTAGAAAAATCTTTTAATCCTCTTTCCAACCATAAATTTTTTGTTATTTGGACGTAAATAAAAAATAGGCAATAAAATTAGTTTTTTTTTTAAAATTTCTACAGTTTTAGTATTTAGTTAATTTCTATTGTCGTTTCGCGTGTTCTTATGATTGCTTAGAATCTATTCATGATGTATGATCATGAATTTCCTTCTTTTAAACTTCTCTATGCTTAAAGTTGAAATTGTCCTATGCCCTACTTTTAGCTACGAAATTTGCATAGTTAATTGGAATGGTAATTCAGGTGAATCTTGTAAAGTTCCTGGCTATCACATCAGACATCCAATGGGGAGGCACCTACAGCATCTGATCACTGGTTTCTGGTACGTTTGGTGGTTCGGAATTACCTAATAAAGGCAAAGGAGTAGCTTTTTGTTCAAAGACAAGAGAAGTAGGATCTACGTCTCATCGGTTTCTCCAGAGACCCCTGTTATTTTCTTGATGTTTTTGATACCTGCCCTTGTTGTATCAAAAAGAGATTGTGTTCTGACATGATTGGGGATACCTTTCTATGGTATTATGCTTTGTACTTGCCTGTGTGTCCTTGTACGTGTTTGTGTGTCAGGATCCTTTTCTGGTGGCCATTCGAGGTAAGCGCTGATGCTCCTAAGGAGAGGAGAGGTTCTTACTGGTATGGGGGTTGTGTGGGTTGCAAAACCTAGCAAACGTGCGCTAGATGTCTGATCCTTGTGTGGCCGGAACCCTGTCCTTCTGTGGCAGGAAACCCTTATCCTTGTATTGTTTGGCATGCCCTAGTCTGTATGTGGCTTTGGAGGACTTGTCGTTGTGTGGTAAGACGATTGAACCCTGTCCTTGTGTGGTAGGAAGCCCTTATCCTTGTGTGGTTTGGGATGCTCAAGTCCGTGTGTGGTTTGGGAAGACTTGTCCTTGTGTGGTAAGACGACTTACTAGGCTTACTGATTAGCTTGTGTGTTAACCGTTTACCCTTTGTGCAGTAAGCCTTGGACAACACAGGTGGAAGGGGATAACTTATCTTCTTCATTTCCGAGAGCAATCTAATGAGTTCCACCTACCTATGTACTTCTGATACTTTCGGAAGTGTTTGTAGTCCTTCCTCAACCATAGACTAGGCCCTAACCCCTTTCTGAATGATTCATGAATTGCGTGATTCCCTTTAGATGTTTAGGAATGATCTAATGCGAATTGGGAGATTTATGTTTAAGGTTTCTGCAGATCTTATGATGCTGCGTCCCTACTGAGATTATTGTAATCTCATACCGTTGTTTTTAACATTTTTCAGGCTTAGGTACATCCACTGTCCGTGGTACCAGTGTGTGAGATCAAGGCTGCACGACGGGGCGATATCGCATCACATTTGCATACTTGATCCTTGTTTACTTGCGCATATAACATGAATGATTGGGCTACTTTCTGGTTTATTTTCAGATCCCTCCTTTGCTTGCTATTTCCGAAACATGTTGGAGGATTTCTTGCTGATTGTTTGGATCCCTATGGGACTTGTGTGTTATGAACCCAATGATTTAATCTAAAGACTTCTGCTGATATTTTATTCACTCTAAATGTTACCAGAATATTTGTCCAATATCATGCTCCATTTATTGTTAAATATTAAAATAAACATGCTAATAATCGAAAGTTAATGATAAGCCTGGTGAGATTCAAATAGGTCCTAGGTGTCATTTGTGCTTATTTGGGTTTCGCAGTGGTGATGACCATAAAAGCCTGAAGTACCTCCTCGCGCAAAAAGAATTGAATATGAGACAACGAAGATGGGTGGAGCTGATTAAAGACTATGATTTAATCATGGAATGTCATCCTGAAAAGGAAAATGTTGTTGCTGATGCCCTCAGCCGAAAGTTTCATCCTCCTTCCTCATCAGTTTTGGCCTACATGCGCACCCATTACCTGCTGATGATGTTGGAATTGAAAGCTAACCATGTGCATCTTGGCACCGATTTTACTGATTCGTTGTTGGCACGAATCAAAGTCGCACCTACCTTAATTGAAGAAATCCGGAATCAACAATTAGAGGATCCAAAATTTACTGAAATTCGGAAGCAACTTGCTGATGGTGTTGACTCCATAGTTCGTGATTTCAGAATACGAGATGACGAAGTACTAGTCTTCAGAAACCGGGTATGTGTTGCACAAAATGTTGATATTTGTAACCTTATTCTATCATAAGCACATAGTTTGAAGTTCGTTATTCATCTTGGAAGCACTAAGATGTACCGAGATTTGAAGGAGCAGTATTGGTGGCCAAATATGAAATGTCACATTGCTGAATTCGTTGCCCGATGCCTCGTATGTCAACAAGTAAAGATCGAACATCAAAGACCCGCTGGTCTACTTCAGTCACTTCCGATTCCAGAATGGAAGTGGGAGCACGTCACAATGGATTTTGTGACTGGTTTGCCTAGATCACAGCGAGGATACAATGCCATTTGGGTGATCGTGGATCAACTGACAAAATCTGCACACTTTCTTCCTATACGTGTGAGAGATACACCAGAAAGATTGGCAGTTCGTTACTTGGACGAGATTGTTTGATTGCATTGAGTACCAGTTTCTACTGTTTCTAGATCATGACCCTTGTTTCACCTCACGATTTTGGGAAAAATTCCAGATTGTGCTGAGTTCAAGATTGAATTTCAGTACAGCATTTCATCCCCAGACCGATGGTCAATCAGAAAGAACGATTCAGACACTCGAAGACATACTACGAGCGAGTGTGTTGGATCAGCAAACCACTTGGGATTGATGCCTGCTGTTGGCAGAATTTGCTTACAACAATAGTTTTCATGTAAGCATCGGTATGGCACCCTATGAAGCACTTTAATGGGAGACGTTGCAGAACTTCCATTTGCTGGAATAAAGTAGGCAAAAGACTCCTAGACAATCCAGAATTGATTGATCAAGCAACAGAGCAGTTGAACATGATCCGACAAGGGCTAAAAACAGCCCAGGATTGGAAGAAAAGCTACGCCGACAATCAACGAAGGGATCTGGAAATTGTGGTAGGTGATAAAATATTTTTGAAGGTCATCCCATGGAAAGGAGTCCTTCGTTTTCAGCAACGAGGTAAGCTAACACCTCTCTACATTGGTCTATATGACATTGTCGAAAGAATCTGCCCTGTTGCATACCGACTTGCCCTACCTCCAAATATGAAAAGAATTCACAACGAATTTCATATTTCAATGCTAAGAAAGTATATGCGAGACCCTGCTCATGTGCTTAGAGAATCGCCAGTTGAAGTTGCTGAAGATCTATCCTATCCCGTACAGCCAGTTGCCATACTAGATTGGTCAGTTCGACACCTTCGCATTCGAAGCATGCCTATGGTATGAGTCATTTGGTGTAATGGCCAACTTGAGGAACAGTCTTGGGAGATTGAGGAATCTATGCCTGCAAAATTTCCTTACTTGTTTATTTAGGTACGTGTGCTAAAATTTCGAAGACGAAATTCTTATAAGGAGGGGAGGGGAGGATGTGAAATCTCAAATTTTGAGTCCTAGAAGCCATAAGCCAGTGCAGCTGAAAAAACAATTTTGCTCCTGAAGGAAAGGATGTGTGATGACCGAAATTGGTAAGAGTGGTATGGTAGTTAATTCTGGTATAAATTCCTTTTAATTTATGTCCTTATAGATAGGTAATTGCCTTAGAGATTAAAAATCTCTAAAAATAGAGGAAGATAATTACAGAATTTAAATTTGATAATTATCTTACTTTAATTAAGCCTTGAAGATAGGGATTATAATATCATAACCATTTTATATAAATAGAAGCCAACCACCATAAAATCATTCATAGAAAACACACAAAAATCGTATAGCCTAAAACCCTAACACCTCCTTATATTTGCCAAAATTCGTTGAAATTTTAAACTATCATAACTCACTCATCGCTTGTCGGATTCCTGAAAATCATAGCTTGTTGGAAAGCTCCCTTCATCCTCTTTCTTTCTCACAAGATAAGTCCAAAATTGATGACGGAATTAGTTTTTCGCCAAATCTTCTTGAACTTCAAAATAGCATAACTCTTTCATCATTGGCTATATTCCTGCAAATAACAGCTTGTTTAATGTTTAACGAATTTTATGTGCTTTTGGTGTAAGATCTAAGTGTGGCCAGCTACCTCTTTATATAGGGTGGTTATGAGATTAATTTTTCTACTTTAAAGGTTAAATTAAAGTAAGATAATTATCAAATTCTGTAATTATCCTTTCTCAATTTTAGGGATTTTATCTCATAAGGTAATTTTCAACCAATAAGAAACCAAATCAAAGGGAATTAAAACCAGAATTAATTACTAGATTCAATACTATTTTTGGCAATCACACATCTATTTTTTCAAGGGTAAAACTGTAATTTCACTTGTACTGGTTTCTGAAATTAAAAGACTCAAAATTCTGGGTCTCACAACAACCAATCAAAAGAGGCATTCCAAAAACCAAAAAGTGGTCTAATCAATCTTTGTGAGCCCTGAATTTTGAGTATTAAAAGTCTAGAAGCCAGTGCAGGTGAAAAAAACCGTTTTGCCACTGAAGAAAAAGATATGTGATGACCGAAATTGGTAAGGGATAAGGGATATCTAGTAATTATTTCTGATATTAATTCTCTTTAAATTGATTCTTTATTGGTTGATAATTACTTTAGGAAATAAAAAACCTAAGTTTAAGGGGGGATAGTTAAGAATTTAATTCTGATAGTTATCTTATTTAATTACGCCTTTAGGTAGGAATTTTAATCCTATAACCACCTTATATAAATAGGAAGTCAGCCATACAAAAATCTTACACAGAAAAACACGAAATTCGTAAGACCTAAAAACCATATACCTCCCAAATTCTATTGAAATCCGCTGGAATTTCAAATAAACATAACTCTCTCATCGTTTATCGGATTCTTACGAATAATAGCTTGTTGGAAAGCTCTCTTCATCTTCTTTCCAAAATACAGTTTTTTTTATTTGAGGTTAGTTTACTCTTTGTTAAAAGTTAAATCAAATTTTGACAGAATTGCTAAAATCTGTTTGAACTTTAAAATAGCATAACTCTCTCATCTTTTGTCGGATTCTTGTGAACAATAGCTTTTTGTAAATTTCTTTTCATATTCTTTCCAACCATTCTTGGATTCTTCTTTTGAGATATATTTTTTCATTGTTAAAATTTAAATTGAATTTTGGCAAAATTGTCAAAATCTGCTTGAAATTCAAATAGCATAACTCTCTCATCCTTTGTCGAGGTCTTACGAATAATAGCTTGTTGGAAAGCTCTCTTCATCCCCTTTCCATCTATTATTAGTTTTTTTTCAGGAGGTTAGTTTTTCTTTATCATAAGATAAATCAAATTCAACGAGATTAAGGTTCAAGATTAGGTGATTCTGTCTTCAATTGATTTCCGTTGGTTCTCTTGTTCGCATGATTGTTTGGCTTCTATTCATGTTATAAATCATTAATTCAACCTTTGAATCTTTTCTATACATGAAATCAGTATGTCCTACCCTTGTCTTATTGTTGCCTATCTTGATCAATTGATGAATCTATTGGATTCCGATATTGTTTCTTTGATTGTATAAGTTATAAACACTTAATCCCTCTTTGTTAGCAAGAAATAGCAACCCTTACACCTTCCTATCCAGAAATCGCAAACTATATTGTGTCCTATGCTTTGTGCCGAAATATATATAGTTAAATTGAGTGGTAATTCAGGTTAAATCTTGTTAAGTTCTTGGCTATCACATTACACAACAAAAGAGGAGGCACCTGCGGCATCTGACCACTGGTTTTCTGATAGATTTGGTGAGTGGAATTGGTAATAAAATACGGTATTCAATTAGTTATTGAGTATGCATGCTTAGTTTTGTTTTGTTTTTGCCTAGTGATACTATAAGTGGTTCAAAATTATTAAATAAAGGCAAAGGAATAACTTCTTCTTCAAAGACAAGAGAGGTAGGATCTATGCCTCATTGGTTTCTCTAGAGATCCCTATTGTTTGTTTGTTGTTTTTGGTGTATGTCCTTGTTATTAATCCATGCAAATTGAATGTAGGATATATGCAAGAATTGCAGATTGAGATATGAATCTTATAGGCTATACCGAACCTTTGAGTTAGGTTTTGAGTGCCCAAATTTCATATGATATGTGAATTGAATAAGCTAATTGTGTTCTGACATGATTGAGGATACCTTGTTATGATATTGTGCTTGTGTTTGCCTGTGTGTTCTAGTACATGTTTGTGTGTCAGGATCTTGTTTCGATGGCCATTCGGGGTATGCGCTGATGCTCCTGGTCAGAGGGGAGGCTCTTACTAGTATGGGAGTTGTATGGGTAGCAATCCCAAGCATACACGTGCTGGATGACTAGTCTTTGTGTGGCTAGAAGTCTTATCCTTGTGTGGCAGGATACCCTTATCCTTGTGTGGTTTGGGATACCCTTGTCCTTGTGTGGCAGGATAAATAGGCTCAATGATTAGCTTGTGTGCTAAACTTTTACCCTTTGTACAATAAGCTTTGGACAACAAAGGTGGAAGGGGGACTTTTCTTTTCCTATTACGAGAGCATCTGATGAGTTTTTACCTGCCTATGTACTTATGATTTTCAGAAGTGTTTGCAGTCCACCCTCAGCCTCAGTTTGGCCCTATCTCTTTGATTGAATTTTGAATTGCGTGATACCCATAGATGTGTAGGAATGATTTAATATTGTTCGAAGAGAATCTGTGTTTAAGATTTCTGTAGATCTTATGATGTTGTGATCCTCCTGAGATTCCTCTAATCTCATCCTATTGTATTCACCATTTTTTAGGCTTAGGTACATCTACTGTCTATGGTACCAGTGTGTGAGATCGAGCTAAACGACGGGGTGATATCGCATCACATTAGCATAAACTGTTCCTAGATTTCTTGCGTAGTATAACATAAATTACTATGATTGGACTATTTTTGGTTTTCAACGTTCCACCTTTACTTGTTTCCGTTTAATTAAGGAACTAACTTACTGGATGTTTGATTCTTATGGGACATGTGAGTTATGGATTCATTGGTTTTATTTAAAGACTTCCCACTGATATTTTATTCACTTCGTATGATACCCAGAATACATGTCCAATATCATGCTCCAATAACTAATGAACATAACGAATGTACATGCTAAAATCGAGAATTTTATAAGTAAGCCTTGTGGAATTCAGATACGTCCTGATTCTTGGCTTGTCTGAGTTTTATGGTTGGTAATGGCCCCTAATCAGAGCAATTAATAATAGGTTTGGATTTGGGGTCATACAGGTTTCGTAGCGGGACATTGTTTAAGGAATATAATTGGTTTATATGTTAACTTGTTTGTTGATTTGTGTTTGTAGGTAAGAACATGCGCACACACTCACTCACTTAGGGGCTAATACTGAAAGTAAACTAATGTTAAAAAGGGATTGATTTGTAAGATTTAAATAATGAGAATGATAATCTGATTTGCTGTGTGTTTATGTATGTTCTTATGCTGGTATGCCTTGATGTGTTTCTGATAAATCTTAATGTATTTCTTGTCATTTCCGAATGTGTGGTTTTGCCATAATGCCAAATGTCTCTATATGACTCTTATCATTGTCTTTTAAACTTTGTTTGCAATGATTTCCGAGAATGGTTTTGTATGATAGTATGATTGCCGAGTGCTTATGGGAGTGTTGGTGTAATTTCCGAGTGGTGCATCGCATGTGTGCATATGATTTCCAAAACTTGTGAGTATTTGCTGTGCAAGTGTATTTTATTTTCCAGCATATGCGTATCGCCCGGTGCATGCCTCAGCACCAGGTACCCACTTCTTTTCCTAGTATCTTATTTGGTTGTGTAATGAGTAACAATCGTATGCTTGTATAGGGCAAGGCCGAGTGTACAAAGGGATCGACAGGGTAGGCATAGGGTTTAGGCCAAACAGTAACCTATTGAGCAAGACGAGCCGAATGCACAAACTGAGTAGGGAGGACAACCTGAGCCTGAAAACCAACCTGAGGCACCAGCCGCACCAGCCATCGATCATGTGATGGCACAAAATCCTAAACATATTGCAAGGAATTGCTGCGAATCAGCAGCGTATGGAGGCGTATTTTCAGAATGCTCCTGCTCCCACGCCCGTGGAAGAACCTATTCCTCCACTTGAACCTGTATAGCCTGCGCATCCTAAGAAAGCTGAGAGACTTCCCGTCCGTGATTACAAAATTATTGAAGGAAGCTCGACAGTTGGGATGTAATCTTAGGCATAGACTGTCTGGCAAAATACCAAGCCCGTATGGAGTGTTTCACCAAACATGTGTGGTTCACTTTTCCTGATGGTGCCGAATACTGCTTTGAAGGTGATAGGTGAGTTGTTCCAACTTGCATGACTTCTTGGCTGGATGTGAAGCAAGTGATCAAAAGAGGATGTACAGCATACCTCGTGCACGTACATGATATTTCTAAAGAGTCCTCGTATCTGAATTCTATTCTAGTGGTTCATGAATTTCCAGAAGTATTTCCAGTAGTATTTCCAGAAGACATAGCCGGTTTACAACAGCAAGGGAAGTGGAATTCGGCATTGAGTTAGTGCCTGGAACAAATTTGATTTCCATTCCTCCGTATCGTATGGCTCCTGCACAAATGATGGAACTAAAATCACAATTCGGAAGATTTGCTGAATCCCGGTTTCATCCGACCTAGCGTGTCACCTTGGGGAGCACCTATTTTGTTCGTAAAAAAGAAAGATGGCTCGTTATGATTATGAATCAACTATCGGCAATTGAATTGTTTGACCAACTCCAGGGTGCAGTCGTGTTCTCCAATATCGACCTCAGATCTGGATACCATCAATTGCGAGTTCGTGATGCTGATATTCTGAAGACAATGTTCAGATTGCGAGACGGCCCCTACAAATTTCTGGTTATGCCATTCGGTTTGACCAATGCACCGGTTGTGTTCATGGACCTGATGAATCGTGTGTTCCATGAGTTCTTGGATAAATTTCTGATAGTCTTCGTCGACGACATTCTGATTTATTCAAAATCGGAAGAGGAACATGCTAAGCATTTGCGGATTATGCTGAAAGTTTTGAAGGATCGGCAGTTGTTTGCGTAGTACTCCAAATGCGAATTCTGGTTACGCGAAGTTGGTTTCCTTAGCCATATTTGTTTCCGCCCAATGTGTTAGTTGATCAAAAGAAGATTGAAGCCGTAGTTACTTGGGAATCCCCGGGAGATGTGTTTAAAGTTTGTAGTTTCCTTGACTTAGCAGGATACTACCATCGCTTTGAAGAATTTTTCATCGTTTGCCGCACCATTAACAAAAACTGACGCGCCAGGGTGAGCCGTTCGTTGTGGAACAAGAAATTCCAGCGAAGTTTCGAAGAACTGAAAAACCGGTTAGTTTCCGCACCTATCCTTACCTTACCTATTTGCTGAATGGAGTATGTGGTTTACAGTAATGCGTTGAAATCTAGACTTGGATGCATATTAATACAAGACGGGAAGTCGATGGCTTATTCTTCCTGTCAGTTACGACTGCATGAAAACCAACTACCCCACGCATGATTTGGAGCTTGCAGCTGTGGGGTTTGCATTGAAAATATGGCGACATTACTTTATACGGCGAGAAGTGCCAAATCTTCACCGACCACAAAAAGCCTGAAGTACCTCCTCACGCAAAGATAATTAAATATGAGACAACAAAGATGGGTGGAGCTGATTAAAGAGTACAACTTGATCATCGAATATCATCATGAAAAGGCAAATGTTGTTGCTGATGCCTTGAGTCGAAAGTTTCATCCTCTTTCACCTTAGGTTTTGGCTTACATGTGCACCCATTACATGCCTATGTTGCTGGTTTTGAAAGCTAATCGTGTGCATCTTGGCACTGATTTTTCTGGATCATTATTGGCACAAATCAAAGTCACGCCTACCTTGATTGAGGAGATCCAGAATCAGCAATTAGAGGATCCGAAACTGATTAAAATTTGGAAGAAACTTTCTGATGGTGTTGATGCCATAGTTCATGATTTTATAGTATGAGATGACGAAGTGCTTGTCTTCAGAAACCGGGTATGTGTTACACAAGATGTTGATATTCGTAACCTTTTTCTATCGAAGTCGCATAGTTCAAAGTTTTCTATCCATCCCGGAAGCAGTAAGATGTACCGAGATTTAAAGGAGTAGTATTGGTGGCCAAACATGAAACGCCACATTGCTGAGTTCGTTGCCCGATGCCTCCTAAGTCAACAAGGTAAAGATCGAACATTCAACTCCCTGCTGGTCTTACTTCAGTCACTCTTGATTCCAGAATGGAAGTAGGAGCATGTCACAATGGATTTTGTGACCGGCTTGACT
The DNA here is from genome assembly GCA_019739055.1 of Passiflora organensis. Taxonomy (NCBI): domain Eukaryota; kingdom Viridiplantae; phylum Streptophyta; class Magnoliopsida; order Malpighiales; family Passifloraceae; genus Passiflora; species Passiflora organensis. Next base: position 903,576 of record JAEPBF010000253.1, on the reverse strand, counting down.
AAATCGCAACGAGGATACAATTCCATTTGGGTGATTGTGGACTCGATTGACGAAATCTGCACACTTCCTTCCTATACGTGTGACAGATACACCTGAGAAATTGGTTGTTCGTTAATTGGACGAGATTGTTCAATTGCATGGAGTGCCAGTTTCCATCGTTTCAGATCGTGACCGCATTTCACCTCACGATTTCAGGAGAAATTCCAGAATGCGCTCGGTTCGAGATTTAATTTCAGTACAAATTTCATCCCCAGACCGATGGCCAATCAGAACAGGATGATTCAGACACTCGAAGACATGTTACATGCAATTGTGTTGGACCAGCAAACCGGTTGGGATCGATCCCTGCCATTGGCATAATTTTTGCTTACAACAATAGTTTTCATGTAAGCATCGGATATGGCACCTACGAAGCATTATATGGGAGACGTTGCAGAACTCCCATTTACTGGAATTGAAGTAGGCGATAGACACCTCGACAATCGGAATTGATTGATCAAGCAACAGAGTAGTTAAACTTGATTCCAAACAGCTTAAAAACAGCCCTGAATCGGCAGAAAAACTACACCGATAATCGACGAAGGGAGCTGGAATTTGCGGTAGGTGGACAAAATGTTTCTGAAGGTTACCCCATGGAAAGGAGTTCTTCGTTTTCAATAGTGAGGTAAGCTAGCACTCTCATTACATTGGTCCGTATGACATCGTCGAGAGATCGACCCTATTTCATACCGACTTGCCTTATCTCCAAATATGGAAAGAATTCACAAAGTGTTTCACGTCTCAATTTTGAGAAAGTATGTGCAAGACCCTGCTCATGTGCTCGAAGAACCCCCAATTGTAATCCCTGAAGACCTAATCCTATCCCGTACATGCTAGTTGCCATACTAGAATCAGGTCAGTTCGACAGCTTCGCAATCGAAGCGTGCCTATGGTACGAGTTGTTTGGCATAATGGCAAATTGAGGAACAGTCTTGGGAGACTGAGGAATCTATGCATGTAAAATTTCCTTACCTGCTTGCTAAGGTACTTGTGCCTTCAAAATTTCGAGGACGAAATTGTTTTAAGGAGGGGAGGATGTTAGACCCTGAATTTTGAGTCCTAGAAGTCTAGAAGTCAGTACAGATGAAAAATATCATTTTTCCCCTAAAGAAAAGATGTGTGATGGCTGCAATTGGTAAGGATATCTAGTAATTATTTATGGCATTAATTCTCTTTAAATTGATTCTTTATTGATTGATAATTACCTTAGGAAATAAAAATCCTAAGTTTTAAGGGGGGATAATTACAGAATTTAATTCTGATAATTATTCTTATTTTAATTAAGCCTTTAAGGTAGGAATTTTAATTCCATAACCACCTTATATAAATAAAAATTCATCCACAAAAAATTTTATACAGAAAATACACAAAATCGTAAGACCTAAAAACCCTACACCTCTCAATTTCTACTGAAATCCGCTGGAACTTCAAACAATCATAACTCTCTCATCGTTTATCGGATTCCTGCGAATAATAGCTTCTTGGAAAGATCTCGTCATCTTCTTCAAATATCTTTTGTTTTGGATTGGATGGTTAGATTTTTTTATGTTAAAAGTTAAATCGAATTTCGGTGGAATTGCCATAATCTGTTTGAACTTCAACATAACTCTCTTTATCCCATTGTCGGATTCTAGCGAATAATAGCTTGTTGAAAGATCTCTTCATCTTCTTTCCAACCATTATTTTTTTTTCATTTTGAGGTTATTTTTTTCTTTATTAAAAGTTAAATCAATTTTTCAGTAAATTGCGGAAAATCTGCTTAAACTTCAAAATAGCATAACTCTCTCATCTTTTGTCAGATTCTTGCGAATAATAACTTGTTCGAAAGCTTTATTCATCCTCTTTTCAGGAATATTTGGTTTCTTATCATGAGGTTAGAGTTTCTTTATCATAAGATAAATCGAATTTCGACGGGATTAGGGTTCAAGATTGTGTGATTCTATCTTCAATTGATTTTATTATAAAATCATGAATTCATCTTTTGAATCTTTTCTATACATGAAATCAGTATGGCCTACCCTTGCTTTATTGTTGCCTATCTTGATCAATTGATGAACCTATTGGATTCCGATCTTGCTTCTTTTGATTGTATAAGTTATAAACACTTAATCCCTCTTTGCTATCATGAAATCGCAACTTTTACACCTTCCTATCATGAAATCGCAAACTATCTTGTCTCCTATGCTTAACGACGAAAATATACATAGTTAAATTGGGTTGGTAATTCAGGTTGAATCTTTTTAAGTTCTTGGCTATCACATCCACACATCAAAAGAGGAGGCACCTACGGCATCTGACCACTGGTTGCTGATAGATTTGGTGAGTAGAATTGGTAAGGAAATAGGGTATTCTATTGGTTATTGAGTATGCATACTATAGGTGGTTCGAAAATTATAAAATAAAAGCAAAGAATAGCTTTTGTTCAGAGACAAGAGAGTGTAGGATCTATGCCTCATCGGTTTCTCCAGAGATGCCGGTTTGTTTGTTGTTTTCGGTGCATGTCCTTGTTATTATTGCATACAAATTGATTGTAGGATATGCACAAGGAATTGCGGATTGAGATATGAATCCTATAGGCTATACCGAACACTTAAGTTAGGTTTTGAGTGTCCGAATTGTATATGATATGTGAATTGAATAAGCTAATTGTGTTCTGACAGTGCTTACCCTAAATAGCCACCAAAAAAAGATTTTGACACACAAACACGTACAAACTCACAAAGAAAGTACAAGGCACAATACCACAACAAGGCATCCTCAAACATGTCAGAACATATTCAGCATGTTCAATACACACAACACATGCAAATTAGGCACACATAACCTATATCAAAGGTTCGATAAGGCCTAAGTGATACTCAAATCAATTCGCAATTCATACTTACACCATCCAACATATCCGCATATAACCATCAACAAGTATATGCACTGAAAACAACAAGAAAATAATAAGGATCTTTGGAGAAACCGATGAGGCATAGATCTTACCTCTCTTATCTCTAAACAAGAAACTATTCATTTGCCTTTATTCAAGGGATCCAATCCACCTATTACATCTTAAGGCAAAGACAAAACTATACTAAGCATGCATACTCAATAATCAAGTAAACATCCTATTTCTTTACCAATTCCTTTATGGACCCAAACCCAACCTATTACTAACCTTACCAACGTGAAACCCAAATAAACCCTCACAAGGTCCTATTTGAATCCCACAAGGCTCAAGTCACCTAACTGTCAATTTTATTGGTTGATTCATATGCTATTTAAAGGTTTGAGCATGCTTATACATTAATGAATTTCTAGTTTATACGGTGTGAAAGAAAACATCAGCGAAAGACTTATATTGTGAAGACACCCACCATGGAGGAACAACGTGGAGCAACAAATGTCCAGCTCATATATCAGATAATGTCTGGGGAGAGCAACGAATCTCTCTGGCTCAAGGCCCAGTATAACACGTTTAATCCCTGGCACGTTACCACTCGGATTCGAACCACCACCTACTACCCTTTGTTGGTTTTGTGTTTGTAGGGAGGTATATGCGTACACACCCACACACAACATATGCAAGCTAGGGACTCATAACCTATCTTAAGGGATTCGGTATAGCCTAGATAAGCCTCAAATCTATCCGTAACTTATATATACACCATCTCACACATTTGCGCATACAATATTACAAATATAGGTACCAAAATCAACCAGCAAACAACAATGATTTTTGGAGAAACCGATGAGGCATAGATCCTACCTCTCTTGTCTTTGAACAATAAGTTATTCCTCTGCCTATATTTAAGAGATCTGAACTACATATAACATCATAAAGTAAAGAAAAAACCAAACTAAGCATGCATACTCAATAACCAAGTAAATACCTTATTTCCTTGCCAATTCTACTCACCAAATCTATCAGAAACTAGTGATCAGATATAGCAGGTGCCTCCTCCTTGGATGTGTGATGTGATAGCCAAGAATTTAACAAGATTCAACCTGAACTACTATCCCAATTAATGATGCAAATTGCGACACTAAAGACAAGGCACAAGGAAAATTATAATTTCATGTTAACAAGGTGTAAAGGTTGTGATTTCATGTTAACAAGGAAGGATTAGGTGTTAAAAAAATACAAACAAAAGGAACAAGATCAGAAATTTGCAAGTTAATTAATTGATCAAAACTGGCACAATAGGGAAAAAGAGTAAGGCATGCCGATTTTATATATAGGGAAGATTCAAAGGATGAATTCATGATTTTACAACATTAATGGATGCAAAACAATTATACAAACAAAAGGAACAACAATAGAAATCAATTGAAGAAAGAATCACATAGGTTTGGCACCAAAACCAATGAATTACGACAGAGAAAAACTAACCTTCTGATGACCAACCCAAGATACTTAGATAGAGGATGAGGAGCGCTTTCCAACAAGCTATTATTTGCAGAATTCCAACAAAGGATAACATAGTTATGCAAGGTCAAGGATATTTCAGCAGCAATAGGGAGGTGTAGGGTTTGATGTTTAATGAATTTTGTGTGTTTCTAATGTGAGATATAGGTGGGGCCAGCTACCTCTTTGTATAGGGTGTTTATGAGATGAATTTTCCCTACTTTAAAGGCTTGATAAGGTAAGATAATTATCAGAATTAAATTCTAGAATTATCCTTCCTTAAATTTTAGAAATTTTATCTCCTAAAGTAATTATATACCAATAGGGACCCAAATCAAAGGGAAATGAAAACAAAAATGATTACTAGGCATTCCATACCATTTTTGGCCATCACACATCTATTTTTCCGGGTTAAAACTATCATTTCACCTGTATTGGTTTCTGGACTTCTAAGACTAAAAATTAGGGGTCTCATAGATAGGGTCCCGTACGCCAATTGAACTTTGGGTGTTACCTGAAAGGTCCGTAGCTAGTTGTTGCTGTTGGTTTCCTGATTGGCAAGATTTTTTTTGATTCAGTCATAGCAACAAATAATTCTTGCAAATTTTGCACAGGTGCTGTACCAACAATGGTTTTGAGCTCAGTACTCAACCCATTATGGAATCGTCTCGCAAGGTGATACGGTGAACAATCCTCCTCTACTGCAAATCGAGATAATTTCCTCAATTCCTTCTCATATTCTAGCACCGAACGGGTGCCTTGTTCAAGCTTATAGAAGGCTTGTCGCTACTCGTTTTTGTGGAATAGGTGCAGAACCTTTTGTCGAATTCCTGCTGGAATTCCTCCCATGTAAGCAAATGATCCCCGAACCGCGAACTCACGACTGTCCACCATGCAAGAGCTTCTCCTTCGAGTAGGAAAGTGACAATGACAACCTTGTCATCATCAAAGATGCGCAGAAACAAGAACACTCGGCATAGGGTGTCAATCCATTCACAAGCCATAGTGGCACCTGTTGAACCATTGAAATCTTTAAATCCCAGGTGAAGGGCTTCCTTCAGCAACTTCGTAATGACAATTGGAAGTCTCTTAGATTCCTTAGGTTGAGCTAGCTGGATAGGTTCAGATGGAGGAAGAGGATCTTCTACAGGTGCGGGTGCATTCTGAAATTGGGCCTCTATACGCTGCTTGTGAGACCTTGATTCTTCATAGTGTAGATGTCTGGAAAGTCCAGGAGCCGATGCAGTTAAAATGACTATTTGTCCCTGAAGAAATGGATGTGTGATGGCCTAAACTGGTTGCTGCCAGATATTTCCTATTTTAATTCTTGTAATTTTTATATTAATTATCCTTAGTTTGATCCCTTATTATACAAGGTATTAGATAATTCTTTCTTTTAATAGATTTATCCTTTTAGATAGAATTATCCTTTAATTATCTTTTTAAGCTTAAAAGTAGGGATTTATCTGTTAGCTGAACCTCCTTAGACATCTATAAAAGAATGGCCAGCCTATCCCACCTACACATACCAAAATACACATAGAAATTTCGTAATTTATCCATTTCTTCTCAATTTCCGATTTTTGCCTAAACCCTAGCCGAAACTCCTTAATCTTCTTCTTGGCATAACTCTCTCATCCTTTATCGGATTCTTATGAATAATAGCTTGTTCGAAAGCTCTTTTCATCCTCTTTCCAACCATCTAGGGTTTTTCATTTGGCGGTTAGTTTTTCTTTATTAAAAGTTAAATTATATTTCGACAGAATTGCCAAAATCTGTTTGAACTTCAAAATAGCATAACTCTCCCATCTTTTGTCGGATGGTTGCGAATAATAGGTTGTTTGAAAGAACTCTTCATCCTCTTTCCAACCATCTTGACTTTTATTTTGCATAGTTTAGGTCGAAATTTGGTGGGAATAGGTTTTAAAATTGTGTGATTCTGCCTTCAATTGATTTTTGTTATTGTTCCTCTTCTTCGTATGATTGTTTAGCATCCATTTATGATTTTAAAATCATGAATTCATCGTTTGAATCTTCCCTATTCATGAAATCAGCATGCCTTACCTTTTCTCTATTAATTCCTATCTTGATTAACTAATTAACCTATTGGATTCTGACCTTATTTATTTTGATTATACATGTTATAAACACCTATTCCTTTCTTAACTTCATGAAATCACCACCCCTAACCTCTCTAATGTTTAAATCACAAGTTTCTCTATAAACCTTAAGGTGTTGCCGAAATTTGTATATTGGATTAAAGTATAATATCAAGTTGATTCTTACTAAGTTATTGGCCATCACATCACGCATTCAGAGGAAAGATATTGCTGCATCCATATCGCTGGATTTTGGTAGATTAATTGGTAAGGATTCCCAATGCCTTTGGTTTTTAATTAAGTAGTCTTATTGCTTAGTATTTTGTGGTCTTTGCCTTGTAATTGTTTAGGAGATTCTGATCTTATTAGAAAGGCAAAGGATTGCATCTGATTCAGAAACGTGAGAGGTAGGATCTATGCCTCATCGATTCCTTTGGTTACCCTATTGTTTGATTGTTTGAATATGAGTGAATTCGATTGTCTATCTTCGTTATATGCTTGTGAAATGTGTGATTATGATAATAGGGAATCTTGGAAGTTAATAGGAAAATAGGTTGCCTAATTCAGTTATGACTTTGAGGATTGATCTTTGATTGACATTGTGATTTGATTGAGGATCCTTTGTTGTGATTTGTGTATGCATGTATGTGTCCTATTTGTGCTTTGTTTGAAGGATCCTTTTGTCGTTAGCTATGTAAGGTAAGTATTGTTGCTCCTAGGGAGAGGAGCGATGCTTACTGAACCGGGAGGTTTATGGGTAGTTATTTCCAGCAAGAGCTCGCTGGATGCCTTGTATACTGGTTCAAGTCCGAATGTTAGGAAGCCTTGTAAGCCAGTTCGAGTCTTGACGTCAAGATGCCCTATAGGCCAGTTCTAGTCTAGACGTTAGGTTTCCCTGTTTAAGAGTGACAGGATGACTTGTATGCCCTGCTGCAAGAGTGCTTCTATGCCAGTTCAAGTCTTGATGTTAGAGATGACTAAAAGGCTTGCTGCAGTATTGATTGTCTAACCATTTACCCTTTGTGCAGCAAAGCCTTGGACAACACAGGTGGAAGGGGATGGCCTTTTCTTTTCCTACTGTTGAGAGTTACCTGATGAGTTTTCCTACCTATGTACTTCTTATTTTCAGAAGTGTTTGTAGTCCACCCTCAGCCTTAGTTTCGACCCTAACCCTTTTGATTGATTCTTGAATCGCGTGATACCTTTAGATGAGTAGGGATGATCTGATTGTTTGGGAGATGTTTGATTGGGAATCCCTAGGATATATGATGCTGTGACCCTACTGAGATTCTTGTAATCTCATCCCTTCTTTTCTTCCCCTTTGTAGGCTTAGGTGTGTACTTTGTTGCTGGTACCAAAGGTGTGAGATCAAGGCTGCACGGCTGGATGAATTTGCACCCCTTTTCTATTGAATGCACATGTCATGCCTTTGAACTTGTGTGGATTTTCATTATGGCTTTCCAATCCTTCTTTCTCTTTCTGTTGCTTCCGAAATATGCTTGATATTATTGGTTAATGTTTTGAGATTCCTATGGGACTTGTTTGTTATGTTTCCACTTGTTTTAAGTATTAATATATGTCTTCCACTGATGTTTTCTTTCACTCCGTATAAGCCAGAAATTCATTAATGTATGAATATGCTCCAACCTTTAAATAGCATATAAATAAACCAATAAAATTGACAATTAGGTGACTTGAGCCTTGTGGGATTCAAATAGTTGTAATTGTTTAGGAGACTCTGATCTTGTTGGAAAGGCAAAGGATCGCATTTGATTCAGACACATGAGAGGTAGGATCTATGCCTTACCGGTTTCTTTGGTTACCCTATTGCTTGATTGTTTGAATATGATTGAATTCGATTGTCTATCTTTGTTATATGCTTGCGGAATATGTGATTATGATGATATGGAATCTCAAAAGTTAATAGGGAAATAGGTTGCCTAATTCAATTATGACTTTGAGGATTGATCTTTGATTTGTATTGTGGTTTGATTGAGGATCCTTTGTTGTGATTTGTATATTCGCGTACTATATGTGTATGCGTATATGTGTGCCTTGTTTGTGCTTGTTTGATGGATTTTTTTGTTGCTGGCCATGCGAGGTAAGTATTGTTGCTTCTAAAGAGAGGAGAGGTGCTTAACGAATCGGGTCGTTTATGGGTGGTTATTCCCAGCAAGAGCTCGCTGGATGCCTTATAAGCCAGTTCAAGTTCGGACGTCAGGAAACCTTGTATGCCAGTTCAAGTCTAGATATCAAGATGCCCTATAGGCTAGTACAAGGCTGGACGTTAGGATACCTTGTTTGAGAGTGACAGAATGACTTGTATGCGCTGCTACAAAAGTGCTCCTAGGCTAGTTCGAGTCTGGATGTCGGAGGCAACTAAAAGGCTTCCTGTAATATGATTCTCTAATTGTTTTACCATTTCTGCAATATAGCCTTGGACAACATGGGCAGATGGGGGAAAATCTTGGTTTTAAAAATCAGATTATGTATAAACTGCTTGTGCGCTTCTGAAAAAAAATATTTTCAGTCTTTCCCCTTGTTTTCTACCAATTTTAGCGTACCCTTACACTATGTGTGCGTATGATAATTTCAGCCTCTAATATGTGTGTTTGATGCTAGCAGTTTAATTAGATATCTTAGCTAAATTTAGGTATTGATTTTTTGATGTTTGATTGGGAATCCCTAGGACTTACTGTGACCCTACTGAGATTCTTCTATTCTCATCCTTTCTTTTCTCCCCCTATTCAGGCTTAGGTGTGTGCTTTGTTGCTGGTACCAAAGGTGTGAGATCAAGGCTGCATGGCTGGACAAATTTGCATCCCTTTTCTATTGAATATGCATGCCACGTCTTTGAATTTGTGTGGATATGCATTCTGGTTTTTCAATGTCTGTTCCTCCTTCATTATTTCTTCCGAAATATACATGATACTGTTGGTTAATGTTTTGAGATTCCTAAGGGACTCGTGTGCTATGTTTGTACTTGTTTTGAGTATTCATATAAGTCTTCCACTGATGTTTTCTTTCACTCTGTATAAGCCAGAAATTTATTAATGTATGAACATGCTCCAACCTTTAAATACCATATAAATTAACCAATAAAATTAACAATTAGGTGACTTGACCCTCGTGGGATTCAAATAGAACCTTGTGAGGGCTTATTTGGGTTTCACAGTGGTAAGGTCCTAATAGGTTGGGCTTGGGTCCTTACAGGTTTGATAGCAGAGCATGGTTTAGGATAATTAATTTATTCTGATAGAATGCGTATGTGTCTTTGATTTAATTTTGCATGTATTTGTTTAAATGATATGTGAATTTGCATATGCATATACCTATTTTGATCTGAAAATGTTTATGTTGTTTGCTTGATATATTCATTATATGCGTAAGGGATTTATTGCTAGAATTTTTTTTTGTGTGCTGCCGAATACTTTTTTGTATTTTTGTGTGTATGCCAAAATATGTGTGTATGCTTGCTGTGTTTTGTGTTTTATTTCCAGCATATACAAATCGTTATGTGTACGACTCTCCACCAAGGTATCATCTCTATCTTGGTTTTATGTTTTGGTTTGGATAGTTAAATCATGTGTAACGACCCTAACTCCTAACCTATTATTAATTGCTCCAATTAAGGTCCTTACCACCGTGAAACCCAAACAAGCCCAAGAACCAGGACCTATCTGAATCCCACAAGGCTTACTCATCAAATTCTCGATTTTTAGCATGTACATTCTTTATGTTTATCAACAATTGGAGCATGATATTGGACAAGTATTCTGGTATCATACAGAGTGAATGAAATATCAGTGAAATTCTTTAAATAAAATCAATGAATCCACAACACACAAGTCCCATAGGGATCCCAATATCAAGCAAATTAACCCCCAACATAAATCAGACACAATAAGTAAAAGAGGAATCCTGAAATACCAGAAAGTAGTCCAATCATAATTTATGTTATATGCACAGGCAATCAAGGAACAGGTAAGCAAATGTGATGCGATATTACCCCGTTGTGCAGCCTTGATCTCACACACTGCTACCACTGACAGTGGATGTACCTAAGCCTGAAAAATGGTGGATACAACAGGATGAGGGTCTCGCACATATTTTCTCAACATTGAAATGGGTAGGGTCTCGCACATCTCGTCCAAGTAACGAACAACCAATTTCTCAGGTGTATCCATCACACGTATAAGAAGGAAGTGTGCAGATTTCATCAATCGATCCATGATTACCCAAATGGCATCGTATCCTTGCTGCGATCTAGGCAAACTGGTCACAAAATCCACTGTGACATGCTCCCATTTCCATTCTGGAATCGACTTGACTGCAGTAAACCAGCGGGTCGTTGATGTTCAATCTTTACTTTTTGACATATGAGGCATCCGGCAACGAACTCAGCAATGTGGCGTTTCATGTTTGTCACCAATACTGCTCCTTTAAATCTCGGTATATCTTAGTGCTTCCGGGATGAATACCGAACTTCGAACTATTCTCCTCCGATAGAATAAGGTTACGAATATCTACATCTTGTGGAACACATACCCAGTTTTTTAAGACTAGCATTTCATCATCTCGTATTCTGAAATCTCGAATTATGGCATCAACACAGTCAAAAAGTTGCTTCTGAATTTCAATTAGTTTTGGATCCTCTAATTGCTGATTCCGGATTTCCTCAATCAAGGTCGGCGTGACTTTGATTCCTACCAATAATGATCCAGAAAAATTAGTGCCAAGATGCACACGGTTAGCTTTTAAATTCAACAACATAGGCATGTAATGGGTGCGCATGTAAACCAAAACTGATGGGGAAGGAGGATGAAACTTTCGGCTCAAGGCATCAGCAACAATATTTTTCTTTCCAGGATGATATTCGATGATCAAATCATAGTCATTAATCAGCTCCATCCATCTTCATTGTATCATATTCAAGTTTTTTTGTGTGAGGAGATACTTCAAACTTTTGTGGGCGGTGAAGATTTGGCATGTTTTGCTGTATAAGTAATATTGCCATAATTTCAATGCAAACACCACAGCTGCAAACTCCAAATCATGTGTAGGACAGTTGCTTTCGTGCGATCGTAACTGTCAGGAAGCATAAGCAACAAGTTTTCCGACTTGGATCAATACACATCCAAGTACGGATTTCGACGCATCGCTGTAAACCACATACTCCTTTCCATAAATAGGTAAAAGGTAAGGATAGGTGCGGAAACTAACCGGTTTTTCAGTTCTTCGAAACTTCAATGGCATTTCTCGTTCCACACGAATGGCTCACCCTTGTGCATCAGTTTTGTCAATGGTCCGGGAAGCGATGAAAAATTCTCCACAAAGCGACGGTAGTATCCTGCTAAGCCAAGGAAACTACGAAATTCGAACACAGTTCACGGCGGTTCCCAAGCAACTACGGCTTCGATCTTCTTTTGATCAACTAACACACCTTAGGCAGAAACAACATGGCCAAGGAAACCAACTTTGCGTAACCAGAATTCGCATTTAGAGTACTTTGCAAACAAACGCCGATCCTTCAAAACATTCAGCATAATTCGCAAATTCTTAGCATGTTCCTCTTTTGATTTTGAATAAATCAGAATGTCGTCGATGAAAACTATCACAAATTTATCCAGGAACTGATGGAACACAAGATTCATAAGATCCATGAGCACAGTTAGTGCATTTGTCAAACTGAATGGCATAACCAGAAATTCATAGTGCCGTATCGCGATCTGAACGCGATCTTTGGAATATCAACATCACGAACTCGCATTTGATAGTATCTAGATCTGAGATTGATCTTGGAGAACATGGCTTCACATGGGAGTTGGTCGAACAAATCATTAATGCGTGGCAAAGGGTACTTGTTCTTTACTGTCACACGATTCAACTATCGATAGTCAATACATAATTGCAGCAATCCATCTTTCTTTCTTACGAACAAGACAGGTTCTCCCCAAGGTGACACACTAGGTCGGACGAAACCACGATCCAGCAAATCTTCCAATTGTGTTTTTAGTTCCTTCATTTCCGCAGGAGCTACACGATACGGAGGAATGGAAATCGGATTCGTACCAGGCACTAAATCAATACCAAATTCCATTTCCCTTGTTCGTGGTAAACTGGCTATGTCTTTTGGAAATTCGCGAACCACTAGAACAGAATCCAGATATGAGGATTCTTTAGAAATATCATATTACGTGTGCGAGGTACGTTGTACATCCTTTGTTGATCAACTGTTTTGCATCAAGCCAAGAAATCATGAAAGTTGGAACAACTCGCCTATCACCTTCAAAACTGTACTCGACAATGTAACGACCCTAACTCCTAACCTATTATTAATTACTTCGACTAGGGACCATACTGCCATGAAAGCCAAACAAGCTCAAGAACCAGGACCTATCTGAATCCCACAAGGCTTACTCATCAAATTCTCGATTTTTAGCATGTACATTCTTTATGTTTATCAACAATTGGAGCATGATATTGGACAAGTATTCTGGTATCATACGGAGTGAATGAAATATCAGCGGAAGTCTTTAAATAAAATCAATGAATCCACAACACACAAGTCCCATAGAGATCCTAATATCAAGCAAATTACCCCCCAAAATAAATCAGACACAACAAGTAAAGAAGGAATCCTGAAATACCAGAAAGTAGTCCAATTATAATTCATGTTATATGCATAGGCAATCAAGGAACAAGTATGCAAATGTGATGTGATATCAACCCGTTGTTCAGCCTTGATCTAACACACTGCTACCACTGACAGTGAATGTACCTAAGCCTCAACTGTGAGATCCCGAATTTTGAGTATAAGAAGTCTAGAAGTCAGTGCAGGTGAAAAGACAATTTTTCCCCTGAAGGAAAGGATGTGTGATGGCCGAAATTGGTAAGATTGTTTAGTAGTTAATTCTGTTATAAATTCCCTTTAATCTAAGTCCTTATAGATAGATAATTGCCTTAGAGATTAAAATCCCTAAAAATAGGGGAAGATAATTAAAGAGTTTAATTATCTGGTAAATTATCTTATTTTGATAAAGTGATTAAAAGTAGTAATCATAATTCTATACCCATTCATTATAAGTAGGAAGCCAACTCCACAAAAATTATTCATAGAAAACATACAAAATTCGTATATGTCTAAAACCCTATACCTCCCTATAGTCGCAAATATTCGCTGAAATTTCAAACAAGCATAACTCTCTCATCGTTCACTGGATCCATGCAAATAATAGCTTGTTGGAAAGATCTCTTCATCCTTTTTTCATAAATTATTGGGTTTTTGTTAGAAGATTAGTATTTCTTTCTTTAACGTTAAGATGAAATTCGGTGGCACTGCCAAATCTTCTTGAAATTCAGAATAGCATAACTCTTTCATCGTTTGTTGTATCTCTACAAATAATAGCTTTTTGGAAAGCTCTCTTCATCCTCTTTCCAAAAATTGTTTTTTTTGTTTAAGGAGCTTAGTATTTATTTCTCTAAAGATAAGTTGAAAATCTGTGGTGGAATTAGGTTTTCGCCAAATATTCTTAAATTTCAAAATAGCATAACTCTCTCATCGTTTGTCAGATCCCTACAAATAATAGTTTGTTGGAAATATATTTTCATACTCTTTCCAACCATATTTTTTTTGTTGTTTGGATGTAAATATTTTTTTGTCTAAGGTTAAGTTAAAAATCGGTGACGAAATTTGCATAGTTAATTTGAATGGTAATTCAGGTTGAATCTTGTTAAGTTCCTGGCAATCACATCACATATCCAAGGGGGAGGCACTTGCAGTATCTGATCACTAGTTTCAGATAGGTTTGGTGAGTGGTATTGCAAAGGAAATAGGGTATTCAATTGATTATTGAATATGTATGCTTAGTTTATTTTTGTCTTTGCCTGGTGATAATATTGATGGTCCAGAATTATCTAATAAAAGAAAAGGAGTAGCTTCTTGTTTAGAGACAAGAGAGGTAGGATCTACACCTCATCAGTTTCTCCAGAGACCCCTGTTATTTGCTTAATGTTTTTGTTACCTGCTCTTGTTGTAATGCATACGATTGGATTGTAGGGTGAGAGTATGAAATTCGGAACGAGATATTGATCTCATAGGCTATATTGAACCCCTGAGTTAGGTATTGAGTGCCTGGGTTGCATATGGTATTGAATATGGTGATTGTGTTCTGACAAGATTGAGGATACCCTGTTGTGGTATTATGCTTTGTACTTGCCTGTGTGTGCTTGTACGTGTTTGCGTGTCAGGATCCTTTTCCTGTGGCCATTCGGGGTAAGTGTTGATGCTTCTAGGGAGAGGAGAGGTTCTTACTGGTATAGAAGTTGTATGGGCGGTAAACCCCAGCATGCACGCGCTGGATATTTGTCCTTGCGAGGTAGGAACCCTGTCCTTGTGAGACAGGAAGCTCTTATCCTTCCAAGGTTTGGGATGCCCTAGTCCATGTGTGGCTAGGGAAGACTTGTCCGTGTGTGGGAAAATGACTTGTCCTTACGAGGCAAGATGAATAGGCTTACTAATTAGTTTGTGTGTTAACCATCTACCCTTTATGCAGTAAGCCTTGGACAACACAGGTTGAAGGGGATGGCCTTTCTTCTTCATTTCCGAGAGTAATCTGATGTGTTCTACCTGCCTGTGTACTTCTGATCTTTCGGAAGTGTTTGTAGTCCTTCCTCAACCATAGATTCGGCCCTAACCTCTTTTAAATTGATTATTGAATTACGTGATCCCCTTTAGTTGTTTAGGAATGATCTAATATGAATTGAGAGATTTATGTTTAGGGTTTCTTCTGATCTTATGATGTTGTGACCCTACTAAGATTCTTGTAATCTCATATTATTGCTTTTACCATTTTTCAGGTTTAGGTACATCCACTGTCCGTGGTACTAGTGTGTGAGATCAAGGCTGCACGGCGGGGAGGGCGATATCGCATCACATTTGAATACTTGATCTTTGTTTACTTGCGCATATAACATGAATGATTGGGTTACTTTCTGGTTTATTTTCAGATCCCTCCTTTGCTTGCTATTTCTGAAATATGTTGGAGGATTTCTTGCTGATTGTTTGGATCCCTACGGGACTTGTGTGGTATGAACCCAATGATTTAATCAAAAGACTTCTGCTGATGTTTTATTTACTCCGTATGTTACCATAATGTGTGTCCAATATCATGCTCCAGTTGTTGTTTAAACATTAAAAAAAAAATGCTAAAATTCAGAAGTTAATGATAAGCCTGGTGAGATTCAGATAAGTCTTTGGTGCCATTTAGGCTTATTTGGGTCTTACGGCGGTGATGACCTTAATCAGAGCAAATTGTAATTGTTAGGAATTGGGGTCGTCACAAGTTTGGTAGCGGAGCATGGTTTAGGGAATATAATTTGTTATATGCTAACTTATTTTTGTTGATTTTGTTGATTGTAGGTAAGGACATGGGCACACACTCACTCACTTAGGGGCTAATACTGAAAGTGAACTAAGGCTAAAATGGGATTAATTTGTAAGATTTAAATGATGGGAATAATAATCTGATGTGATGTTGTCCATATATGTTCTTATGTTTAGTATGCCTTAATATGTTTCAGTGGTTGTTAGCTGTGTTTCTTGTCAATACCGAATATATATACATGTGAATGATGACGTGTATTGCCGAATATGGATGTTGTGTGAATCCATGCTTTCTTAATGTTTGATGATGATTTCCAAGAGTATATATATGAGTGTTGATGTAATTGCCGAGAATACCATTGCATGTGTGCATGTGATTTCTGAAAATTTGTATGTTGCTTTCCAGCATATGCGTATCGTTCGATGCACGCCTCTCCACCAGGTACCACTTCTTTTCCTATTATCTTATTTGGTTGTGTGATGAGTAACAATCGAATGCTTGTATAGCATGGCAATGCTGAGTGTACAAAGGGATCGACGGGGTAGGTATGGGGTTCAAGCTGAACAGCAACCCATTGGGCATAATGAACCTAATGCACATATTGAGCAGGACGAGCATTTGATTTGTGATCTAGTCTACATCGACTATGCTGTATGTATGGGACCAAATGTATTGGAAGTGGATCTGATTCCATTGAGCATCCGAGAGTTGGATGTGATTTTAGGCATGGACTGTCTGGCGAAATATCAAGCCCGTATGGAGTGTTTCACCAAACGTGTGTGGTTTACTTTTCCTGATGGTGCCGAGTACTGTTTTGAAGGTGATAGGCAAGTTATTCCAACTTGCATGATTTCCTAGCTAAAGGCGAAGCGATTAATCACCAAAGGATGTACAGCGTACCTCGCGCACGTACATGATATTTCTAAAGAATCCTCGGATCTGGATTTTGTTCCAGTGGTTCGTTAATTTCCAAAAGTATTTCCAGAAGACATGGCCGGTCTACCACCAGCAAGGTAAGTGGAATTCGGTATTGAGCTAGTGCCTGGTACGAATCCGATTTCCATTCCTCTGTAACGTATGGCTCCTGCGGAAATGAAGGAACTAAAAACGCAATTGGAAGATTTTCTGGGGAGCACCTGTTCTGTTCGTGAAAAAGAAAGACGGTTCGCTGCGATTAAGCATCGATTATCGGCAGCCGAATCGTGTGATCGTGAAGATCAAATACCTTTTGCCAAGCATTGACGATTTGTTTGACCAACTCCAAGGTGCAGCCGTATTCTCCAAGATCTATCTCAGATCTGGATACCATGAATTGTGAGTTTGTGATGCTGATATTTCGAAGACTGTGTTCAGATCGCGATACGGCTACTACGAATTTCTTGTTATGCCATTCGGCTTGACCAATGCACCAGCTGTGTTTATGGACTTGATGAATCGTGTGTTCCGCGAATTCTTGGATAAATTTGTTATAGTCTTCATCGATGACATTCTGATTTACTCAAAATCGGAAGAGGATCATGCTATGCACTTGCGGGTTGTTCTTAAAATCCTGAAGGATCAACAGTTGTTCGCAAAGTACTCAAAATACGAATTCTGGTTACGCGAAGTTAGTTTCCTTGGCCATATTGTTTCCGCCCATGGTGTGTTGGTTGATCCAAAGAAGTTTGAAGCCATGATTGCTTGGGAACCTCCGCCAAGTGTGTTCAAAGTTTGTAGTTTCCTTGGCTTAACAGGATACTACTGTCGCTTTGTGGAGAATTTTTCATCGCTTGCCGGACTATTGACAAAACTGACATGCAAGGGTGAGCCGTTCATATGGAACGAGAAATGCCAGCAAAGTTTCGAAGAGCTAAAGAATCGGTTAGTTTCTACACCTATCCTTACCTTACCTATTTTCGGAAAGGAGTATATGGTTTACAGCGACGAGTCAAAATCTGGTCTTGGATGCGTATTGATGCAAGATGGGAAAGTCATTGCCTACACTTCCCGGAAATTGCAACCGCACGAGAGAAACTACCCTACGCATGACTTGGAACTTGTAGCCGTGGTATTTGCCTTAAAAATATGGCGACATTACTTATACAGCCAGACGTGCCGAATCTTCACTGATCACAAAAGCCTGAAGTACCTCTTCATGGAAAAAGAATTGAATATGAGACAACGAAGATGGGTGGAGCTGATTAAAGACAATGATTTAATCATCGAATATCATCCTGGAAAGGCTAATGCGGTTGCTGTTGCTGATGCCCTAAGCCAAAAGTTTCATCCTCCTTCCCCATCAGGTTTGGTCTACATGCGCACCCATTACCTGCCGATGATGTTGCAATTGAAAACTAATCGTGTGCATCTTGGCACCGATTTCTCTGGTTTGTTGTTGGCACGAATCGAAGTTACACCTACCTTAATTGAAGAAATCCGAAATCAACAATTAGAGGATCCAAAATTTACTGAAATTCGGAAGCAACTTGCTAATGGTGTTGATGCCATAGTTCGTGATTTCAGAATACGAGATGACAAAGTATACAAGTCTTCAGAAACCAGGTATGTGTTCCACAAAATGTTGATATTTGTAACCTTATTCTATTAGAGGCGCATAGTTCAAAGTTTGATATTCATCCTAGAAGCACTAAGATGTACCAAAATTTGAAGGGGCAGTATTGGTGGCCAAACATGAAACGTCATATTGCTGAATTCGTTGCCTGATGCCTCGTATGTCAACAAGTAAAGATCAAACATCAAAGACCCGCTGGTCTACTTCAGTCACTTCCGATTCCAAAATGGAAGTGGGAACACGTCACAACGGACTTTGTGACCGGTTTGCCTAGATCGCAGCGAGGATACAATGCCATTTGGGTGATCGTGGATCGACTGACAAAATCTGCACATTTTCTTCCTATACGTGTGACAGATACACCAGAAAAATTGGCAGCTCGTTACTTGGACATGATTGTTTGTTTGTATGGAGTACCAGTTTCTATTGCTTCAGATCGTGACCCTCGTTTCACTTCACGATTTTGGGAGAAATTCCAGAATGCATTGGGTTCAATATTGAATTTTAGTACAATATTTCATCCCCAGACCGATGGTCAATCAGAAAGGATGATGCAGACACTCGAAGACATGCTACGAGTGAGTGTATTGGATCAGCAAACCGGATGGGATCGATGCCTGCCATTAGCAGAATTTGTTTACAATAATAGTTTTCATGTAAGCATCGGTATGGCACCCTATGAAGCATTATATGGGAGACGCTACAGAACTCCCATTTGCTGGAATGACGTAGGCGAAAGACGCCTAGACAATCCAAAATTAATTGACCAAGCAACAGAACAATTAAGCTTGATCCGACAAAGGCTAAAAACAACCCAGGATCGACAGAAAAGCTATGCCGACAAATGAGGAAGGAAGCTGGAATTTGTTGTAGGTGACAAAGTATTTTTGAAGGTCGCCCCGTGGAAAAGAGTCCTTCATTTTCAGCAGTGAGGTAAGTTAGCACCTCGCTACATTGGTCCATATGACATTGTCGAAAGGATCGGCCTTGTTCCATACGGACTTGCACTACCTCCAATTATGGAAAGAATTCACAACGTATTTCACATTTCAATGCTAAGAAAGTATATACAAGATCCTGCTCATGTGCCTAAAGAACTGCCAGTTGAAGTTGCTGAAGACCTATCCCATCCTGTACAGCCAGTTTCCATACTAGATAGGTCAGTTCGACAACTTCGCAGTCGAAGCATGCCTATGGTGCGAGTGGTTTGGCATAATGGCTAGATTGAGGAACAGTCTTGGGAGACTAAGGAATCCATGCGTGCAAAATTTCCTTACCTTTTTTATTAGGTATTTATGTTAAAAATTTCGAGGACGAAATTCTTACAAGGAGGGGAGGATGTGAGACCTCGAATTTTGAGTCTAAGAAGTCCAGAAACCAGTGCAGGTGAAATGACAATTTTTCTCTTAAAGGAAAGGATGTGTGATGGCCGAAATTGGTAAGATTGTTTAGTAGTTAATTCTGTTATAAATTCCTTTTAATCTTAGTCCTTATAGATAGATAATTGCCTTAGAGATTAAAATCCCTAAAAATAGGGGAAGATAATTAAAGAGTTTAATTATCTGGTAAATTATCTTATTTTGATAAAGTGATGAAAAGTATTAATCATAATTCTATACCCATTCATTATAAATAGGAAGCCAACCCCACTAAAATCATTCATAGAAAACATACAAAATTCGTATAAGCCTAAAACCCTACCTCCCTATAGCCGCCAAAATTAGTTGAAACTTTAAACCAGAATAACTCTCTCATCGTTCATCAGGTCCCTAAAAATAATAGCTTGTTGGAAAGCTCTCTTCATCTTCTTTCAAAAACTCTTTGGGTTTTTGTCAGAAGGTTAACATTTCTTCTTCTAAGGTTAAGTTGAAATTTTGCGGTACTGCCAAATATTCTTGAAATTCAGAATAGAATAACTCTTTCATCATTTGTTATATCTCTACAAAAAATAACTTGTTGGAAATCCCTCTTCATCCTCTTTCCAACCATCTTTTGTTTTTTTTCAGGATATTAGTACTTCTTTCTCTAAAGATAAGTTTAAAATCTGTGGCGGAATTAGGTTTTCGCCAAATCTTATTGAATTTCGAAATAGCATAACTCTCTCATCGTTTGTCAGATCCTTACAAATAATAGCTTGTTGGAAATCTCTTTTCATCCTCTTTCCAAAAAAATATGTTTTGTTTTTTGGACATAAATATTTTCTTGTCTAAGGTTAAGTTGAAAATCGGTGAAGAAATTTGCATAGTTAATTGGAATGGTAATTCTGGTTGAATCTTGTTAAGTTCCTGGCTATCACATCCCACATCCAAGGGGGAGGTACCTGCAATATCTGATCACTGATTTTTGATTGGTTTGGTGAGTGGTATTGGTAAGGAAATAGGGTATTCAATTCATCATTGAATATGCATGCTTAGTTTGTTTTTGTCTTTGCCTGGTGATAATATAAGTGGTTCAGAATTATCTAATAAAGGCAAAGAAGTAGCTTCTTGTTCAGAGACAAGAGAGGTAGGATCTACGCCTCATCGATTTTTCCAGAGACCCCTGTTATTTTCTTAATTTTTTTTGTTACCTGCCCTTGTTGTATTGCATGCGATTGGATTGTAGGGTGAGTGTATGAAATTCGGAATCAGATATGGATCTCATAGTCTATATTGAACCCCTGAGTTAGGTATTGAGTGCCTGGTTTGCATATGTTACATGAATTGAATGTGCTGATTGTGTTCTGACATGATTGAGGATACCCTGTTGTGGTATTATGCTTTGTACTTGCTTGTGTGTGCTTGTACGTGTTTGTGTGTCAGGATCCTTTTCTGGTGGCCATTCGGGGAATCGCTGATGCTCCTAGGGAGACGACAGGTTCTTACTGGTATGGGAGTTGTTTGAGCAGCAAACCCTAGTATGCGCGTGCTGGATATCTGTCCTTGCAAGGACGGAACCCTGTCCTTGCGAGGCAGGAAGCTCTTATCCTTGCGAGGTTTGGCATGCCCTAGTCCATGTGTGGCTAGGGAAGACTTGTCCGTGTGTGGCAACACAACATGTCCTTGCGAGGCAAGATGAATAGGCTTACTGATTAGTTTGTGTGTTAACCCTCTACCTTTTGTGCAGTAATTCTTGGACAACACAGGTGGAAAAGGATAGCCTTTCTTCTTCATTGCCTAGAGTAATCTAATGAGTTCTACCTTCCTGTGTACTTCTGATCTTTTGGAAGTGTTTGTAGTCCTTCCTCAACCATAGATTCGGCCCTAACCTCTTTTTAATTGATTTTTGAATTGCGTGATCCCCTTTAGTCGTTTAGGAATGATCTAATGTAAATTGGGAGATTTGTGTTTAGGGTTTCTGCTGATCTTATGATGCTGTGACCCTACTGAGATTCTTGTAATCTCATATTGTTGCTTTTACCATTTTTCAGGCTTAGGTACATCCACTGTCCGTGGTACCAGTGTGTGAGATCAAGGCTGCATGGAGGGCGATATCACATCACATTTGCACACTTGATCCTTTTTTACTTGCACATATAACATAAATGATTGAGCTACTTTCTGGTTTATTTTCAGATCCCTCCTTTGCTTGCTATTTCCGAAATATGTTGGAGGATTTCTTGCTGATTGTTTGGATCCCTATGGGACTTATGTGTTATGAACCCAATGATTTAATCTAAAGACTTCCGCTGATGTTTTATTTACTCCGTATGTTACCAGAATATGTGTCCATTATCATGCTCCAATTGTTGTTTAAATATTAAAATAAACATGCTAAACTTCGGAAGTTAATGATAAGCCTGGTGAGATTTAGATAGGTCTTAGGTGTTATTTAGGCTTATTTGAGTTTCACGGCGGTGATGACCTTAATCGGAGTAAATAGTAATAGTTAGGAATTGGGGTCGTCACATCAATAAATAGTGAGTACAACAGGATGAGATTACAAGAATCTCAGTAAGGTCACAACATCAACAGGATTAGATCATCCCTACACAACTATGGGTACCATGTAATTCAAGAATCAATCAAAGGGATAGGGCCGAAACTAAGGCTGAGGGTGGACTACAACACTTCTAAAAATCAGAAGTACACAAGCAGATAAAACTCATCAGATTACTCCCATCACTAGAAAGATAGAAAAGTTATCCCTTTCCACCTGTGTTGTCCAAGGCTTGTTGCACAAAAGGTAAAAGGTTGGCACATAAGCTAATCAGCAAACCTATTCATCCTGCCACACAAGGACAAAGACACCCAAGCCAAACAAAGACTAGGAATCCAAGCCACACAAGGACCAGGCTTCTATCCACACAAGGACCAGGCATCTAAGCCAAAAAAGAGCAAGGCTTCCAGTGTGCGTATGCTGGAGATTGCCACCCATACAACTCCCATACCAGTAAGAGCCTCCCGTCTCCCAAGGAGCATCAACGCTTACCCTGAATGGTCATCGGAACAAGACCCTGACACACAAACACGTATAAGCACACATAAGCAAGTACAAAGCATAATACCACAACAAAGTATCTTCGATCATGTCAGAACGCAATTATATGCAATTCAGGCACTCAAAACCTAACTCAAGGGTTCGGTATGGCCTATAAGATTCATATCCCATTCCACGATTCATGCACATATCCTACAATCAATTCGCATGCAACAATAACAAGGACAGGTATCGAAAATAACAAACAAACAATAGGTATCTCTACTGAAACCGATGAGGCATAAATCCTACCTCCCTTGTCTAAGAATAAAAGGCTATTCCTTTGCCCTTATTTAATAATTCTGAACCACCTATAGCATCATAAGGCAAAGACAAAACCTATCATAAACCAAGTAAGTACCCTATTTCTTTACCAATTCCACTCACCAAACCTATCAGAAACCAGTGGTCAGAAGCCGCAGGTGCCTCCCCTTTGAATTTGTGATGTGATAACTAAGAACTTAACAAGATTCAACCTAAATTACCACCTCAATTTAACTATATATATTTTGTCACTAAGCATAGGACACAAGATATTTTGCGATTTAATGTTAGCAAGGTGTAAGGGTTGCGATTTTATGTTACCAAAGAAGGATTAAGTGTTTATAACTTATACAATCAAAAGAAATAAGATCAGAATCCAATAGGTTAATCAATTAATTAATATAGGCAACAATACGGCAAGGGTAGGGCATACTGATTTCATGTGTAGAAAAGATTCAAAGGATGAATTCATGATTTTATAATGTGAATGGATGCCAAATAATCATACGAACAAGAGGAACAACAATATAAATCAATTAAAGACAGAATAACACAATTTTGAAACCTAATCCCACTGAAATATGATTTAACTTTCAACATATAAAAACTAACCTTCAGACAAAAGAAACAGGATTATTGGAAAGAGGATGAAGAGAGCTTTCCAGCAAGCTATTATTTGCAAGAATGCGACAAAGGATGAGAGACTTATGCTATTTTGAAGTTCAAGCAGATTTTGGCAATTTCGTCGAAATACGATTTAACTTTCGACAAAAAAAAACTAACCTCCAGAAAAAACACTAGAAATGGTTGGAAAGAGGATAAAGAGCTCTTTCTAAAAATCTATTGTTTGCAAGAATTCGATGAAGGTTGAGACAGTTATGCTGATTTGAAGTTCTAGTAGATTTCGACAAAAATTGGGAGGTGTAAAATTTTTAGCTTTTACAAATTTTGTGTGTTTTCTGTATAATATTTTTGTGTCGCTAGCTTCCTATTTATAAGGTGGTTATGGAATTAAAATCTCTATTTTAAAGGCTTGATTAAAGTGAGATAATTATTATAATTAAATTTTGTAACTATCCCTCCTTAATTTTAGGGATTTTAATTTCGAATGTAATTGTCAATCTATAAAGAACTAGATTAAAGGGACTTCAAACTGAAATTAACTACTCGATATTTCTTACCAATTTTGGCCATCACACATCTTTTTCCTTAGGGAAAAAATGGTCTTTTCACCTGCACTGGCTTCTGGACTTTTAGGACTCAAAATTTGTGGTCTCACATCCTTCCCTCCTTATAAGAATTTCGTCCTCGAAATTTAGCACAAGTACCTAAGCAAACAGGTAAAGAAATTTCACACTCATAGATTCCTCAGTCTCCCAAGACTATTCCTAAATTTGGCCATTATGTCAAACAACTCGTACCATAGGCATTTTTCAACTTCGAAACTGTCGAACTGACCTATCTAGTATGGCAACTGGTTGTTCGGGATAGGATAGGTCATCAGCAACTTCGACTGGGGGGGGTCTTCGAGAACAAGGGTAGGGTCTCGCACATATTTTCTCAATATTGAAATGTGAAATATGTTGTGAATTCTTTCCCTATTTGGAGGTAAGGCAAGTCGGTATGCAATAGGGCTGATCCTCTCGACAACGTCATACGGACTAATGTAACGAGGTGCTAGCTTACCTCGCTGCTGAAAACGAAGGACTCCTTTATGCTTCCCAACAGTTACGACCGCACGAAATCAACTACCCTATGCATGATTTGGAGCTTGCAGCCATGGTGTTTGCGTTGAAAATATGGTGACATTACTTATACGGCGAGACGTGCCGAAATCTTCACCGACCACAAAAATCTGAAGTACCTCCTCACGCAAAAAAGAATTGAATATGAGATAATAATGAAGATGGGTGGAGCTGATTAAAGACTACAATTTGATCATCGAATATCATCCTGGAAAGGCAAATGTTATTGCTGATGCCCTGAGCCGAAAGTTTCATCCTCCTTCCCCATCGGTTTTGGCTTACATGCGCACCCATTACATGCCTATGTTGCTGGATTTGAAAGCTAATCGTGTGCATCTTGCCACTAATTTTTCTGGATCGTTATTGGCATGAATCGAATTCATGCCTACCTTGATTGCAGAAATCCGGAATCAGCAATTATAGGATCCGAAACTGATTGAAATTTGGAAGCAACTTTCTGATGGTGTTGATGCCATAGTTCGTGATTTCAGAATACGAGATGATGAAGTATTTTTCTTCAGAAACCGAGTATGTGTTCCACAAGATGTTGATATTCATAACCTTATTCTATCGGAGGCGCATAGTTCGAAGTTCGCTATCCATCCTGGAAGCACTAAAATGTACCGAGATTTAAAGGAGTAGTATTGGTGGCCAAACATGAAATACCTCATTGCTGAGTTTGTTGTCCGATGCCTCTTATGTCAACATGTAAAGATTGAACATCAACAACCAACTGGTCTACTTTAGTCACTCTCGATTCTAGAATGGAAGTGGGAGCATGTCACAATGGATTTTGTGACCGGCTTGCCTAGATCGCAACGAGGATATGATGTCATTTGGGTGATTGTGGATTGATTCACGAAATCTGCACACTTCCTTCCTATACGTGTGATGGATACACCTGAGAAATTGATTGTTCGTTACTTGGACGTGATTGTTCAACTGCATGGAGTACTAGTTTCCATCGTTTCAGATCGTGACCCCTGTTTCACCTCACAATTTTTGGAGGAATTCCGGAATGCGCTGGGTTCGAGATTGAATTTCAGTACAGCATTTCATCCCCAGACCAATGGCCAGTCGGAAAGGACAATTCAGACACTCGAAGACATGTTACGTGCGAGTGTGTTGGACCAGCAAATCGGTTGGGATCGATGCCTGCCAATGGCAGAATTTGCTTACAATAATAGTTTTCATGTAAGCATCGGTATGGCACATTATGAAACATTATATGGGAGACATTGCAGAACTCCCATTTGCTGGAATAAAATAGGTGAGAGACACCTAGACAATCCGGAATTGATTGATCAAATAACAGAGCAGTTGAACTTGATTCGACAACAACTAAAAATAGCCCAGAATCGGTTGAAAAACTGAGCCGATAATCGATGAAAAGAGCTGGAATTTTCTGTAGGTGATAATGTGTTTCTGAAGGTCGCCCCATGGAAAGAAGTTCTTTGTTTTCAGCAGCGAGGTAAGCTAGCACCTCGTTACATTGGTCCCTATGACATCGTCAAGAGGAACGGCCCTGTTGCATATCGACTTGCCTTACCTCCAAATATGGAAAGAATTCACAACGTGTTTCACGTTTCAATGGTGAGAAAGTATGTGCAAGACCCTACTCACCTTCTCGAAGAATCCCCAATTGTAATCGTTGAAGACCTATCTTATCCCGTACATCCAGTTGCCATAATAAATTTCTCAGTTCGACAGCTTCGCAGTCGAAACGTGCCTATGGTATGAGTTGTTTGGTGTACTGGACAAATTAAGGAATAGTCTTGGAAGACTGAGGAATCTATGCGTGCAAAATTTTCTTGTCTGTTTACTTAGGTACTTGTGCTAAAGTTTCGAGGACGAAATTCTTATAAGGAGGGGAGAATGTGAGACTCTGAATTTTGAGTCCTAGAAGTCCAGAAGTCAGTGCAGGTGAAAAAAATTGTTTTGCTCATGAAGAAAATGATATATGATGGCCGAAATTGGTAAGGGATGTCTAGTAATTATTTATGGTATTAATTCCTTGTAAATTGATTCTTTATTAGTTGATAATTAACTTAGAAAATAAAAATTCTAAGTTTAGGAGGGGATAATTGCAAAATTTAATTCTGATAATTATCTTATTTAAATTAAGTCTTTAAGGTAGAGATTTTAATCCCATAACCATTTATATAAATAGAAAGTCAGCCACACAAAAATCTTATACAGAAAACTCATAAAATTCATAAGACCTAAAAACCTTACACCTCCCAATTTCTGCTGAAATCAGCTGAAACTTCAAAATAGCATAACTCTCTCATCCTTTGTCGGATTCTTGCGAATAATAGCTTGTTGGAAAGCTCTCTTCATTCTCTTTGAAGCCATCTTTGTTTTTTTTTCAGGAGATTAGGTTTTCTTAATCATAAGATAAGTCGAATTTTGACAAAATTAGGGTTTAAGATTGTGTGATTCTATCTTCAATTAATTTATGTTGTTGTTTCTCTTGTTTGTATAATTGGTTGGCATCTATTCATGTTATAAAATCATGAATTCATCCTTTAAATCTTTTCTATACATAAAATCAGTATGCCCTACCTTTTCCCTATTGTTGCCTATCGTGATCAATTGATGAACCTAATGGATTCCGATCTTGTTTCTTTTGATTTTATAAGTTATAAACACTTCATCCCTCTTTGTTAGCATGAAATCGCAACCCTTACACCTTGCTAACATGAAATTGCAAACTATCTTGTGTCCTATGCTTAGTGTCGAAATATACATAGTTAAATTGGGTGGTAATTCAGGTTTAATCTTGTTAAATTCATAGCTATCACATCACACAACAAAAGGGGAGGCACTTGCGGTATCTGACCACTGGTTTCTGATAGGTTTGGTGAGTAGAATTGGTAAGGAAATAGGGTATTCAATTGGTTATTGAGTATGCATGCTTAGGTTGGTTTTGTCTTTGCCTTGTGATACTATAGGTTGTTCGGAATTATTAAATAAAGGCAAAGGAATAGTTTCTTATTCAGAGACAAGAGAGGTAGGTTCTATGCCTCATCGGTTTCTCCAAAGATCCCTGTTGTTTGTTTGTTTTTTTCGAAGCATGCCCTTGTTATTATTGCATGTGAATTGATTGTAGGATATGTGCAAGAATTTCGGAATGAGATATGAATCTTATATGCTATATCGAACCCTTGAGTTAGGTTTTAAGTGCTCGAATTTCATATAATACGTGAATTGAATAAGCTAATTGTGTTATGACATAATTAAGGATACCTTGTTATGGTATTGTGCTTGTGCTTGCCTATGTGTGCTTGTATATGTTTGTGTGTCAGGATCCTATTCCGATGGCCATTCGGGGTAAGCGCTAATGCTCCTTGGGAGAGGGGAGGCTCTTACTAGTATGGGAGTTGTATCGGTGACAAACCCCAGCATTCGCACGTTGGATGTTTAGTCCTTGTGTGGCAGGATGCCCTTATCATGCGTAGGATAATTTCTTTCGTGCGGTCGTAACTATCGGGAAACATAAGTAGTGACTTTCCCATCTTGCATCAATACACATCCAAGTCCGGATTTCGACGCATCGCTATAAACCACATACTCATTTTCCCAAATAGGTAAGGTCAGGATAGATGCAAAAACTAACCGGTTTTTCAATTCTTGGAAACTTCACTAGCATTTCTCATTCCACATGAACGGCTCACCCTTGCTCATTAGTTTTTTCAATGATCTGGAAAGCGATGAAAAATTCTCTATAAATCGACGGTAGTATCCTACTAAGCCAGGGAAACTACGAACTTCAAACACAGTTTGCGAGGGTTCCTTAGCAACTATGGCTCTGATCTTCTTCGGATCAACCAACACACCTTCGGCGGAAACAACATGGCCAAGGAAACCAACTTCGCGTAACCATAATTCACATTTGGAGTATTTTGCGAACAACCGCCGATCCTTCAAAACATTCTGCACAATCCACAAATGCTTAACATGTTCCTCTTCTGATTTTGAATAAATTAGAATGTTGTCGATCAAGACTTCCACAAATTTATCCAGGAACTGATGGAACACACGATTCATCAGATCCATGAACACAGCTGGTGCATTGGTCAAACTGAATGGCATAACCAGAAATTCGTAGTGGCCGTATCACGATCTGAACGCGATATTTGGAATATCAGCATCACAAAATCGCAATTGATGGTATCCAAATCTGAGATCGATCTTGGAGAACACGGCTGCACCTTGGAATTGGTCGAACAAATCATCAATCCGTGGCAAAGGGTACTTGTTCTTCACGGTCACACGATTCAGCTACCGATAGTCAATGCATAATCGCAGCGATCCATCTTTCTCCTTTACGAACAAGACAGGTGCCCCCAAGGTGACACACTAGGTCGGATGAAACCAAGATCCAGCAAATATTCCAATAGTGTTTTTAGTTCCTTCATTTCCATAGGAGCCATAAGATACGAAGGAATGGAAATTCGATACGTACCAGGCAATGACTTAATGCCAAATTCCATTTCCCTTGCTGATGGTAAACCAGTTATGTCTTCTGGAAATACTTCTGGAAATTTGTGAACCACTGGAATAAAATCTAGATTCGGGGATTCTTTAGAAATAACATGTACGTGCATGAGGTACGTTGTACATCCTTCGTTGATCAATTGTTTTGCATCGAGCCAAGAAATCATACAAAATGGAACAACTCGCCTATCACCTTCAAAACAGTACTCGGCACCATCAGGAACAATGAACCACACACGTTTGGGGAAACACTCTATACGGGTTTGATATTTCGCTAGACAGTACATTCCTAAGATTACATCCAGCTCTCGG
Source organism: Passiflora organensis (assembly GCA_019739055.1). Lineage (NCBI taxonomy): Eukaryota > Viridiplantae > Streptophyta > Magnoliopsida > Malpighiales > Passifloraceae > Passiflora > Passiflora organensis. The sequence continues at coordinate 873,829 of JAEPBF010000253.1, read as the reverse complement.
ATGTCCAACGGAATTAGATCCACTTCAAGTATATTTGGATCCATACGTACAACACAGCCGATGTAGACTAGATCACAAATTAGTTGTTCTCCCAAAAGAGTTAGAACCGCAATAGGAGGAGTCAAGGGAGATAGAGGCTGATCTGTGTTAAGTGCTATCCTTGGACTTACAAATAGTACCTGTCACCACATCAGGACTAGCCTCGGCATCAGTTAGGGTGAATAGCCTTGTTGGTATTGGTTGCGCCTCACTTGTGGATCCATTGGGTGGTCCTCTTGGTGCGCGCGTTGGCGGTTTGGTGGGGTTAGCATACCCACCACGACTCGCACTAGATGCACCTGTGATATGTCTAGGCTTCTGGCATTCCCACTGAATGTGCCCCATTTTTCCACAATTGTAACATTGACATTGCCGAGAATTCCATGTAGACCCATTGGAATTCGAACCAGAAAAGTTCTTCTTATTGTCACTTCCATTGTTATTATTTTTTTTTAAGGATAAGACCTTAAAAGGTAGAGTCCCGCACATCGATTAAATTTCGAATCTCGCCTGAAGGATCTGCTACTAGTGGCTGCGGATAGCTTCTTGGTTTGTACGTTCTTTTCGGCTTCAGTCGCGGCAGTAATTAGTTCTTGCAAATTCTGTACAGGTGTCGAACTAACGATGGTTTTGAGTTCGGTACTCAGCCTATCCTGAAATCGTCTCGCAAGTTGGTATGGTGAGCGATCCTCTTTAGGTGCAAATCGAGACAACTCCCTTAATGCCTTCTCATATTCCAGCACCAAACGGGTGCCCTGTTCAAGCTTGAAGAAAGGTCGTCGCTGCTCGCTTTTATAGAATCTCGTATAGAACCTTTCGTCGAATTCCTACCGAAATTCCTCCCATGTAGGTAGACAATCGCCAAATCGCAAGCTCACAGCTATCCACCATGCGAGGGTTTCTCCCTTAAGTAGGAAAGTGGTGATGGCAACCTTGTCATCATCCAAGAAACGTAAGAACAAGGACACTCGGCATAAGATGTCGATCGATTCACGAACAACAGCAGCTCCGATTGAACCATTGAAATCTTTACATCCTAACTGTCGAGCTTCCTTCAACATTTTTGTAATCACGATAGGAAATCTCTCGATTTCCTTAGAATGCACCGACTATAAAGGTTCAAGTGGAGGAATAGATTTTTCCTCGGGCCACGGGTGAAGGAGCATTCTGAAATTGTGCCTCAATACGCTGTTGATTCGTAACAATTCCTTGCAGTACGTTTAAGATTTAGGCCATCACATAATCGATGGATGGTGCCTCAGCTTTCCCTCCCTGCTCAGTTTGTACATTCGGCTCCTCTTGCTTAACAGGTTGCTATTCGGCCTTGCGTTCGACCTTGCCTCAGGTTCATCCTTTCAGTTTGTACATCAGAAAAAATAAACCACACACGTTTGGTGAAACACTCCATACGGGCTTAATATTTTGCCAGATAGTCCATGCCTAAGATTAAATCCAGCTCTCGGATGTCCAATGGAATTAGATCCACTTTAAATACATTTCGACCAATACTTACCGCACAGCCGATGTAAACTAGATCACAAATTAGTTTTTCTCCCAAAGGAGTCAGAACCGCAATAGGAGGTGTCAAGGGAGATAGAGGCCAATCCGTGCTACGTGCTATCCTTAGACTTACGAATGATCTATTTGCTCCGGGATCTAATAATACTATAGCATTTTGAGAAAAGACTGAAATAGTACCTGTCACCACATCAGGACTAGCCTCGGCATCAATTAGGGTGGATAGCCTTGTTGGTCTTGGTTGCGTCTCACTTGTGGATCCGTTGGGTGGTGCTCCTGGTGCGTGAGTTGGCGGTTTGGTGGGGTTAACATATCCACCTCAGCTCGCACTAGGTGCGTCTGTGATACGTCTCAGCTTCTGGCATTCCCGCTGAATGTGCTTCATTTTGGCACAATTGTAACATCAACATTGCTGAGAATTCCACATAGACCCATTGGAATTCGAACCAGAAAAGTTCTTCTTGTTGTTACTTCCAATGTTATTAACTTTCTAAGGATAGGGTCCCATACGCTGATTAAATTTAGAATCTCGCCTGAAAGATCCGCCACTAGTGGCTGCGAATAGCTTCTTGGTTTGCACGATTTTTTCAGCTTTAGTTGCGGCAATATTTAGTTCATGCAAATTTTATACCGGTGTCGTACCAACGATGGTTTTGAGTTCGGTACTCAGCCCATCCCGAAATCGTCTAGCAAACTGGTACAGTGAGCGATCCTCTTCAATTGCAAATTGGGACAACTCCCTTAATGCCTTCTCATATTCTAGCACCGAACGGGTGCCCTTTTCAAGCTTGTAGAAAGCTCGTCGCTGCTCGTTTTTATGGAATCTCGTATAAAACCTTTCATCGAATTCATACCAAAATTCCTCCCATGTAGGCAGACGATCGCCAAATCGCAAGCTCACAGCAGTCCACCATGTGAGGCATTCTCCCTCAAGTAGAAAAGTGGCGGTGGAAACCTTGTCATCATCTGAGATACGTAAGTACAAGGACACTCGGCATAAGATGTCCATCCATTCACGAGCGGTAGCAGCTCCGGCTGAACCATTGAAATCTTTACTTCCTAATTATCGAGTTACTTTTAACAATTTGGTAATCATGATGGAAAGTCTCTTGGCTTCATTAGAATATACCTACTGTACAAATTCAAGTGGAGGAATAGGTTCTTCCACAAGTAGGTACAGGAGCATTCTGAAACTACGACTCCATACGCTGCTGATTTGTAGCAATTCCTTGCAATATATTTAGGATTTGGGCCATCACATGATCGCTGGCTGGTGCCTCAGGTTAGTTTTCGGGCTCAGCCTGCCTTCCCTGCTTAGATTATGCATTCCGCTCCTCTTGCTGAACAGGTTGTTGTTTTCCTGAACCACATACCTACCATGTCGATCCCTTGTAGCGTTTAACCTTGCCATACTATACAAGCATACGATTATTACTTAACACATAATTAAATATGGTACTAGGAAAAGAACCGGTACCTGGTGGAAGTTCTTAGCTTAGTGCCAAAATATATATAGTTAAATTGGGGTGGTAATTCAGGTTGAATCTTGTTAAGTTCTTTGCTGTCACATCACACATCCAAAGAGGAGGCACTTACGGCATTTCACTACTCGCTTCTGATAGGTTTGGTGAGTGGAATTGGTAAGGAATTAGGGTACTTACTTGGTTATTGAGTATACACGGTTAGTTTGGTTTTTTCTTTGCGTTGTGATGCTATAGGTGGCTCGTAATTATTAAATAAAGGAAAGGGAATAGCTTCTTGTTCTGAGACAAGAGAGGTAGGATCTATGCCTCATCAGTTTCTCCAGAGATCCCTGTTGTTTGTTTGTTATTTTTGATACCTGCCCTTGTTACCATTGCCTGCGAATTGATTATAAGATATGTAAATGAATCGCAGATTGAGATATGAATCCTATAGGCCATACTGAACCTTTGAGTTAGGTTTTGAGTGCCTGAATTGCATATAATTATGTTCTAACATGATTGAAGATACCCTGTTGTGGTATTATGCTTTGTACTTGCTGGTGTGTGCTTGTACATGTTTTTGTGTCAGGATTTTGTTCCGATGACCATTCAGGGTAAGTGCTGATGCTCCTTGGGAGAGGAGAGGCTCTTACTGGTATGGGTGGCAATCCCCAGCATGTGCGCGCTAGAAGCCTTATCCTTGTATGGCTTGGATGCCTGGTCCTTGTGTGGCTTGGATGCCTGGTCCTTGTGTGGCTTGAAGCCTTGTCCTTGTGTGGCTTAGATGTCTTGTCCTTGTTTGGCAGGCTGAATAGGTTTGTTGATTAGCTTGTGTACTAACCTTTTACCCTTTGTGTAGTAAACCTTGGATAACACAGGTGGAAGGAGATGACCTTTCTTTCTTTCTAGTGCTGAGAGTAATCTCATGAGTTTTACCTGCCTGTGTACTTCTGATTTTCGGAAGTGTTGTAGTCCACTCTTAGCCTTAGCTTCAGACCTATCCCTTTGATTGATTCTTGAATTGTGTGATACCCATAGTTGTGTAAGGATGATCTGATGTTGATCGAGAGATTTGTGTTTAAGATTTCTGTAGATCTTATGATGTTGGGACCCTACTAAGATTCTTGTAATGTTATCCTGTTGTATTCACTATTTCTCAGGCTTAGGTACATCCACTGCCTGTGATACCAGTGTGTGAGATCAAGGCTGCACGGCGGGGCAGTATCGTATCACATTTGCATACCTATTCCTTGATTGCCTGCGCATATAACATGAATTGTGATTAGGATACTTTCTGGTTTTTCAATATTCATCCTTTACTTGTTGTGTCCAATTTATGTTGGGGGTTAAGTTGCTGGATATTTGGATCCTTATGAGACTTGTGTGTTATGGATTCATTGATTTTATTTAAAGACTTCCACTGATATTTCATTCACTCTATATGAAACCACTTGTCTAATATCATAGTCCAATTGTTGATAAACATAAAGAATATACATGCTAAAAATTGAGAATTTGATGAGTAAGCCTTGTGGGATTCAGATAGGTCCTGGTTCTTGGGCTTGTTTGGGTTTCACGGCGGTAAGGGCCCTAATCGAAGCAATTAATAATTGGTTAGGATTTAGGGTCATTACAAGTTTTGGTAGCGGAGCATGGTTTAGGGAATATAATTGGTTATATGCTAACTTGTTTGTTGATTTTGTGTTTGTAGGTAAGAACATGCATGCACACTCACTCACTTAGGGGCTAATACCGAAAATAAATTAATGCTAAAAAGGGATTGATTTAATTGATGAGAATGATAATTTGATTTGCTGTGTTTTTATATATGTTCTTATGCCTGGTATGTCTTAATGTGTTTCGGTGAATGTTTGTTGTGTTTCTTGTCATTTCTGAGAATGTTTATCTTGTTGGGCATATTACCAAATGTCCCTATGTGATTTCAATGTTGCCGAATGTAAATGCGTGTGATTGCTGATGTGTATTGCCAAATTCATAGGGTGTGAGTTTGCACGATTTCCAAATACGGATTTTGTGAATCCATGCTTGCTTAATGCTTGATGATTTCCGAGAGTACATATGTGTGATGATATGAGTGACGAGTATGCATTTACATGTGTGCATATGATTTCCAAAATTTGTATATTGTTTTCCAGTATATGCATATCGTCTGGTGTACGGCTCTCCACTAGTATATGTGTGTTTTGTCAGTTTCGTATTTGGGTTATGTGTTAAGTGACATCATGTTCTTGTATAGTATGGCAAGGTTGAATGCTACAAGGGATCAACGGGGTAGGTATGAGATTTAGGCTGAACAGCAACCTGTATAGCAGAATGAACCCAAGACACAGATTGAGCAGGGAGGGCAAACTGAGCCTGAAAACCAACCTGAGGCACCAGCCATTGATCCTATAATGGCACAAATTCTAAATTTGTTGCAAGGGATCGCTACAAATCAGTAGTGTACGGAGGTGCAATTTCAGAATGCTCCTACACCCTCGCCCGTGGAAATACCCATTCCTCCACTTGAACCTGTACAACCAGCGCATCTTAAAGAAGCCAAGAGATTTCCAATTGTTATTACAAAGTTACTGAAGGAAGCATGTCAGCTGGGATGTAAATATTTCAGCGGTTCAGCTGATGCCGCTGCAACTCATGAATGGATCGACATTTTTTGCCGAGTGTCCTTTTTCTGGTGTATCTTAGATGATGACAAGGTTGCCATCGCTACATTCCTACTTGAGGGAGAAGCCCTCGCATGGTGGACAACTATAAGCTTGCGATTCAGCGATCATTTGTCTACTTGGGAAGAATTTTAGTATGAGTTTAATGAAAGGTTCTATACGAGATTCCATAAAAATGAGCAGTGACAAGCTTTCTATAAACTTGAACAGGGCATCTGTTCGGTGCTGGAATACAAAAAGGTGATAGGTGAGTTGTCCCAACTAGCATGATTTCTTGGCTCGACGCGAAACGATTGATCTACAAGGGATGTACTGCATATCTCTCTCACATGCATGATGTTTCCTAGGAATCCTCGGATCTTGATTCAGTTCTTGTGGTTCATGAATTTCCAGATGTATTTCCATAAGACATATCCGGTTTGCCACCAGCAAGGGAAGTGGAATTTTTCATTGAGTTAGTGCCTGGTATGAATCCAATTTTCATTCCTCCGTATCATTTGGCTCCTGCCGAAATGAAGGAACAAGAGACAATTGGAAGATTTTCTGGATCGTGGTTTCATCCCACCCAGTGTGTCACCTTAGGGAGCACCTGTCTTATTTGTGAAGAAGAAAGATGGTTCGCTGCGATTGTGCATCGACTATCGGCAGCTAAATTGTGTGACTGTGAAGAACAAGCACCCTTTGCCGCTCATCGACGACTTGTTCGACCAGCTCTAAGATGCAGCCATATTCTCCAAGATCGATCTCTGATCTGGATATTAACTATTAAGGGTTCTTGATGTTGATATTCTGATAACTGCATTCAGATAGCGAAATGGCCACTACGAATTTCTGGTTATAGCATTCGGTTTGACCAATGCACCAGCCATGTTCAGGGACCTGATGAATCATGTGTTTCGTGAATTTCTGGATAAATTCATGATAATCTTTATCGACAACATTCTGATTTATTCAAAATCGAAAGAGGAGTATGTAACGACCCCAAATCCTAACTATTATTAAGTGCTCCGATTAAGGTCATTACCGCCGTGAAACCCAAATAAACCTAAATGACACCTAGGACATATTTGAATCTCACCAGGCTTATCATTATCTACCGATTTTTATCATATGTATTTTATTGCTAAACAACAATTGGAGCATGATATTGGACACACGTTCTGGTAACATACGAAGTAAATATAACATCAGTGAAAGTCTTAAATTAAATCATTGGGTTCATAACACACAAGTCCCATAGGGATCCAAATAACCAGCAAGAAATTCCCCAACAAATTTCGAAAATAGGTAACAAAGGAGGGTGCTTTAAATAAACCAGAAAGTATCCCAATCATCCATGTTATATGCGCAAGTAAACTAGTATGCAAATATGATTCGATATCGCCCCGCCGTGCAGCCTTCATCTCACACACTGGTACCACTGACTATGGATGTACCTAAGTCTGAAAAATGATAAAAACAACGGTATGAGATTACAAAAATCTCAGTAGGGTTACAACATCATAAGATCTGCAGAACTCCTAAACACAAATCTCCCAATTCACATTAGATTATTCCTAATCAACTAAAGGGGATCACGCAAATCAAGAAATCAATCAAAGAGGTTAGGGCCGAATCCATGGTTGAGGGAGGACTACAAACACTTCCAAAAGATCAGAAGTACACAGACAGGTGAAACTTATCAAATTACTCTCGGCACTATAGAAGAAAGGTCATCCCCTTCCACCTATGTTGTCCAAGATTTACTACACAAAGGGTAGATGGTTAACACACAAACTAATCAGTATACCTATTCATCTTGTCCTCGCAAAGATAAGTCGACTAGCCACACTTGGACAAGTCTTCCCTAGCCACACACGGACTAAGGCATCCCAAACCTCGCAAGGATAAAGGTTTCCTGCCTCGCAAAGACAGATATCCAGCGCTAGCTTGCTGGTTTGCCTATGAGATTCCGTCTATTGTAGTGTCGGTCAGTGCCAGCATTAACAGTAGCATTAGTACCTGCAGCAGCGGGTCGATGCTAAGTGGTTGGTTGTGAACACGGCCGTAGGAAGCCTTTAAGTAACCCATAATAAATCTGAGAGTGTTTAAGTATGATTGTGAGTGATATAGGTTAGACGATCGAGGTTGAGCCAGTGGAAAACAAACAAGGTTAATTTTGGTCCGTTTTGGAGCGACCGCGAGCCGTTTGGGAAAAAATTTTGTGTATTGAGCTATTGCCATTTTTTTTTCCCATTCCCAGCTCTTATGTTATGGCTATATATACTCAAAGAAGTTGTTGGGCCACTTGGTTGACATTTCATGTGTCACTTAGGCTCATTTGTGATGAAACGGGCCGTTGATTTCACATTTCAGCCTTGTTGAACTTTTGGGCCCGAAACCCATCAGCCCAGGCCCACACTTCATCCTTTAAACACTCCTCTTCCATAAGTGACCAGCACAACATACACTCATCACCAACCCTAACCCGTTTTTCTCCTTCCTTCACCCTTCCAACCTACCAAAATCCAAACTTTGTTCAATTTGACCCCAAAAATTTGTGGGGGATTGTCTCAAAACACTTTCCCATCAATTTTCTACACTTTTCCACTGTTAGATTGGGGTCTAAGGCCTGATTTTGAGGTGTTCATCATTTTGGCCGAAAATTTCAGAGTTGTTGGTAAATGCTTAATCTTTGGTTTTCTTTTTGGATTGGTTAGTTTATTATGTTGCTAGTGATGTGATTAAGTGTTTTTGATGGATGGAAATGCATGAAAACAACCTATGATTCTTGTATGAATTCCGGATGAACAGTATCAGGGGATTGTTTCTTCATGTTATTGATCATGTTGGTGTGTTTATTCATGTTAATTGAGTGGTTGTAGTCAGTATTGAGAGGACACATGTTGATTATGTGAGGAATTGATGTTGAGCTAGTAATGAGAGTATCTGAATGTATATGTGTGTGCAGCGTGAGAGGATCCATAGGATTTCTTTCAATTATTTTCCATTTGATTCCTTGATTGGTTATGCTTAGTATGGCTGTATGGTTTGTGCTTGTTTAGGCGGTACCGGATCGAGCGGTAGAGGCAAGGATATTGTTGGAGAACCATCGACGAGACGAGAGGTGGGAGTTTATGTTTCATTTGCATACGCAAAATGTTTTGTTTTCAGAATTAAATATAATCAAATGATTTTGGTTTGAATGGAGGCGTAACTTGACCTATGTTTAACATTTATATTAGAATCATAATATGCTTTCCATGTGTGAATGCATCAACTGTATATGCAAAGCTGAAGCATGCTGACTTGTTCGGTGTATACTTCCCTTGTGAGAGTTGTGTTCATGGTTACCCTTGGTGAGCAGTCCCTTGTGGGCGATTTGTTGTGATAATATTATGATGATACATGTGTTATTGGGCATGAGAAGTGAGAAGAGATTTTAAAAAGAAAATATATTGTTCCAGCCCACTTTGACAAATGGATTAAAAGCATACGAATTTTCATACGTGTTTTGTGACCTACCATACGATATGATTTTTCATTTCCATATACATGATTCTCATTGTGGCCGAATACTTTGAATATTATTTTGAGATGTTTGGCACCTGTTTTACAAGTTGGAAATGTTTAATTGCATGCATGGAATATATGATGAATTTTTCGATTTAATAACCCATACGTGATAAATTCACTATTTGCTCACTAACCGATCAGACTTCCAAATTTTCAGTAAGGATCCCGATGATGTTCACACCCTTTTGTAACTCCTGAATGAGTGTTCTTAGCCCCGAAAAGTCTTCTTTTGAGTGTGATGAATTGTGCTTTGTGTTGTGCAATATGTTTTCGTTAAAAAAAATAAATTGGAATTGACGGAAAAAGCTTGATCAAGTTAGGTAAGTATATGGAGTCCTTATAGAGAGGACAGTTGCTTATCTTGGAGAGGTATGGTTGGATATATGTATGTATATTGAGTGTTGTGTGCACTATAAAGGGAAAGGCCTTACAAATGCTTCATATATATCTTACGACGTTATGTCTACGTGTGCTCAAAATTGAATGTGATAGCTTGTGTTTCTCCATTCAATTTTGGACAATACTGATGGTGGGGTTTAGTTTATATATATGCTACAACTGAAAACCATCGGTAGGCTTTTAGGTAACCCTTTAGCAGGGGGTACGTGAAAGTGGTTTGTGTCCACCCCGTTATGTTTTGGGCATAGTAGCAAAATATCAAAGCTGTGATTTATGGATCTCTTGTATTTATTTTCCTTATGCCATTTGGTGTGTGCACTTAGGATGGATACGTAGAAGAACATGGATTGTAATGGTTCGAATAAATGTTTGATACTACGATTTGGTTTTGTCTCCATTCCACCGTTTATGCTTATGACGCGGTAACTTCCATTGAGGTCCTGGATCTCACCCCCCTCTCTATTGTTTTGTTTCAGGACTAAGTTGTGAGAGATAGCTATTCAACTTCGAGGTTGCTATCCCGGTATTGGTCGTAGAGCTGGACAAATGCACATGCACATTTTTTTTTGACTCGGCATTCTTCACATCTTCTTGTATATTTGGATACTTGTGCATTGTGCTGATATATATAAGAAGTGATGTTATTTTGAGTTTCTGGGAATCTGTGAGTGTGGACTCGAGGTGTTACATGTTTAAGGCCGAATAGCCCGTTGTATGTGATTTGTTATCTTCGCTGAATGTGTTTGATACTCCGTTGTTTGTTGGTTATGCCGAGTACAATTTGTTGCGTGCCATGTTTTGAAAAAAAAAATTCATATGTTGTGTATTTATTACGATTAGCGTAACAGAGTTTTACGGTTAAGCCTTGTGTAGTTCCGCTTGGTCCACCAGTTGGGACAACTGGGGCTGCACGGCGGTGAGGCTCCCAGTTACCGGGTACGGGTCCTCACATTGCCGCCTATACAACTCCCATACCGGTAAGAACCTCTTCTCTCCCTAGGAGCATCAGCGCTTACCCCGAATGGCCAACGAAAAAGGATCCTGACACAGAAACACGTACAAGCACACACAGGCAAGTACACAGCATAATACCAAAATAGGATATCCTCAATCATGTCAGAACACAATCAGAATATTCAATTCACATAACATATGCAACCCAGGCACTCAATACCTAACTCAGGGGTTCGATATAGCCTATGAGATCCATATCTCATTCCGAATTTCATATTCTCACCCTATAATCCAATCGCATTCAATACAACAAGGACAAGTAACAAAAACATCAAGAAAATAACAGGGGGCTCTGGAGAAACCGATGAGGCGTAGATCCTACCTCTCTTGTCTCTGAAAAAGAAGCTACTCCTTTTCCTTTATTAAGTAAATCCGAACCACCTAAATTATCACCAGGCAAAGACAAAAACAAACTAAGCATGCATATTCAATAGTCAATTGAATACCCTATTTCCTTACCAATACCACTCACCAAACCTATCAGAAACCAGTTATCAGATGCTTCAGGTGCCTCCCCCTTGGATGTGTGAAACCATTCCAATTAACTATGCAAATTTCGTCGCTAAGAGTAAGGCATAGGATGATTTCAAATTTAACCTTAGACAAAGAAATATTTATATCCAAACAATTATACATATATGGTTGGAAATAGGATGAAAAGAGCTTTCCAACAAGCTATTATTTGTAGGAATCTGACAAACGATTAGAAAGTTATGCTATTTTGAAGTTCAAGAAGATTTGGGGAAAACCTAATTCCGTCGCCGATTTTCAACTTAACCTTCGAGAAAGAAATACTAATCTCCTGACAAAAAACCAAAGATTTTTGGAAAGAGGACGAAGAGAGCTTTCCAACAAGCTATTATTCTCAGGGATCCAATGAACGATGAGTGAATTATGATGGTTTAAAGTTTCAGTGAATTTTGGCGGCTATAGGGAGGTATAGGGTTTTAGGCTTATACGAATTTGTATGTTTTTTATGAGGGATTTTTGTGGAGTTGGCTTCCTATTTATAATGAATGAGTATAGAATTATGATTACTACTTTTAATCACTTTATCATAATAAGATAATTTACCAGATAACTAAACTCTAAACTCTTTAATTATCTTCCCCTATTTTTAGGGAATTTAATCTCTAAGGCAATTATCTATCTATAAGGACTTAGATTAAAGGGGAATTTAAAACAGAATTAACTACTAAACAATCATACCAATTTTGGCCATCACACATCCTTTCCTTCAGGGGAAGAATCGTCTTTTCACCTGCACTGGCTTCTGGACTTCTAAGACAAATTCGGGGTCTCACATCCTCCCCTCCTTATAAGAATTTCACCCTTAAAATTTTTATCATAAGTACCTAATCAAATAGGTAAGGAAATTTTGAACGCATAGATTCCTCAGTCTCCCAAAACTGTTCCTCAATTTGGCTATTATGCCAAACAACTCGTTCCATAAGCACGCTTCGACTGTGAAGCTGTCGAACTGACCAATCTAGTATGGCAACTGGCTGTACGGGATAGGATAGGTCTTCAGCAACTTCAACTGGCGGTTCTTTAAACACATGAGCAGGATCTCGCATATACTTTCTTAGCATTGAAATGTGAAATATGTTGTTTTCGTTTGCTTGATTAATATCAGGAAGTTCTTCATCTTTTGAGTCATCAAAAGCCTCAATCTGGTCATTGCCCACCACGTGTCCATCTTTAACACTTAAGCCTTTCTCTGCGCTGATTATCCATTGACTCTTCTATTCATGGCTGCATTGTAAGAAATTTCGGGATGATTTTTGATCAGAACTCTTACCTTCTGCAAGAGCAGGCCCAATTTTATTTTTTTTGTGGCATGTTTGTGGATCGTAAGAAGCTGAACCTCTTTAGTTGCTCTAACAGACAAGGAAACCAAAAAGATGATGGTCGATCCATTGCCATCTTCGCTGAACTTCTTTCACAAACCCAGATTTTATCTGAGAACTTTTAGCTTGGAAATACCTCGTCAACACATCCTTGAAAATATCCGTAACTCTTTGTAATTCAACCTCTGAAAATTTTCTGGCATCAATGACTTTCAGAAGCCAGAAGGTCGAATTCTGGCCGAGCGAAGCAATCATTTTGTGTCGCTTCCATGAGGAAGATTCCTTTTTCTTCAATGAGCTTCTAGATTCCTTACTTTTGAAAGGTTTTGATGCCAATTTTAAGCTCTTCTCCAAAAAAGTTTCTAGAAGGGAAAGTTGCACGTCTTCACCCTTGGAAAATTTTGTTTTTGGCTTTGAATATTTTCTTCTGTAGAATTCCCCACATACGTTGTGCAAGCTGCTCACTGATTTCTATAGTATGTGGATTAACAAACGCCTGAGTCAAATTTGAGTATACTGTCAGAACTTGAGCCGTCCCTGGATTTTCATGCAAGTATATCGCCAGCAAAGAAAGAATATGAAGTTTGAACAAAACAAGCTGGGCTTGAGCCGTTTCTCCACCACCTTGATTCTTTCTCTCTTTGAATATCTATGCAAGATAGGTGTCCATGCGAAACATTGCATCATCATCCATGCCGCTGTCGGAGTCATCAGAATCTTCAGCCTGTACTTTGGCACCTTCTTCTACTTCTCCAATTATATCAGAATCATCTGTTTGTTCTCCACTTTCTGCTGTTTCATCATGAGCTACAAAAGATTCTAAATCCTGCTCTATGACAGAATCTTGCAACTTTACTATTTCCACAATAGAGACCACGTCACAGAAGCTTTTAGTTAAAACTCGATCCTCAGAATTTCTTTCAATTCTACTAAATGTTTCTAAATCAGAAACACCGTCAACCACAATCTCTGTAACTACATCATATTTCCCATCTGTGGTAGGTGAAACCTGATGCAGAGATTTGTTCAATGTTTACCAATATCTTTCATCAATGGTGTCCTTAGTATTAAAGATGTAGATGTTAACTGCATTTTTTTGCCCTCGTCTGTGTGCTCGATCCTCAGCCTGAAGCATCAGAGATGGGGACTGCGGCAGTTCCAAGAACACAACATTTCTTGCATAAGATAAGTCAAGCCCCACACCCCCAGCTGTTATTCCCATGATGGCAATCTTAACCTCATTCAAAGATTGGAAAGACTGTACAGCTATTTGCCTATCTCTGGCAAGTGTGGTTCCATCAATGCGAACAAAACCAACTCCCTTCTCACAAATGAATTCCTGCACTCCATCAAGAACTTTATGATGGTGGTAACTGCTCCAGCACATGCTCCTTCAATCGTCTTATCATGACAGTCTGCCTTAGTAACACGTTCAATTCCTCCAAACGAACACCTCTGAAAAAATCCTGGGAACTTTTCCCTTCCGAAGTATGTACATGTCTGACAGCACAGTAAGCTTTTGCAAACTCATATTTGTTCTGTACCAGTAAGCCAGGCCATAGCATATTTATCTGATGAAAAATGTCGTACGGCCTATGATCACCTGAACAATGAAGGCGTTCCAGACAAAAGAACTATATGCTTGACCCTTGCGGAAATGTCGAGAACAACTTTTATCTCCTTTGGCTCGGACTTTTCTTTGAACAGCGCACATGGTGAGATTTATCGACAATCAAAAGAGACCATTCTTGTTCAAGTATGCTCGTTCTGAAATGCTGAAGCATTGTATAAGAGGTAACCACAACTCTTGGGCATCTTGTTAAGGTTTGCAGGATTAGTTTGATGACCAAAAACAAGATGAATCTCAGAAGGTAAACAAAAGGTCAGCCATCGCTCTAACTCTTCTTCCCAAGAAAATCATAAGATAGCTGGGAAAACGACAAGAATTGGACCTTCATCTATGAAACAGCCAGCATTAGTAATTGCCTGGAGAGTTTTCCCAAGGCCCATTTCGTCTGCAATAAAACACCGGCCACCCCTTTGCAAACCAAATCTTATGCCTTCTAATTAGAAAGGTAAGAGTGCTTCTACTAGTGTTTTCGAAAGCTTGCAAATCAGCTCCTCGACCTTCTCTTCAGTCAAATGCTCTGGTCTCAAAGGCTCCCATCGACCAATATGTGAAAGTTTTTGGATAACATTAAGTGAGGTAAAAGGTATTTTTTTGAATTTCAATGCATTTGTAATTCTTGAAACACATCAAAACTGCATCATAATCTCTAAACTTGTACACACAGGCCGTTCCACCTCCATGAATTTGTGTGTAGTGTGACAACATTACCTCAGACAAACAATCACCTAAAATCCTCAGGCATTCATTTTCCCCCGGATACGTAAAACTCTTGATTGTCTGTGGAGTAATAGAGAAGGAGTCAGGTGAACATATTTCGAGGTGAGCCAGGAACTTTTGGGCCAAAAAGTTGCTCTGATCAGTGTAGACAGAGGGAAGAGGAGGAGATTTTGAGCAGTGGGCGTGGTTTGAGGAGAACTTTCTGCATTTGGAAAGCCTCCACGAATTTTCATTTTGTTGTTCATGCTGCTGCTGGTTGATAAGGGACTCCGCATATGCTTTTCTCTTCTCTTAAGCTGCTAATCGGTTGGCCTCCGCTCTCTGTCTTTGCTCCTCCGTAACCGGCATCTCCGCATCTCCGTTTCCTTGAATCCTAACCGTAGGGTTTTCCCAGAAATCGTAAGCTAACAGATGTCCACCATGCGAGGGCTTCTCCCTCAAGTAAGAATGTAGCAATGGCAACCTTGTCATCATCCGAGATACGCAGGAACAAGGATACCCGGCATAAGGTTTCTATCCATTCATGAACGGCTGCGGCTCTGGCTGAACCTCCAAAATCTTTACATCCAAGTTGTCGAGCTTCCTTCAGCAATTTTTTAATCATAACGGGAAGTCTATCAGCCTCCTTATGATGTGCCAACTGTACAGGTTCAAGTGGAGGAATAGGTTCTTCCACTGGTGTAGGTGCAGGAGCATTCTGAAATTGCGCTTCCATACACTGCTGATTTGCAGCAATTCCTTGTAATACGTTTAAGATCTGTGCCATGACAAGATCAATAACTGGTGCGGCTGGTGCCTCAGATTGGTTTTCGGGCTTAGCTTGCCCTTCCTGCTCAATTTGTGCATTTGGCTCCTCTTGCTCAACAGGTTGCTGTTCAGTCTGAATCTCAAACCTACCCCGTTGGTCCCTTTGTTGCCTCGAGCGTGCCATACTACATAAGTATATGATTGTTACTCAACACACCCTAAATACAATACTAGTAAGAGTGGTACTTGGTGGAGAGGCATGCACCGGACGATACACATATGCTAGAAAAAAATATACAAATTTTCGGAAATCACATGCACACATGCAAAAGTATTCTCGGCAATTACATAAACACTCATATATACTCTCAGAAATCATTATCAAACATCAAGCGAGCATAGATTCACACAACATCGATATTCGGCAATACCCACCAGCAATCACATACATATGCATTCAGTAATAACAAGAAACATAGCTAATCATCCACCGAAACATATTAGGCATACTAATCATAAGAACATACATGGAAAAACATCACATCAGATTATTATTCTAATCATTTAAATCTTACAAATCAATCCCATTTTAGCATTAGTTCACTTTCGGTATTAGTCCCTAAGTGAGTGAGTGTGTGCGCATGTCCTTACCTACAAACACCAAAATCAACAAAAAAGTTATCATATAACAAATTATTTTCCCTAAACCATACTCTGCTACCAAACTTGTAACGACCCCAAATCCTAACTATTATTAAGTGCACCGATTAAGGTCATTACCACCGTGAAACCCAAATAAACCTAAATGATACCTAGGACCAATTTGAATCTCACAAGGCTTATCATTATCTATCCATTTTTAGCATATGTATTTTATTGCTAAACAACAATTGGAGCATGATATTGGACACACGTTCTGGTAACATACAGAGTAAATATAACATCAGCGGAAGTCTTAAATTAAATCATTGGGTTCATAACACACAAGTCCCATAAGGATCCAAATAACCAGCAAGAAATCCCCCAACAAATTTTCGAAATAGTTAACAAAGGAGGGTGCTTAAAATAAACTAGAAAGTAGCCCAATCATCCATGTTATATGCGCAAGTAAACTAGTATGAAAATGTGATACGATATCGCCTTGCCGTGTAGCCTTCATCTCGCACACTGGTACCACTGACTGTGGATGTACCTAAGCCTGAAAAATGGTAAAAACAACGGTATGAGATTACAAGAATCTCAGTAGGGTCACAGTATTATAAGATCTGTCGAAATTCTAAACAAAAATCTCCCAATTCACATTAGATTATTCCTAATTAACTAAAGAGGATCACGCAAATCAAGAAATCAATCAAAGAGGTTAGGGCCGAATCCATGGTTGAGGGAGGACTACAAACACTTCCGAAAGATCAAAAGTACATAGGCAGGTAAAACTCATCAGATTGCTCTCGGCATTATAGAAGAAAGGCCATCCCCTTCCACCTGTGTTGTCCAAGACTTATTGCACAAATGGTAGATGGTTAACACACAAACTAATCAGTAAGCCTATTCATCTTGTCCTCGCAAAGACAAGTCAACTAGCCACACTTGGACAAGTCTTCCCTAGCCACACACGGACTAGGGCATCCCAAACCTCACAAGGATAAGGGCTTCCTGCCTCCCAAGGCAGGGATTCGGCCTCGCAAGGACAGATATCCAGCGCTAGCTTGCTGGTTTGCCACCCATACAACTCCCATACCGGTAAGAACCTGTCCTCTCCCTAGGAGCATCAGCGTTTACCCCGAATGGCCACCGGAAAAGGATCCTGACACACAAACACGTACAAGCACACACAGACAAGTATACAGCATAATACCAAAATAGGGTATCCTCAATCATGTCAGAACACAATCAGTATATTAAATTCACATAACATATGTAACCCAGGCACTCAATACCTAACTCAGGGATTTGATACAGCCTATGAGATCCATATCTCATTCCGAATTTCATACTCTCACCCTATAATCCAATCGCATGCAATACAACAAGAGTAGGTAACCTATCAGAAACAAGTGATCAAACACTACAAGTGATAGTTAGGAACTTAACAAGATTCAACCTGAATTACCATTCCAATTAACTATGCAAATTTCGTCGCTAAGAGTAAGGCATAGGACGATTTCGACTTTAACCTTAGACAAAGCAATATTTACATCAAAATAACGATACATATATTTTTGGAAAGAGGATGAAAAGAGCTTTCCAACAAGCTATTATTTGTAGGAATCTGACAAATGATTAGAGAGTTATGCTATTTTGAAGGTCAAGAAGATTTGGCGCAAACCTAATTCCGCTGCCGATTTTCAACTTAACCTTTAAGAAAGAAATACTAATGTCCTGACAAAAACCTAAAGATTTTTGAAAAGAGGACAAAGCGAACTTTCCAAAAAGCTATTATTCTCAGGGATCCGATGAATTATGAGTGTGTTATGCTGGTTTAAAGTTTCAGCGAATTTTTACGGCTATAGGGAGGTATAGGGTTTTAGGCTTATACGAATTTGTATGTTTTTTATGAGGGATTTTTGTGGAGTTGGCTTCCTATTTGTAATGAATGAGTATAGAATTATGATTACTACTTTTAATCACTTTAACATAATAAAATAATTTACCGGATAACTAAACTCTAAACTCTTTAATTATCTTCCCTTATTTTTAGGGAATTTAATCTCTACGGCAATTATCTATCTATAAGGACTTAGATTAAAGGGGAATTTAAAACAGAATTAACTACTAAACAATCTTACCAATTTCGGCCATCACATATCCTTTCCTTCAGGGACAAAATCGTCGTTTCACCTGCACTGGCTTCTGGACTTCTAAGACAAATTCGGGGTCTCACAGAGTATGCTTAGCACTTGCGGATTGTGCTAAATATTTTGAGGGATCGGCGGTTGTTCGCAAAGTACTCCAAATGTGAAGTTGGTTTCCTTGGCAAGGTGTCCTAGTTGATCTGAAGAAATGAATATCACCCTAGAGAAACGAATGTTGTTGCTGATGCCTTAAACCGAAAATTTCAGCCTCCTTCTCCATTGGTATTGGCTTATATGCACACCCAATACTTGCCTATGTTCCTGGATTTGAGGGCTACACGTGTGCATCTTGGCACTGATTTTTCTGGTTCATTTTTGGCGTAAATCAAAGTCACACCTATCTTGATTGAGGAGATCCGGAATCAGCAATCAGAAGAACCAAATATGGGTGAAATTTGGAAGCAATTATCTGATGGTGTTGATGCTATAGTTCACGATTTCAGAGTACGAGATGATGGAGTTCTTGTCTTCCGAAACCTGGTATGTATTCCACAAGTAATTTGTAGCACAAAGATGTACCGAGATTTAAAGAGCAATATTTGTAAGGACACAAACCCAACTTATTAGGACTCTTACCGCCGTGAAACCCAAATAAGCCCTCGCAAGGTCCTATTTGAATCCCTCAAGGCTCAAGTCACCTAATTATTATTTTATTTGTTGATTTATATGCTATTTAAAGGTTGAAGCATGTTTATATATTAATGAATTTCTGGTTTATTCGGAGTGAAAGAAAGCATCAGCGAAAGACTTATAGTAATACTGAAAACAAATGGAAACATAACACACAAGTCCCATAGAAACCTCAAAACATCAACCAATAGTATCATGCTTATTTCGAAGCAATAAGAAAAAGGAAGAGAGATTGTGTAACGATCCCAAAGCCTAACCTATTATTAATTGCTCCGATTAGGGCCCATACCGCCATGAAACCCAAACAAGCCCCAAAAAAAAAACTAGGACCTATCTAAATTCCTCAAGGCTTACTCATCTAATTTTTTATTTTTAATATATTCTTTATATTCTTAACAATTGGAGCATGATATTGGACAGTTATTCTGGTATCATACGGAGTGAATAAAACATCAACGGAAGTCTTTAAATTGAGTCATTGGAACCATAACACACAAGTCCCATAAAGATCTAAAAATTGAACATATAAACCTCCTAAAGTAATCCAGAAACAAACCATCAAATGAGGGACTTAAATAACCAGAAAATAGTTCAATCAAGGTTCTTGTTATATGCGTAATCAATCAAGGAATAGATATGAAAATGTGATGCGATATCACCCCGCTGTGCAGCCTTGATCTCACACACTGGTACCACGAGCAGAGAATATACCTAAGCCTGAAAAATGGTGAAAACAACAGGATGAGATTACAATAATCTCAGTAGGGTCACAGCATCATAAGATCTACAGAAATCTTAATCAAACATCTCCCAAACAACATCAGATCATCCCTACACAACTATGGGTATCACACATTTCAAGAATCTATTAATGTGATAGGGCCGAAACTAAGGCTGAGGGAGGATGGATTACAACACTTCCAAAATCCAGAAGTACACAGGCAGGTAAAACTCATCAGATTACTCTCGGCAGTAGGAAAAAGAAAGGCCATCCCGTTCCACCTGTGTTGTCCGAGGTTTTGCTGCACAAAGGGTAAAATGTTAACACACAAGCTAAACAGCAAGCCTATTCATCTTGCCAGCACATAGGACAAGGCATCCAGCCAGCACACAAGACTAGGCATCCTAACCAGCACACAGGATTAGGGTTTGTTGCCAGCACACAGGACAAGGCATCTAGCTAGCACACAAGACTAGGCGTCTAGCCAGCACACAGGACTAGGCGTCTAGCCAGCACACAGGACTAGGCATCCAGCGAGTTCTTGCTAGGGATTACCACCCATACGACTCCCTTACCAGTAATAGCCTCCCCTCTCCCGAGAAGCTATAGCGCTTACCCCGAATGCCCACCGGAATAGGATCCTGACACACAAACACGTACAAGCACATACAGGCAAGCATAAAGCATAATACCATAACAGGGTATCCTCAATCATGTCAGAACACAATCAACATGTTCAATACACACAACATATGAAAATTAGGCACACATAACCTAACTCAAGAGTTTGGTATAGCCTAAGTAATCATATCCCAATCCGCAGTTCATGTATACACCCTACAATGAATTCGCATACAATAATAACAGAGGTAAGCATAAAAAATAACCAACAAGCAACAAGGATCTCTAGAGAAACTGATGAGGAATAGATCCTACCTATCTTGTCTCTAAACAAGAAGCTATTCCTTTTCCTTTATCTAATGGTTCCGAACCACCTATAGCATCACAAGGCAAAGACAAAACCAAACTAAACATGCATACTCAATAACCAATTGAATATCCTATTTCCTTACCAATCCCACTCACCAAATCTATTAGAAACATGTCATTAGATGTTGCAGGTGCCTCCGTCTTGGATGTGTGATGTGTTAGCCAAGAACTTAACAAGATTCAACTTGAATTACCATCTCAATTAACTATGAAAATTTCGGCACTAAGAATAGGACACAAGAAAAATTACAATTAGGGTTGCGATTTCATGTATAAAGAAGATTCAAAGGATGAATTCATGATTTTACAACATGAATGGATGCTAACCAAACATACAAACAAGAGGAACAACAACAGAAATCAATTGAAAACAGAATCAGACAATCTTGAAACCTAATCCCGCAGAAATATGACTCAACTTTCTACAAAGAAAAACTAACCTCTAGATAAAAAATGTAAGATGTATAGAAAGGGTAAGAAGGGAGCTTTCCAAAAAACTATTATTTGCAAGAATCTGATAAAGGATGAGGGAGTTATGTCTGTTTGAAGTTCAATCAGATTTTGGCAATTCCGTCCAAATACCACTTACATTTTAGCATACAAAAACTAACCTCCAGATAAAAAACTTAAGACTTTTGGAAAGAGGATGAAGAGAGCTTTCCAACAAGCTATTATTTATAAGAATCTGACAAAGGATGAGAGAGTTATGATATTTTGAAGTTCAAACAGATTTTGGCAATTCCGCTGAAATACGATTTAATTTTAAATAAAGAAAAACTAACCTCCAGATGAAAAAACCAAACTTTTTTGAAGAAGAAAGAAAAATATTTCCAACAAGCTATTATTCGCAATAATCCGGCAAAGTTTGAGAGAGTTATGCTTGTTTGAAGTTCCAGCAAATTTTGACAAAAATAGGGAGGTGTAGGGTTTTTATTGGACGAATTTTGTATAATTTCTATGTGAGGTTTAAATATAGCCGACTTCCTATTTATATAGGATAGTTATGGGATTAATTTAACTAATTTAAAAATTAGATTAAGATAAGATAATTATCAGAATTAAATTCTGTATTTATCCTCCCTTAATTTTAGGGATTTTATTTTCTAATGTAATTATCAACCAAATAAAGATTCAACTTAAGGGAATAAAAACCAGAACTAACTACTCGACATTCCTTATCAATTTCAGTCATCACACATCTTTTTCTTCAGCGGCAAAATCGTCTTTTCACCTGCACTGGCTTCTGGACTTTTAAGAATCAAAATTCAAGATCTCACAGATTGGAAGCCAGAATGAAAATCCATACAAGTTCAAAAGACATGCAAGCGCATTCAATAGAAAAGGGTCCAGGGTTCGGGTGAGGTGGTTTAGACTTCTTTCGGCTTAAGTGAGGTCACGGGTTCGATCCGTGCCTCACGTATGCAGCCGCTTTAAAAAACTTGGGGTCAGCGCCAAGGCCGCCCGTTAGGGTCTAACACGGTGCGCAGGGGATTAGTCTGGCTGGGACCCATGTGATCGACGTGGGGTCCGGCTGGGACACCTCTTGCTTTGTCAAAAAAAAAAAAAAAAAAAAAAAAAAAAAAATAGAAAAGGGTGCAAATAAAGTGCAAATTTGTCCAGCTATGCAGCTTTGATCTCACATCTTTGGTACCAGCAACAAAGCACACACCTAAGCCTGCAAAGAGGAGAAAGGAAGGGATGAGATTTCAAGAATCTTAGTAGGGTCACAGCATCTTAAGTGTGAGGACCCGAACCCGGTAATTGGGCTCCTCACCGCCGTGCAGTCCCAATTGGCCCAACTCGTGGCCCAATTAAAACCACACAAGGCTTATCCTCAAATCAAACTCGTAAAATAAATAAAATTACATATAAATTTGAAACTTCTTAATTTTCTTTAAAATGGAGCATGCATTTAACCGGAAACCTCGACACAACAAAATCAACCACAGAGTGCAATCACAAACAGCGGAAGACTTAATTTCACACACAACAGGCCACACGGCCCCAAACATACTTTATCAAAATAAGTCCAATAACATGCATCAACCCAAACCCAATAAGGGATCACAATTTCAATAAGCCAGTATGCAAACAAGATAAGCAAGCATACACAAATCCAAAATAATAATGATAGTGTCGAGTTCTCAAACGTGTCATATGCAGTAGTCCAGCCCTAAGACAAACCAGAAATCTCGACCTCACAAATAAGTCAGCTACACAGGCTCTCGACCTAGTCTTGAAAAATATCAACAAGAGGGGGGTGAGATCTCAAGGACCTCAGTGAAAGTCACAACGTCATAAACAATTCCGGTGGAATGAAGGCACATACGAAAACAAGTATAAACAATATAATGCTTAATAATAAAATCACATTTAATCCATGATGCTAATCGTGCAACGAACTCATATAAATAAAATCAATTATGTATGAATGAGTTTGAAATCATAAACCAATATGTCGAGCACAAGTCCAAATATTACAAAATCTCAAAGTCTCAAACACGTGGCTACTATACCAAAATCTCTCGGGGAGGACCACTAAAACCGCTTCGCCTGATAACCCGGGCCAAAGGGAAATCGGAAGCCCACTGGTGACTAATTTAAATACATATTTTCAAATAAATATAAATCCCCTGCCACCAGTGTTGTCCTAGGGAAATGTGGAGAAAACGCACTATCACACAAATCCCAACTCACGCACAACTAGCAAAGCCCGAAGGCATATCATGTATAACCTAATACTCACACCGTCACAAGGCCTATACTCACCACCTTATACTCCTAGGCAAGGGAATACCCTTCTATCTAAGGGTGCTCATCCACTTACCTCCGCATTGGCCAAGCGTTGTTATCGTCAATTCCAAGATCAAATCCTAGAAATCGTATATGAATATACGTACTTCGCAATTGTGAAAAAGATCTCAAATCATATCATAATTCAAATCGATTGTGATGCAATCCAAAAACAATTCAAAAGCTCGCATAAAAGTCCCACATTTTAAGAAATCAATATAAATCAATTAATTCTCGCAAAGTATCTCAATCACGTCACAAGCATGCATATAGGTCCATAAAAATATTTTATGCATCATAAACATGCCACACGCATAATGAACCTAATATGCAAAGTCATGCATCAATGCACATATTGCCTATATTCAAAAACAAGCATATATCCGATTTTAAATTAATAAAACCAAAACATTTCCGTGCATGTAAATGAGACATAGTCTCCCACCTCTTGACACGCAGACAACTCGACGGCTAAGCCTTTGCCCTTATCGATCGCTGAAATACCACCTAAACAATCATACACACAAAATCGTACTAAGAACAAACCCAAAAATAATAAACTCGAAAAATGACCAGAAATAAAAACAACCTACAAGACTCCTCAAAAACTCATTCTAAGTCCCAAATTATTCAATTCAACCTCTAGAAACTCAAACCACTCAATTCCTTAAGAAAATAACAAATTCTCTCACATACGCAATCGATCCTAAGTTCAATTTCCAATTCCAAGCTCCACCAACATCAAAATTGGTTTCCTAATTCGACCAACCTTCTCTACAACACATAAACAACCTAACTCAAGCAATGACATCAACCAATTTCATCCAATTTCATCCAATTTCACAAAATCATTCAAATCCCGAAATTAGCAAAATGCCATTGATACCCAAAATGATCAATCATGGATCAAATGATGTTTTCATGCAATCTAGACTATCAGACTATGTTAATGGACATCTAATCTTGCTAAATCAACCACAAATCAGCTCAGAAAATAAAGAATTCAAGTAAAAACTCATAAAATCCGAAAATACAAAAAAATAACCAAATAAATATAAAATCATCCTAAATGAACACAATACCAGCAATAACCTCAAGGTAGGAGTTAGAATTAGGATTTGGGACAAGTCTCATTTACTAATTTTGAGTATAAATCAATGGGTGAATGAATTGAAATTTGAAAAAAAAAGAAAGAGAAGAAGAACTCACCTTGGCTGGTTTTCGGGAGAGAAAAGAAGAAAGTGGGAAAGTGCTCACGTGAGTGAGCTGGTGAAGAAGGGTTTTATTTTCGTTTTTTTTTTTTTTTTTTTTGACTTTTGACTTTTTACTTTGACTTTGACTTTGATTTTTTGACTTCTTTTCTTTTCTTTTTTTTTTTTTTTTAAACTTCCCTTAATCTGCCTTATTAATAAAATAGCCCAATTATGTCTTAACTGGGGTAAAATAAAAATTAAAAGCTCAAAATATTGAAATCGGGCTTCTAAAACGTAATTGGACTCGAGAAACTGAAATCGGGCCCACGAACGTAAATCGGCCCAAAGGCCTACGGCCACTCAAAACGGGTCTCCAAAAATCTTTATACGGGTCAAAAGAGTAGATTGGGCTATATCCTCAGGTCTCAAACCTCAAACAATGCACCAATCGACTAATTAATCTAATGCACGTTAAATCTCCAAAACGACACGTCGTGCAAATTATCGACATACCACCAACGACATGACGTTCTAAACATTCTAAACATGACACCTAGGCTCTATGACTATGTTCAGGTCACTCGGTCAAAAGGTCAGCTATGACGGTCAAATGGTCAACTCACTCAAATCGACCAATCCGAACAATCTAACTAAATTCGACTGCTGACTAGACTATCAAAAAAGACGGGATCTCACAATAAGTCCTAGGGATTCCCAGTCAAACATCTCCCAATAACCAAAAGGTCAACACCTAAAACTAGCTTAGATATATAATTAGAACCGCAAGCATCAAAAATACATATTAGGGGCTGAAATCATCACAAGAACACACAATGTAAAGGTAGGCTAAAATTGGTAGAAAACAAGGGGAAAGACTGAAAACATTTCTTATTCAGAAGCACATAGGTAGCCTATATATAATCTGATTTTCAAAACCAAGGTTTGTCCCCATCTGCCTATATTGTCCAAGGCTATGCTGTAAAAAGGGTAAAACGATTAGACAATCAATATTACAGCAAGCCTTTTAGTTGTCTCCGACATCCAGACTTGAACTGGCCTAGGAGCACTCTTGCAGCAGCGCAGACAAGTCATACTGTCAATCAAACATGGCATCCTAACGTCGAAACTCAAACTGGCCTATAGGACATCTTGACGTCCAGACTCGAACTGGCCTATAGAGCATTTTGACATCCAAACTCGAACTAGCCTACAAGGCTTCCTGATGTCCAGACTTGAACTGGCCTTACAAGGCATGCAGCGAGCTCTTGCTGGAAATCACCACCCATAAACCTCCCGGTTCGGTAATCTCCCCTCTCCCTAGGAGAAACAATACTTACCTTACATGGCCAGTGACAAAAGGATCCTTCAAGCAAAGAACAAATAAGGCACATACATGCATACACACATAGTACACGCATACACAAATCACAATAAAGGATCCTCAATCAAATCACAATACATATCAAAGATCACTCCTCAAAGTTATAATCGAATCAGGCAACCTATTTTCCTATTAACTTCCCAGATTCCGTATCATCATAATTCCACATTCCACAAGCATATAACCAAGATAGGCAATCGAATTCAGTCATATTCAAACTGTCAAACAATAGGGTAACCAAAGGAGCCGATGAGGCATAGATCTTAACTCTCACGTGTCTAAATCGGAAGCAATCCATTTCCTTTCTAATAAGATCAGAATCTTCTAAACAATTATAAGGCAAAGACCACACAATACTAAGCCACAAGACTACTTAATTAAATACCAAAGGCATTGGGAATCTTTAGCAATTAACCTACTAAAATCTAGCGATCCGGATGCAGCAATATCTTTCTCCTGAATGCGTGATGTGATGGCCAAAAACTCAGTAAGAATTAACTTGATTATTCACCCTAATTCAATATTTAAATTTCGGCAACACCTTAAGGTTTATGGGGCAACTTGTGATTTCAACATTTGAGAGGTTAGGGGTGTGATTTTATGAAATTAAAAAAGGAATAGGTGTTTATAACATGTACAATAAAAAGAAACAAGATTAGAATTCAACAGGTTAATCAATTGATCAAGATAGACATTAATAAGGCAAAGGTAGGGCATACTGATTTCATGAATAGGGAAGATTAAAAAGATGGATTCATGTTTTTACATCATGAATGGATGCTAAACAATCATAGGAACAAGAGGAACAATAACAGAAATCAATTGAAGACAGAATCATAAATTTTGAAATCTAATCCCGCCAAATTATGACCTAAATTACAACAAAAAAAAAACTAACCTACAAAGAAAAAACCCAAGATGGTTGGATGGAGGACAGAAAGAGTTCAAACAAGTTATTATTTGCAAGAATCCGACAAACGATGAGAGAGTTATGCTATTTTGAATTTCGAGCAGATTTCTATAGCAATAGGGAGGTGTAGGGTTTTTGGTCGGACGAATATTGTATATTTTCTGTGTAAGTTTTATGTGTGGCCGGCTTTCATTTTATATCGGATAGTTATGGAAATAATTTCTCTACTTTAAGAGTTAGATTAAAGTAAGATAATTATTAGAATTAAATTCTATAATTATCCTCCCTTAATTTTGGGGTTTTTATTTTCTAAGGTATTTATCAACCAATAAAGAACCAAATCAAAGGGAATTTAAACCAGAAACAATCACTAGACATTCCTTACCAATTTTGGCCATCACATATCCTTTTCTTCGGGGGAAAAATGGTTTTTTCTCCTTCACTAGCTTCTGGACTTCTTGGACTCAAAATTTGTTGTCTCACACTTATTGCTGTCAATCTTGATCAACTGGTTAACCTATTGATTTATGATCTTGTTCTTTTTTATTGTATACGTTATAAATATCTAATCCTTCCTTATTAACCTTAAATCGCAATTCCTATTGTGAGACCCCAAATTTCGAATCCTAGAAGTCCAGAAGCCAGTGCAAATAAAAAGACGATTTTTCCCCTAAAGGAAAGGATGTGTGATGGCCAAAATTGGTAAGAGTGGTATGGTAGTTAATTCTGATATAAATTCCCCTTAATCTAAGTCCTTATAGATAGATAATTGCCTTAGAGATTAAAATCCTTAAGAATAGGGGAAGATAATTCTCTGGTAATTATCTTATTTTTATTAAAATTTTAAAAGTAGTAATCATAATTCTATACCCATTGATTATAAATAGGAAGCCAACCTCACAAAAATCATTCAGAGAAAACATACAAAATTCGTATAAGCTTAAAACCCTACACCTCCCTATAGCCGTCAAAATTCGCTGAAGCTTTAAACAAGCATAACTCTCTTATCGTTCATCGGATCCCTGAAAATAATAGCTTGTTGGAAAACTTTATTCATCCTATTTCCAAGAATCTTTTTTTTTTCATCAGGAGGTTAGTATTTATTTCTTTAAAGATAAGTTGAAAATCGACGGCGGAATTAGGTCTTTTTTCTTATATTTCTACAGTTTTTGTCTTCGGTTTATTTCTGTTGTCGTTTCGTGTGTTCTTATGGTTGCTTAGTCTGTGTATGGCTTAGGAAGACTTATCCGTGTGTGGCAAGATGACTTGTCCTTGTGAGGCAAGATAAATAGACTTACTGATTAGTTTTTGTGTTAACCATCTATCCCTTGTGAAGTAAGCCTTGGACAATACAGGCTGCACTGCGGGGCAATATCGCATCACATGAAATGACAACAACTATTTATAATTTTAGATTTCTACAGTTTTTTTCTTCGGTTGATTTCTGTTGTCATTTCGCGTATTCTTATGATTGCTTAGCATCTATTCATGATGTATGATCATGAATTTTTTTCTTTTAAACTTTTCTATACTTAAAGTCGAAATTGTCCTATGCCTTACTTTTAGTGACGAAATTTGCTTAGTTGATTGGAATGGTAATTGAGGTTGAATCTTGTTAAGTTCCTGGCTATCACATCACACATCTAAGGAGGAGGCACCTGCAGCATCTGATTACTGGTTTCTGATAGGACTGGTGACTGGAATTGGTAAGGAAATAGGGTATTCAATTGATTATTGAATATGCATGTTTAGATTGTTTTCGTCTTTGCCTGGTGATAGTATAGGTGGTTCGAAATTACCTAATAAAGGCAAAGGAGTAGCTTCTTGTTCAGAGACAAGAGAGGTAGGCTCTACGCCTCATCGGTTTCTCCAGAGACCCCTGTTATTTTTTTGATATTTTTTATACTTGCTCTTGTTGTGTTTTATGTGATTGATTATAGTGTGGGAGTATGAATTTCGGATTGAGATATGGATCTCATAGGCTATATCGAACCCCTAAGTTAGGTATTGAGTGCCTGGGTTGTATATGTTATGTGAATTGAATATGTTGATTGTGTTCTGACATGATTGAGGGTACCCTGTTATGGTATTATGCTTTGTACTTGCCAGTGTGTGCTTGTATATGTTTGTGTGTTAGGATCCTTTTCCGGTAGCCATTCGGGGTAAGTGCTGATGCTCCTAGGGAGAGGAGAGGTTCTTATTGGTATAGGAGTTGTATGGGTGGCAAACCCAGCATGCGAGTGATGGATATTTGTCCTTGCGAGGCCGGAACCCTATTCTTGAGAGGCAGGAAACCCATATCCTTGAGAGGTTTGCGATGCTCTAGTCCGTGTGTGGCTTGGGAAAATTTGTCCATGTGTGGCAAGACGACTTGTCCTTGCGAGGCAAGATGAATAGACTTACTGATTAGTTTGTGTGTTAACCATCTACCCTTTGTGCAGTAAGCATTGGACAACATAGGTGGAAGGGGATGGCCTTTCTTCTTCATTGCTGAGAGTAATTTGATGAGTTCTACCTGCCTGTGTACTTCTGATACTTTCGGAAGTGTTTGTAGTCCTCCCTCAACCATAGATTCGGCCCTAACCCCTTTTTGATTGATTCTTGTATTGTGTGATCCCCTATAGTTGTTTAAGAATGATCTAATGTGAATTGAGAGATTTGTGTTTAGGGTTTCTGCAGATCTTATGATGCTGTGACCCTACTGAGATTCTTGTAATCTCATACCGTTATTTTTACCATTTTTTCAGGCTTACGTACATCCACTGTCCGTGGTACCAGTGTCTGAGATTAAGGCTGCACGGCGGGGAGATATCGCATCACATTTGCATACTTGATCCTTGTTTACATGCGCATATAACATGAATGATTGGGCTACTTTCTGGTTTATTTTCAGAGCCCTCATTTTCTTGCTATTTCCGAAATATGTTGGAAGATTTCTTGCTGATTGTTTGGATCCCTTTGGGACTTGTGTGTTTGAACCCAATGATTTAATCTAAAGACTTCTGCTGATGTTTTATTTACTTCGTATATTACCAGAATATTTGTCCAATATCATGCTCCAATTGTTGTTAAAAATGGAAATAAACATGCGATAAAAATCGGAAGTTAATGGTAAGCTTGGTGAGATTCAGATAGGTCCTCAATTTTATTTGGGCGTATTTGGGTTTCACGATGGTGATGACCTTAATCGGAGCAAATAGTAATAGTTAGGAATTGGGGTCGTCACACCTATAACTTGTTAACATAAAATTGCAACTAGCCCTATAACCCTATTCTTAGTGCCGAAAATTGTATGTTGATTGGGATGGTAATTTAGGTTGTTTTTTGTTAAGTTCTTGGCCTTCACATCACACATCCAATGGGGAGGCACTTGTGGCATCTAATCACTAGTTTCTGATAGGTTTGGTGAGTGGAATTGGTAAGGAAATAGGGTATTTACTTGGTTAATTAGTATTCATGGTTAGTTGGGTTTTATCTTTACCTTATGATGTTATTGGTGGTTCGGATCCCTTGAATAAAGGCAAAAGAATACCTTCTTGTTCAAAGACATGAGAGTTAGGGTTTATGCCTCATCGGTTTCTCTAGAAATCCTTGTTGTTGGTTGTTATTTTCATTGTATGTTTTTATATTGTTGTATGTGCATATGTGAGGGAATGTATGCATGAGTTGCGGATTGATTTGATGCTTACTCAGGCATTGTCGAACTATTGAGATAGTTTATGTGTGCCTAATTTGTATGTGTTGTGAAAATTGAACATGCTGATTGTGTTGTGACATGATTGAGGATACCCTGTGGTGGTATTGTGTTTTGTGCTTGCCTGTGTGTGCTTGTACATATTTGTGTGTCAAGATTCTTATCCAATGAACATTCGGGCTAAGCGTTGATACTCTTTGGAAGAGGAGAGGTTCTTACTAGTATGGGAGTCATATGGGTGGCAGTCCCCAGCTTGCGCACGCTGTCCTTGTGTGGCAAGATGCTCTTATCCTTATGTGGTTTGGAGGTCCTTATCATTGTGTGGTTTGGAAGCCCTTATCCTTGTGTGGCAAGATGCCCTTATCCTTGTGTGGTTTGGAGGTCCTTATCATTGTATGGTTTGGATGCCCTTATCCTTGTGTGGCTTGGATGCCTTGTCCTTGTGTGGTAAGATGAATAGGCTTTCTGATTAGCTGTTGTGTTAACCTTTATCCTTTGTGCAGAGAAGCCTGGACAACACAAGGAATTAACATGCTCCAATATCATGCTTCAAACTTTAAAATCTTAATGGAATTAGCATACTAAAATCGGAACTACATGGATAAACCTTGTGTAGTTCAGATAGGTCCTAGTTTGAGCTTGCTTGGGTTTCATGGCGGTAAGGGTCCCATTAAGAGCAATTTTGGAATATGGGATTTGGGTCTTTATATTTAATTCCTTCATTTCCACAGGAGTCATACGATATGGAGGAATGGAAATCGAATTCGTACTAGGGACTAGCTCAATGCCAAATTCCACGTCCCTTTTTGGTGGTAAACCGGCTATGTCTCCTTGAAATACATCTGGAAATTCATTAACCACTGGAACTGAATCCAGATCTGAAGATTTCTTAGAAACATCATGCACATGCGCGAGATACATAGTACATCCCATGCTGATCAATCGCTTCATGTCGAACTAGAAAATAATGCAAGTTGGAAAAACTCGTTTATCACCTTCAAAGTAGTACTTGGCACCATCAGGAAAAGTTAACCATAAACACTTGGTGAAACACTCCATTCGGACTTGATATTTTAACAAACAGTCCATGTCTAATATCACATCCAGCTCTCAGATGTCCAGTGGAATCAGATCTACCTCAAGTATATTTGGACCCATACATACAACAAAACCGATGTAGACTAAATCACAAGTCAGTTGTTCTCCCAAATTAGTCAAAACCTCAATAGGAGGAGAGAAGGGAGACAGATGCCGATCCGTGTTAAGTGCTATCCTTGGACATACAAATGACCTGTTTGCTCCGAGATCTAACAACAATTTAGCATTTTAAGAAAAGACTGAAATAGTACCTATCACCACATCATGGCTAGCCTTGGCATCAGTTAGGGTGAATAGCCATGTTGGTCTTAGTTTCACATCACTCGTGGATCCGTTTGGCGGTCCTTCTGGTGTGCCTGTTGGTGGTTTGGTGGAATTGGCATACCCATCTCGGCCTGCATTTGATGTGCCTGTGATACGACTTGGTTTTGGACATTCCCTCTGAATATGGTCCATCTCGCCGCAGTTGTAACATCGATGTTGCTGGGAATTCCATGTAGATCCATTGGAATTTGGACCAGAAAAGTTATTCTTGTTGTTACCCCCTTTACCATTGCTTTTCGGAGGATAGGACGTCCCAGGATAGGGTCCTGTACATCAATTGTATTTGATTCTTGTTTGAAGGATCCACCATTAGTTGCTGCAGACAGCTTCATGGTTTGCACGATCTTCTCAGCTTCAGTCGCGGCAATGATTATTTCTTGCAAATTCTGCACCGGTGTCGTACCAACAATGGTTTTGAGTTCGGTACTCAGCCCATCTTGAAATCGTCTCACAAGTTGGTATGGTGAACGATCCTCCTCAGGTGCAAATCGGGACAACTCCCTTAATGCCTTCTCGTATTCTAGCACCGAACGGGTGCCCTGATCAAGCTTATTGAAAGCTTATCGCTCCTTACTTTTATGGAATCTTGTATAGAACCTCTCGTCGAACTTATACTGGGATTCTTCCTAAGTAAGCAAACAATCTACGAATCACAAGCTCACTCACAGTTGTCCACTGTGCGAGGGCTTCTCCCTCAAGTAGGAAAGTAGTGATGGCAACCTTGTTATCTTCCGTGATACGCAAGAACAAACACACTCAGCACAAGTAGTCTATCCATTCACGAGCCGCCACGGCTATGTTGAACTGCTTAAATATTTACATCCCAATTGACGAGTTTCCTTCAACAGCATTATAATAACGACTAGGAGTCTCTCGCCTTCTTTAGGATGTGCCGACTATACAGGTTCAAGGGGAGGAATAGTGTAAGGACCCAAACCCAACCTATTAGGACCCTTACCGCCGTGGAAACCAAATAAACCCTTGCAAGGTCCTATTTGAAACTCACAAGGCTCAAGTCACCTAATTGTCAATTTTATTGGTTGATTTATATGTTATTTAAAGGTTGGAGCATATTCATACATATAATGAATTTCTGGTTTATACAGAGTGAAAGAAAACATCAGCGAAAGATTTATATTAATACTCAAAACAAGTGAAAACATAGCACACATGTCCCATAAGAATCTCAAAATATCAACCAATAGTATCATGAATATTTCAAAAGCAACAGAAAAAGAAAAAGGGATTGCAAAGCCAGAATACAAATCCACACAAGTTCAAAGATATGGCATGCGCATTCAATAGAAAAGGGGTGAAAATTCGTCCAGCCGTGCAGCCTTGATCTCACACCTTTGGTACCAGCAACAAAGAACACACCTAAGCCTGCAAAAGGGAGAAAAGAAGGGATGAGATTACAAGAATCTCAGTAGGGTCACAGGAGTACAGCATCATAAGTCCTAGGGATTCCCAATCAAATATCTCCTAAACAACATCAGATCATCCCTACTCATCTAAGGGTATCACACACTTCAATAATCAATCAAAAAGGTTAGGGTCGAAACTAAGGCTGAGGGTGGACAAGAAACATTTCTGAAAATCAAAAGTACACAGGTAGGAAAACTTATCAGGTTACTCTTGGTAGTAGGAAAAGAAAAGGTCATACACAAATAGGACACATAAACACATACACAAATCACAAGAAAGGATCCTCAATCAAATCACAATACAAATCAAAGATTAATCCTCAAAGTCATAACCGAATCAGGCAACCTATTTTCCTATTAACTTCCGAGATTTCCTATCTTTATAATCATACATTCCGCAAGCATAAAACCAAGATGGGCAATCAAATTTACTCATATTCAAACAATCAAACAATAGGGTAACTAAAGGAACCGATGAGGCATAGATCCTACCTCTTATGTGTCTGAATCAGATGCAATCCTTTGCCTTTCCAATAAGATCAGAATCTCCTAAACAATTACAAGGCAAAGACCACACAATACTAGGCCACAAGACTACTTAATTAAAAACCAAAGGCATTGGGAATCCTTACCAATTAACCTACCAAAATCCAGCGATCCGGATGCAACAATATCTTTCTCCTAAATGCATAATGTGATGGCCAAAAACTCAATAAGAATCAACTTGATTATTCACCCTAATTCAATATACAAATTTCAGCAATACCTTAAGGTTTATAAGGAAACTTGCGATTTCAACATTAGAGAGGTTAGGGGTTATGATTTCATGAAATTAAGAAAGGAATATATGTTTACAACATGTACAATCAAAAGAAAAAAGAACAGAATCCAATAGGTTAATCAGTTGATCAAGATAGGCATCAATAAGGCAAAGATAGGGCATGCTGATTTCATGAATAGGGAAGATTCAAAGGATGAATTCATATGATTTTACATCATGAATGGATGCTAAACAATCATATGAACATGAGGAACAGTAACAGAAATAAATTGAAGGCAGAATCACACAATTTTGAAACCTAATCCTGCCGACTTCCGACCTAAATTACGGTATAGAGAAACTAACTTCCAGAAAAAAAAAATACAAAATGACTGGATAGAGAACAGAAAGAGCTTTCCAACAAGCTATTATTCACAAGAATCCAACAAAGGATGAGTGAGTTATGCTATTTTGAATTTCAAACAGATTTTGACAATTCCGCCGTAGTACAATTTAACTTTTAATTGAGGAAAAACTAACCTTCAAATAAAAAATATAAGATGGTTGGAAAGAGGATAAAGAGAGCTTCCCAACAAGATATTATTCTCAAGAATCTGATAAACGATGAGAGAGTTATGCCAGGATGAAGATCAAGGAGTTTCGGCTAGAGTTTAGGCAAAAATCGGAAATTGAGAAGAAAGGAATAAATTACGAAATTTCTATGTGGGTTTTGGTATGTTTAGGTGTGATAGCCTGACCACTCTTTTATAGTTGTCTAAGGAGGTTTACCTAAGAGATAAATCCCTATTTTTAAGCTTAAAAAGATAATTAAAGGATAATTCTATTAGATGGATAATTCTATTTAAAAGGATAAATCTACTAAAAGAGATATTATATTTAAAATGAAGAATTATCTAATACCTTAAATAATAAGAGATAAAACTAAGCATAATTAATATAAAAAATACCATAATTAAAATAGGAAATATCTGGCAGCAACCATTTTAGACCATCATGCATCTATTTTTTCAGGGCAAAATAGTCATTTCAACTGCATCAGCTACTGGACTTCCTGAACATCTAAACTAGGAACCACACAAATAGGTTTTTCCATGGGTCGGGGTCTCACAAATAGGTTCTTCCATGGGTGCGGAGGAGCATTCTGAAATTGCGCCTCCATACGCTACTGATTCACAG
Organism: Passiflora organensis; assembly: GCA_019739055.1. NCBI lineage: Eukaryota > Viridiplantae > Streptophyta > Magnoliopsida > Malpighiales > Passifloraceae > Passiflora > Passiflora organensis. The sequence goes on along the minus strand of JAEPBF010000253.1, from coordinate 838,246 downwards.
CAATCCTTTGCAATACATTTTGAATTTGTGCCATCACAGGATTGATGGCTGGTACGGCTGGTGCCTCAGGTTGGTTTTCGAGCTCGGGCTATCCTCCCTGCTCAATCTGTGCCTCAGGTTCTTTCTTCTCTACAGGTTGCTATTCGGCCTTAATCTCATACCTATCCTGTCGATCCCTTGTAGCATTCAACCTTGCCATACTATACAAGCACACGATGTCACTTAACATTTAACCCAAATATAAAACTACGAAAAGAAGTGGTACCTTGTGGAGAGATGTGCACCAGACAATATGCATATGCTGAAAAAACAAAATACACATGCACATAAGTACTCACAAGTTTCAGAAATCACATGTATACATTCAATTGCACACTCGCAATCACATTAGCACACAAAAGCACTCGGCAAACATACTTTCATACAAACTATACTCAGCAATCATGCAAAACCACATCCCATGCATTTGGCAACAGACATCTTTCACAGATATCACACTCGACTTTATGGCAGCAATCATAAAAAAACATACTTGGCATGCTTACAAATTAGTTACATGTATTCGGCAATCATTAAGGGACACTCGGCAGCATGCACCAACAACACACATTCGACAATAAGAATAAAACACATTGCAATTTTTTGGCAACAAACTCATTCGGCACTTCCATAGCACACACTAATCAAAACACAGAAAAACACATTAAGTCATACAATGCATAAAAGCACACATAAATACACAGCAAGTTAAATAATCAAACACATCATTTGAATAATTCAAACTAGGTTTTTAGCATTTGATTACTTTCGGTATTAGCTCTCTAAGTGAGTGGGTGTGTGCGCATATTCCTATCTACAAACAGAAAACCAACAAATAGGTTAGTGCATAACAACATATTTCATAAACCATGCTCTGCTACCAAACCTATAAAGACCCCAAACCATAACCTATTCTTATTTTCTCCTAATAGGATCCTTACTGCCGTAAAACTCAAACAAGCCCACAACCAGGACCTATTTGAATCCCACAAGACTTACCCATCTAAAGGTCCAATTTTAGCATGTTTATTCTTTGTACTTACAAAAATTGGAGCATGATATTGAACAAGTATTCTGGTATCATATGGATTGAATAAAACATCAGCGGAAGTCTTTAAATTTAATCATTGGAACCACAACATAAAAGTCCCATAGGAATCTAAAAATCTAACAAGTAAAGCTCCAATATAATCCGGAAACAAACAAAGAAAGGAGGGACTTGAAGAACCAGAAAATTGTCCAATCAAAGTTCATGTTATATGCACAAGCAACCAAGGAAACAAGAATGCGAATGTGTTGTTGTCACACCCTGGCCCCGTACCCTCGGCTCAATGGGCCTAGACGTGTATATGCAAGTGATGGATCCCAATTACAACTCTGAGTTGGGCTTCTAACCACATGGCCCAACAAGATGCATATTTTGGGCCATGTGGTTATAAGACCAAATAAGTATTGCAGTTGTTATCCATAACGCGTACATACACGTCCGAACCCACTGGGCCAAGGAGTCGGGTTGTGACTGATGCAATATCGTCCAACATGTAGCCTTGTTCTCACACACTAGTACCATGAATACCGAATACATCTAAGCCTAAAAAATGATGAAAACAATAGGATAAGATTACAAGAATCTCAGTAGGATCACAACATCATAAGATATATAGAAATCTTAAACAAACAGCTCCCAAACAACATCAGAACAGTTTATACAACTAGAGGGGATCACGCAATCATTATTCAACCAAAAAGGGATAGAGTCGAAAGCAAAGGCTGAGGGTGGACTACAAATATTTCTGAACATCAGAAATATATAAATAGGTAAAATTCATCAAACATCTTGGCAATAGAAAAAGGCTATCCCCTTCCATCTGTGTTGTCCAAGGCTTCGCTGCACAAAGGGTAAAGGTTAGCACACAAGCTAATCAGTGAGCCTATTCATCTTGCCACACAAGGACTCTGAGACCCCGACCATTCCTAGTTTCGATGTCTATGAAGTCCAGTAGCCGATGTAGTTGAAATGACTATTTTACCATGAAGAAATGGATGCGTGATGGCCTAAAATGGTTGCTGGCAGATATTTTATATTTTAATTTTGGTATTTTTACATTAATTATCCTTAGTTTTATCCCTTATTATCTAAGGTATTAGATAATTCTTCCTTGTAAATAAAATATCTCTTTTAATAGATTTATCCTTTTAAATAAAATTATTCATCTAATTATCCTTTAATTATCTTTTTAAGTTTAAATATAGGGATTTATCTCTTAGCTAAACCTCCTTAGAAACTTATAAAAGAGTGGCCAGCCTATCCCACCTAAACATACCAAAACCCAAATAGAAATTTCGTAATTTAACACCTTCTTCTCAATTTCCGATTTTTGCCTATACCCTAACCGAAACTCTTTGATCTTCATCTTGGCATAACTCTCTCATCCATTATCAGATTCTTGTGAATAATAGCTTGCTGGAAAGCTCTCTTCATCCTCTTTCCAATCATCTTGGGTTTTTCATGTAGAGGTTAGTTTCTCTTTGTTAAAAGTTAAATCATATTTCGACGGAATTTCCAAAATTGGCTTGAATTTCAAAATAGTATAATTCTCTCATCCTTTGTTGGATTCTTGCGAATAATAGCTTGTTGAAAAGCTCTCTTCATCCTCTTTCCAACCATCTTGGGTTATTCATCTGAAGGTTATATTTCTCTGTTAAAAGTTAAATTATTTTTCAACGGAATTGCCAAAATCTGCTTGAACTTCAAAATAGTATAACTCTCTCATCCATTGTCGATTCTTGTGAATAATAGCTTGTTGGAAAGATCTTTTCGTTCTCTATCAAGCCCTCTTGGGTTTTTCTTCTGGAAATTAGTTTTTCTTTTCCGTAATTTAGGTTGAAATTCGGTGGGATTTAATTTCAAAATTGTGTGATTTTGCCTCCAATTGATTTCTGTTATTGTTTCTCTTGTTTGTATGATTACTTAGATCCATTCATGATTTTAAAATCATGAATTCAACCTTTGAATCTACCCTATTCATGAAATACTCATGCCCTATCTTTGCCCTATTAATGCCTATCTTGATCAATTAATTAACCTACAAGATTCTGACTTTGTTTATTTTCAATGTACATCTTATAAAACACCTATTCCTTTCATAATTTCATGAAATCACAACCCCTAACATCTCTAATGTTGAAATCGCAAGTTGCCCTACAAACCTTAAGGTTTTGTCTCAATTTGTATATTGAATTAAGGTGAAATATCAAGTAGATTCTTACTGAATTATTGGCCACCACATCACACATTCAGGGGAAAGATATTGCTGCATCCGGATCGCTGGATTTGGGTAGGTTAATTGGTAAGGATTCCCAATGCCTTTGGTTTTTAATTAAGTAGTCTTGTGGCTTAGTATTGTGTGGTATTTGTTTTGTAATTGTTTAGGAGATTCTGATCTTATTGGAAAGGCAAAGGATTGCATCTAATTCAGACACGTGAGAGGTAGGATCTATGCCTCATCAGTTCCTTTGGTTACCCTATTGTTTGATTGTTTGAATACGAGTAAATTTGATTGCCTATCTTTGTTATATGCTTGCGGAATGTGTGATTATGATGATAGAGAATGTAACGACCCCATATCCTAACCTATTATTAATTACTCTGATTAAGGCCATTAACGTATTTGAATTCCACAAGGTTTACTTATCAAATTCTCGATTTTTAGCATGTACATTCGTTATGTTCATTAGTTATGGAAGCATGATATTGGACATGTATTCTGGTATCATACGGAGTGAATAAAATATCAGCGGAAGTATTTAAATAAAATCAATGAATCCACAACTCATAAGTCCTATAAGGATCCAAACATCCAGTAATTCCCAAAATAAAACGGAAACAAGTAAAGGAGGAACCTTGAAAACCAGAAAAATAGTCCAATCATAATTCATGTTATATGCGCAAGCAATCAAAGAACAGGTATGCTAATGTGATGCGATACTGCCCCGCCGTGGAGCCTTGATCTCACAAACTAGTACCAGAGACAGTCGATGTACCTAAGCCTGAAAATGATGAAAACAACAGGATGAGAATACAAGAATCTCAGTAGGGTCACAAAATTATAAGATCTACAGAAATCTTAAACACAAATCTCCCGAACAACATTAGATCATTCCTACACATCTATGAGTATCACAAAATTCAAAAATCAATCAAAGGGATAGGGCCAAAACTAAAACTGAGGGTGGACTGCAAACACTTCCGAAAATCAGAAGTACACAGGCACGTAAAACTCATCAGATTGCTTTCGGCAATAGGAAAAAGAAAGGCCGTCCCCTTCCACCTGTGTTGTCCAAGGCTTACTTCACAAAGGGTAAAAGGTTAGCACACAAGCTATTCATCCTACCACACAAGGATAAGACATCCCAAGCCACATAAGAACAAGGGTATCCCAAACCACACAAGGATAAGGGCATCCTGTCACACAAGGACAAGATTTCTAGCCACATAACGACTAGTCATCCAGCGCGCGCATGCTGGGGTTTGCCACCATACAACTCCCATACCAGTAAGAACCTCCCCTCCCCCCAAGGACCATCAGCGCTTACCCCGAATGGCCATTGGAATAGGATCCTGACACACAAACATGTACAAGCACACACAGGCAAGCACAAGCACAATACCATAACAGGGTATCCTCAATCATGTCAGAACACATTTAGATTATTCAATTCACATATCATATGTAGTTCGAGCACTCAAAACCTAACTCAAAGGTTTGGTATAGCTTATAGGATTCATATCTCAATATGTAATTCTTGCACATATCCTATAATCAATTCGCAAGCAATAATAACAAGGACATGCAAAACAAACAACAGGGATCTTTAGAGAAACCGATGAGGCATAGATCCTACCTCTCTTGTCTCTGAACAAGAAGCTATTCCTTTGCCTTTATTTAATAATTCCGAACCACTTATAGTATCACAAGACAAAGACAAAACTAAACCAAGCATGAATACTCAATAACCAACTGAATACCCTATTTCCTTACCAATTCTACTCACCAAACCTATTAGAAACCAGTGGTCAGATGCTGCAGGTGCGTCCCCTTTTGATGTGTGATGTGATAGCTAAGAACTTAACAAGATTCAACTTGAATTACCACCCAATTTAACTATGTATATTTCAACACTAAGCATAGGACACAAGATAGTTTGCAATTTCATGTTAGCAAGGTGTAAGGGTTGCGATTTCATGCTAACAGAAGGGGATTAAGTGTTTATAACTTAAACAATCAAAAGAAATAAGATCGAAATCCAACAGGTTCATCAATTGATCAAGATAGGCAATAATAGGGCAAGGGTAGGGCATACTGATTTCATGTATAAAAAAGATTCAAAGGATGAATTCATGATTTTATAACATGTATAGATGCCAAACAAACATACGAACAAGAGAAATCAAGACTAGTACTTTGTTATCTCATATTCTGAAATCAAGAACTATTGCATCAACACCATCAGCAAGTTGTTTCTGAATTTCAGTAAATTTCGGATCCTCTAATTGTTGATTCCAGATTTCTTCAATTAAGGTAGGTGCAACTTCATTTCATGCCAATAACGAACCAGAAAAATCAGTGCCAAGATGCAAACGGTTAACCTTCAATTAAGCAAGCATAGATTCCCACAACATCCATATTCAGCAATACCCACCAGCAATCACATATATATACATGTAGCAATATAGGAGTAAAATAGGGACACTCGGCAGCATGCATAAATCATCACACACATTCTCAGCAATGATAAGAAACACAACAAACACTCAACAAAACATATAATGGCATACCAGGCATAAGAACATACACGGACAAACATCACATCAGATTATCATTCTCATCATTTAAATCTTACAAATCAATCCCATTTTAGCATTAGTTCACTTTCAGTATTAGCCTCTAAGTGAGTGAGTATGTGTGCATGCCCTTACCTACAAACACCAAAATCAACAAATAAGTTAGTTTAAAACAAATTATACTTCCTAAACCATGCTCCGTTACCAAACCTATGACGAACCCAATTCCTAACTATTACTATTTGCTCCGATTAAGGTTATCAATGTCGTGAAACCCAAATATCCCAAATGACATCTAGGAACTATCTGAATCTCACCAGGCTTACCATGAATTTTCGATTTTTAGTATATTTTTACAATGATTGGAGCATGATATTGGACAATTATTCTGGTAATATACGAAGTGAATAAAACATCAGCGGAAGTTTTTAGATTAAATCATTGGGTTGATAACACACAAGTCACACAGGTATCAAAACAACCAGCAAGAAATCCTCCAAATATATTTCGGAAATAGCAAGAAAAGGAAAGATTTGAAAATAAACCAAAAAGTAGCTCAATCATTCATGTTATATGAAAAAGTAAACAAGGATTTTGTATGCAAATGTGATGCGATATCGCCCCGCCGTGCAGCCTTGATCTCACACATTGGTACCACAGGCAGTGGATGTACCTAAGCCTTAAAAATAGTAAAAAAAACAATATGAGATTACAAGAATCTCAGTAGAGTCGCAGCATCAAAAGATCTGCAGAAACTCTAAATACAAATCTCCCAATTCGCATTAGATCATTCCTAGACATCTAAAGGGGATCACGCAATTCAAGAATCAATCAGAAAGGGGTTAGGGCCGAATCTATGGTTGAAGGAGGACTACAAACACTTCTGAAAGTATCAGAAGTACACAGGTAGGTGGAACTCATCAGATTGCTCTTGGCAATGAAGAAGAAAGGCCATCCCCTTCCACCTGTGTTGTCCAAGGTTTACTGCACAAAAGATAAATAGTTAACACACAAGCTAATCTGTAAGCCTAGTAAGTCATCTTGTCACGCACAGACAAGTATTCCCAAGCCACACACGGACTTGGCATCCCAAAACACATAAGGATAAGGGCTTCCTGCCACACAAGGACCAGACATCCAACGAGCTCTTGTTGGGGTTTCTCCACCCATACAACTCTCATACCAGTAAGAACCTCTCCTCTCCCTAGGAGCATCGGCGTTTACCCCGAATGGCCACCGGAAAAGAATCCTGACACACAAACACGTACAAGCACACACAGGCAAGTGCAAAACGTAATATCATAACAGGGTATCCTCAATCATGTCAGAACACAATAAACATATTCAATTCACATAACATACACAATTCAAGCATTCAAAACCTAACTCAAGGGTTTGATATAACCTATAAGATTCACATCTAAATCTGAAATTTATACTCTCACCCTATAACCAATTCTCATGCAATACAACAAGGACAGGTATAAAAAATATCAAGAAAATAACAGGGGTCTCTGAAGAAACCGATGAGGCGTAGATCCTACCTCTCTTGTCTCTGAACAAGAAACTACTCCTTTGCCTTTATTAGGAAATTCTGAACCACCTATATTATCACCAGGCAAAGACGAAAACAAACTAAGCATGCATATTCAATAATCAATTGAATACCCATTCCACTCACCAAACCTATTAGAAACCAGTGATCAGATGCTGCAGGTGCCTCCTCCTTTGATGTGTGATGTGATAGCCAGAAACTTAACAATATTCAACCTGAATTTCCATTCTAATTAACCATGCAAATTTCGTCGCTAAAAGTAAGGCATAGGACAATTTCGACTTTAAGAATAGAGAAGTTTAAAAAAAGGAAATTGATGATTATACATCATGAATAGATGCTAAGAAATCATAAGAACACGCGAAACGACAACAAAAATCAACTGAAGACAAAAACTGTTGAAATCTAAAAACCTAATTCCGTCGACGATTTTCAACTTAACCTTAGAAAAATAAATATTTACGTCCAAAAAACAAAACATATATGGTTGGAAAGAGGATGAAAAGAACTTTCCAACAAGCTATTATTTGCAGGGATCCAACAAACGATGAGAGAATTATGCTATATTGAAGTTCAAGAAGATTTGGCAAAAACCTAATTCCGCCGCCAATTTTCAATTTATCTTTAAAGAAACAAATACTAACCTCCTAAAAAAAAACCAAAGATAATTGGAAAGAGGATGAAGAGACTTTCCAACAAGCCATTATTTTCAGGAATCCGATGAACGATAAGAAAGTTATGCTGGTTTAAAGTTTCAGCGAATTTTGGCGGCTATAGGGAGGTGTAGGGTTTTAGGCTTATACGAGTTTTGTATGTTTTTTCTGAATGATTTTTGTGAGGTTGGCTTCATATTTATAATGAATGAGTATAGAATTATGATTACTATATTTAAGATAGTTAAAAATAAGATAATTACGAGATAATTAAATTCTTTAATTATATTCCTCTAATCTTATGGATTTTAATCTCTAAGACAATTATCTAACTATAAGGACTTACATTAAAGGGAATTTATACCAGAATTAACTACCATACCACTCTTACCAATTTCGACCATCATACATCCTTTTCTTCAGGGAAAAAATCATCTTTTCACCTGAACTGGCTTCTGGACTTCTAAGACTCAAAATTTGGCGTTTCACAATTATCACCAGGCAAAGATGAAAACAAACTAAGCATGCATATTCAATAATCTATTGAATACCCTATTTCCTTACCAATTCCACTCACCAAACCTATCTAAAATCAGTGATCAGATGCTGCAGGTGCCTCCTTCTTGGATATGTGATGTGATAGCCAGGAACTTAACAAGATTCAACTTGAATTTTCATTCCAATTAACTATGCAAATTTCGTCGCTAAAATTAGAGCATAGGACAATTTCGAATTTATGAATAGAGAAGTTTAAAAGAAGGAAATTCATGATCATACATCATGAATAGATGCTAAGCAATCATAAGAACATGTGAAACGACAACAGAAATCAACCGAAAATAAAAACTGTAGAAATCTAAAAACCTAATTCCGTCATTGATTTTAAACTTAATCTTAGACAAGGAAATATTTACTTCCAAACAATTAAACATATATGGTTAAAAAGAAGATGAAAAGAAATTTCGAACAAGCTATTATTTGCAGGGATCCGACAAAAGATAAGAGAGTTATGCTGCATTGAAGTTCAAGAAGATTTGGCGAAAACCTAATTCCGCCGTCAATTTTCAACTCATCTTTAGAGAAAGAAATACCAACCTTCTGATAAAAAGCCAAATATTATTGGAAAGAGGATGAAGAGAGCTTTCCAACAAGTTATTATTTGCAGGGATCCAATGAACGATAAGAGAGTTATGCTGGTTTAAATTTTCAGTGAATTTTGGCGGGTATAGGGAGGTGTAGGGTTTTAGGCTTATACGAATTTTGTATGTTTTATCTGAATGATTTTTTTGAGGTTGGCTTCCTATTTATAATGAATGAGTATATAATTATGATTACTACTTTTAAGATAGTTAAAAATAAGATAATTACCAGATAATTAAATTCTTTAATTATCTTCCCCTATTCTTAAGGATTTTAATCCCTAAGGCAATTATCTATCTATAAGGACTTAGATTAAAGGGAATTTATACCAGAATTAACTACCATACCACTCATACCAATTTTGGCCATCACACATCTTTTTTTTCAGGGGAAAAATCATCTTTTCACTTGCACTGGCTTCTGCACTTCTAGGACTCAAAATTTGGGGTCTAAAAAATCGTCTAACCATTTACTCTTTGTGTAGCAAAGCTTTAGACAACACAGGTGGAAAGGGATGGCCTTTTCTTTTCCTACTACCGAGAGTAATCTGATGAGTTTTACTGCCTGTTTACTTCTGATTTTCTGAAGTGTTTGTAGTCCATCCTCAGTTTTAGTTTCGGTCCTAACCCTTTTGATTGATTCTTGAATTGCGTGATACCTTTAGATGAGTAGGAATGATCTGATGTTGTTTGGGACATCTTTGATTGTGACCCTACTGAGATTCTTGTAATCTCATTCCTTCTTTTCTCCCCCTTTGCAGGCTTAGGTGTGTACTTTGTTGCTGGTACCAAAGGTGTGAGATCAAAGCTGCAGGGCTGTATAAATTTGCATCCCTTTTCTATTGAATGTGCATGTCATGTCTTTGAACTTGTGTGGATTTTCATTTTGTCTTTCCAATCCCTTTCTCTCTTTTTGTTTCTTCCGAAATATTCATGATACTATTGATTGATGTTTTGAGATTCCTATAGGAAATGTGTGTCATGCTTCCACTTGTTTTGAGTATTAATATAAGTCTTCTGCTGATGTTTTCTTTCACTCCGTATAAGCCTGAAATTCATTAATGTATGAATATGCTCCAACCTTGAAATAGCATATAAATCAACCAATAAAATTGACAATTAGATGACTTGAGCCTTGTGGGACTCAAATAGGACTTGCGAGGGCTTATTTGGGTTTCACGACGGTAAAGGTCCTAATAGGTTGGGTTTGGATCCTTACAGGTTTGGTAGAGGAGCATGGTTTAGTAGATTGTGTGATTTGCATGATATTGTGTTCTCAATTGTAGAAGAATGCGCTTATGTCTATATGGAAATTGTTTGATTATGACATACAAATATGAAAGCACGATTATTAGATTTGCATGTTTTTGTATGTTGATTGCATGTTGATCTGTATGATTTGCTGAATGTTTGTGTGCCTTGCATTAAGTATGTCGAAACTTGCTATATGTTTGCTGTGCATGTTTATACTTTGTTCAAATTTATTCAAACTGTCCGGTGCTTGCTTCTCCACCAAGTTATCATCTCTATCTTGGTTTCATGTGTGTTTCAGATAAATAAATCATGTGTGTTTGTTAAATTTGGCAAGGTCGACTAGGAAGTAGAGTGGCACAGCGAAAAAATGGTATGTCCATAACCCATAGTTCTTTTGTAGAAATTTCTAGGACGAAATTTTTATGAGGTGAGGATGTGAGACCCCTGAGACCTCGACCCTTCCTAGTTTAGATATCTAGGAAGTCCAGTAACCGATGCAGTTGAAATGATTATTTTGCCTTGAAGAAATGGATGTGTGATGGCCTAAAATGGTTTCTGTCAGATATTTTCTATTTTAATTTTGGTATTTTTACATTAATTATTCTTAGTTTTATCCCTTATTATCTAAGATATTAAATAATTCTTCATTTTAAATAGAGTATCTCTTTTAATAGATTTATCATTTTAAATAGAATGATCCATCTAATAGAATTATCCTTTAATTATCTTTTAAAGCTTAAAAGTAGGGATTTATTTCTTAGCTAAACCTCCTTAGACACTTATAAAAGAGTGACCAGTCTATCCCACCTAAACATACCAAAACCCACATGAAAATTTCGTAATTTATCCCATTCTTCTCAATTTTCGATTTTGCTTAAACCTTAGCCGAAACTCCTTGATCTTCATCTTGATACAACTCTCTCATCCGTTATCAGATTTTTCCGAATAATAGCTTGTTGGGAAGCTCTCTCTATCCTCTTTCCAACCATCTTGAGTTTCTATCTGGAGCTTAGTTTTTCTTTACTAAAGGTTAAATCGTATTTAGATGGAATTGCCAAAATCTGCTTGGAATTCAAAATAGCATAACTCTCTCATCATTTATCATATTCTTCCGAATAATAGCTTATTGGAAAGCTATTTTCATCCTCTTTATAACCATGCTGAGTTTTTCATCTGAAGGTTATTGTTTTTAAGAGTTAAATTGTATTTCGGCGGAATTGTTAAAATCTGCTTGAACTTCAAAATAGCATAACTCTCTCATTCTCTGCCAGATTCTTGTGAATAATAGCTTGTTGGAAAACTCTTTCCATTTTCTATCCAGATAACTTGGGTTTTTCTTCAGGAGGTTAGTTTTTCTTTTCCTTAATTTTGGTAAAAATTTAGCGGGATTAGGTTTCAAAATTGTGTGATTCTGCCTTCAATTGATTTATGTTATTGTTCCTCTTGTTCATATGACTATTTAACATCTATTCAAAATTTTAAATCATGAATTTATCCTTTGAATCTTCCATATCCATTAAATCAGCGTGCCATACCTTTGCCCTATTGATGCTTATCTTGATCAACAGATTAATCTGTTGGATTCTGATCTTGTTTCTTTTGATTGTACATGTTATAAACACCTAATCCTTTCTTAACTTCATGAAATCACAACCCCTAACCTCTCTAAAGTTGAAATCGCAAGTTTCCCTATAAACCTTAAGATGTTACCAAAATTTGTATATTGAATTAGGGTGAAATACCAAGTAGATTTTGTAACAACACCAATACCTACCTATTAATATTTGTTTCGATTAAGGTCATTACCGACGTGAAATCCAAACAAGCCCAAAGACACCTAAGACCTATCTGAATCCCACCAGGCTTACTCACTAAGTTTTCGACTTTTAGCATGTTCTTTTTACATGTTTAATAACAGTTGGCGTATGATATTAGACAATTATTTTGGTATCATATGGAGTGAGTAAAAAACATCAGCGGAAGTTTTTAGATTAAAACACTGGATTCATACTACACAAGTCCCGTAAGGATCAAAATAACCAGCAAGAGTTCCTCCAACATAGTCGAAATAACAAACAAAGAAGGAATCTTAAAATAAACCAGAAAGTAGTCCAATTTTTATTCAAGTTATATACGAAAGTAATCAAGCAACAGGTATGCAAAAGTGATGCGATATCGCCTCTCCGTACAACCTTGATCTCACACACTAGTTCCACGAGCAGTGTATGTACCTAAGCCTGAAAAAAATGGTGAAAACAATGGAATAAGTTACAAGAATCCCAGTAGGGTCACAACATTATAAGATCTGCATAAACCATAAACACAAATCTCCCGAACAGCATCTGATCATTCCTACGCAACGAAAGGGATTAATGCAACTCAAAGATTCAATAAAAAAGGGTAAGGTCGAATCTAAGGATGAGGGGGACTACAAACACTTCCAAAAAGTATCAGAAGTACACAGGAAGGTAGAACTCATCAGATTGTTCTCGGCAATGAAGAAGAAAAGGCTATCCCCTTCCACCTGTGTTGTCCAAGGCTTAGTGCACGAAAGGTAATTGGTTAATACACAAGCTAATCAGAAAGCCTATTCATCTTGCCACACAAGGATAAAACATCCCAAGCCACACAAGAATAAGGGCTTCCCAAACCACACAAGGATAAGGGGTTCCTGCCACACAAGGACAGAGCTTCTGGCCACACAAGGACACGACATCCAGTGAGCTCTTGCTCGGATTTTCCACCCATACGACTCCCATACCAGTAAGAACCTCCCCTCTCACTAAGAGCATTACCCCGAATGGCCACCGAAAAAGGATCCTGACACACAAACACGTACCAGCACACACAAGCAAGCACAAAACACAAAACCACAACAGGGTATTCTCAATTCTGTCAGATCACATTCAGCATGTTCAATACACATCACACATGCAAGCTAGGCACTCCTAACCTACCTTAAGGGATTCGATATTGCCTAGAAATTCATCAATTCAATCCACAACTCAAACATGAATTATTTAATATGAATGTGTATACAGTTTCACAATTATAGGTACCGAAATCAATTAAGCAAACAACGACGTATCTGGAGAAACCAATGAGGCCGAAATTTGTAAGGAATGTTTGTTAATTATTTCTGGTATTAATCTGCTTTAATAGGAAACTTTATTAAATAGGAACAAATTTAAAAAGGATTAATACCAGAAATAATTACCAAACATTCCTTACCAATTTTGGTCTTATCGGATTCTCCAGAGACCTCGTTGTTTGCTTAATTGATTTCGGTACCTATGATTGTGAAACTATATACACATTTATATTAAATAATGCATGCTTAAGTTTCGGATTGATTGAGGAATTTCTAGGCTATACTGAAACCTTTAAAGTAGGTAAGGAGTGCTTAGCTTGTATGCGTGGTGTGCATTGAACATGCTGAATATGATCTGACAGAATTGAGAATACCCTGTTGTGGTTTTGTGCTTTGTGCTTGCCTGTGTGTGGTGGTACGTGTTTGTGTGTCAGGATCCTTTTCCGGTGGTCATTCGGGTTAAGTGCTGATGCTCCTAGTGAGAGGGGAGGTTCTTATTGGTATGGGAGTCGTATGGGTGGAAAATCCTAGCAAGAGCTCGTTGGATGTCTGGTCCTTGTGTGGCCAGAAGCCCTGTCCTTGTGTGGCAAGAACCCCTTATCCATGTGTGGTTTGGGAAGTCCTTATCCTGGTGTGGTTTGGGATGCCCTTGTACTTGTGTGGCTTGGGATGCCCTTGTACTTGTGTGGCTTGGGATGTTTTGTCCTTGTGTGGCAAGATAAATAGGCTTGCTGATTAGCTTGTGTGTTAACCAATTACCTTTCGTGCAGTAAGCCTTGGACAACACAGGTGGAAGGGGATGGCCTTTTCTTCTTCATTGCCAAGAACAATCTGATGAGTTTTGTCTGCCTGTGTACTTCTAATACTTTTCAGAAGTGTTTGTAGTCCCCCTCAGCCTTAGATTCGGCCCTACCCTTTTTAATTGAATCTTTGAATTGCATGAATCCCTTTAGTTGTTTAGGAATGATCAGACGTTGTTCGGGAGATTTGTGTTTATGGTTTTTATAGATCTTATAATGTTGTGACCCTACTGAGATTCTTGTAATCTTATTTCGTTGTTTTCACTATTTTTTTCAGGCTTAGGTACATACAATGCTTGTGGTACCAGTGTGTGAGATCAAGGTTCTACGGCGGGGTGATATTGCATCATTTTTGCATAGATGTTCCTTGATTACTTGCGTATATAACTTGGAAAAAAATTGGACTACTTTTTGGTTTATTTTAAGATTCCTTCTTTGTTTGTTATTTTCGACTAGGTTGGAGGAATTCTTGCTGGGAAAGTCATTGCATATGGTTCCCGACAATTACGAACGCATGAAAGAAACTATCGTACACATGATTTAGAGCTTGCAGCCATGGTGTTTGCGTTGAAAATATGGCGACATTACTTATACGGCGAAACATGCCTAATCTTCACCGATCACAAACGCTTGAAGTACCTACTCACGCAAAAAGAATTGAATATGAGACAATGAAGATGGGTAGAGCTGATCAAATACTATGATTTGATCATCGAATATCATCCTGGAAAGGCATATGTTGTTGCTGATGCCTTAAGCCGAAAGTTTCATCCTCCTTCCCCATAAATTTTGGCCTATGTGCGCGTCCATTACATGCCTATGTTGCTGGATTTGAGGACTAATTGAGTGCATGTTGGCACTGATTATTTTGGTTCATTGTTGTGACGAATCGAAGTCACACCTACCTTGACTGAGGAAATTTGGAATCAGCAATTAGAGGATCAGAAATTAATTGAAATTCGGAAACAACTTTCTGATGGTGTTGATGCTATAGTTCGTGATTTCAGAATAGGAGATGACAAGTGCTTGTCTTCAGAAACTGGGTATGTGTTCCACAATATATTGATATTCGTAACCTTATTCTATCGGAGGCGTATAGTTAGAAGTTTGTTATCCATCCCGGAAGCAATAAGATGTACCGAGATTTGAAAGGAGCAGTATTCGTGGCCAAACATGAAACGCCACATTGCTGAGTTCGTTGCCTGATATCTCATATGTCAACAAGTAAAGATCGAACAACAACGACCCGCTGGACTACTTCAGTCACTTCTGATTCCAGAATGGAAGTGGGAGCATGTCATAATGGAATTTGTGACCAGTTTGCCAAGATCGCAACAAGGATACGATGCTGTTTGGGTGATTGTGGATCGATTGACAAAATCTGCACACTTTCTTCCTATACGTGTGACAGATACACCTAAGAAAATGGCTTTTCGTTACTTAGATGAGATTCTTCGATTGCATGGAGTGCCAGTTTCCATCGTTTCAGACTGTGACCCTCGTTTCACCTCAGGATTTTGGGAGAAATTCAAAAATTTTCTGGGTTCGAAATTGAATTTCAGTACAGCATTTCAGCCTCAAACCGATGGTCAATCAGAAAAAATGATTCAGACACTCGAAGATATGCTACGAGCGAGTGTTTTAGATCAGCAAACCGGTTGGGATCGATGCCTTCTGTTGGCAGAATTTGCTTACAACAATAGTTTTCATGTAAGCATCGGTATGGCTCCTTATGAAGCATTATATGGGAGACGTTGCAGGACTCTCATTTGCTGGAATGAAGTAGGCGAAAGACGCCTTGACAATCCAGAATTGATTGATCAAGCAATGGAGCAATTGAACTTGATCCGATAACTGCTAAAAACAGCCCAGGATCGGCAGAAAAGTTACGCCGACAATCGAGAAAGGGAGCTAGAATTTGCGGTAGGTGACAAAGTATTTTTGAAGGTCTCCCCATGGAAAGGAGTCCTTCGTTTTCTGCGGCGAGGTAAGCTATCACCTCGCTACATTGGTCCGTATGACATTGTTGAAAGAATCGGCCTTGTTGCATACCAACTTCCCTTTCCTCCAAATATGGAAAGAATTCGTAATGTGTTTCACGTTTCAATGTTGAGAAACTATGTACAAGACCCTGCTCACGTGCTGGAGGAATCCCAAGTCAAAGTTGCTGAAGACATATCCTATCCCGTACAGCCAGTTGCCATACTAGATCGGTCAGTTCGACAGCTTCGCAGTCCAAACTTGCCTATGGTACGAGTTGTTTGGCGTAATGACCAATTTGAATAAAAATTGGACTACTTTCTGGTTTATTTTAAGATTCCTTCTTTGCTTGTTATTTTCGACTAGGTTCGAGGAATTCTTGCTGGTTATATGGATCCTTACGGGACTTGTGTGTTATGAATCCAATGATTTAATTTAAAGACTTTTGCTAATGTTTTTGTTACTCATTCCGTATGATAGCGGAATGATTGTCCAATATCATGCTCCAACTATTATTAAACATGTAGAATGAACATGCTAAAAGTCGAAAACTTAGTGAGTAAGCCTGGTGGGATTCAGATAGGTCCTAGGTGTCTTTGGGCTTGTTTGGGTTTCACGACGATAATAACCTTAATCAGAGCAAATATTAGTAGGTAGGAAATGGGGTCGTTACAGGTTTGGTAGCGGAGCATGGTTTAGGAAAAATAATTTGTTATATGCTAACTTATTTGTTGATTTTCGTGTTTGACGGTAAGGACATACACACACTCACTCACTTAGAGACTAGTACCAAAAGTGAACTAATGCTAAAATGGGATTAATTTGTAAGATTTAAATGATGAGAATGATAATCTGATGTGATTTTTGTTTTGTGGATGTTCTTATGCCTGGTATGCCATGGTATGTTTTGGTGAGTGTTTGCTGTGTTTTTTATCATTGCTGAGAATGTGTGTGTTGATTTATGCATGCTTCCCTATTTGACTCCTGTATTGCTGAATGTATATGTATGTGACTGCTGGTATGTATTGCCGAATATGGATGTTGTGTGAATCCATGCTTGCTTGATGTTTGATGATGATTTCTGAGAGTATATATGAGTGTTGATGTAATTGCCGAGAATACCATTGCATGTGTGCATGTGATTTCCGAAAATTTGTATGTTGCTTTCCAGCATATGCGTATCGTCCGGTGCACATCTCTCTACCAGGTACCACTTCTTTTCCTAGTATCGTACTTAGTTATGTGTAAGTAACAATCGTAAGCTTAAATAGTATGGCAAGGTTGACCGCTACGAGGGATCGACGTGGTAAGAATGGGATTCAGGCCGAACAACAACCTGTTGAGCAAGAGGAGCCGAAAGCACAAATTGAGCAAGAAAGGCAAGCTGAGCCAAAAAATCAACCTGAGCCACTAGCTGCACCAGACATTGATCCTGTGATGGCAGAAATATTAAACATATTACAAGGAATTGTTGCAAATCAGAAGCATATGGATGCGCAATTTCAGAATGCTCCTGCACCTGCTCCAGTGAAAGAACCTATTCCTCCATTTGAACCTGTACAGCCGGCACATCCTAAGGAAGCCGAGAGACTTCTCATCGTGATTACAAAATTACTGAAGGAAGCTCGACAATTGGGATGTAAAGATTTCAATGGTTCAGCCTGAGCTGCTGCCGCTCGTGAGTGGGTAGACACCTTATGCCGAGTATCCTTGTTCTTACATATCTCGGATGATGAAAAAGTTTCCATTGCCACTTTCCTACTCGAGGGAGAAGCCCTCGCAAGGTGGACATCTGTTAGCTTGCGATTCGGCGATCGTTTTCCAACTTGGGAAGAATTTCGGTATGAATTCGACAAAAGATTTTATACGAGGTTCCATAAAAGAGAGCAGCTACAAACTTTTTACAAACTTGAACAAGGCAAGCATTCGGTGCTGGAATATGAGAAAGTGTTAAGGGAGTTGTCCCGATTTGCACTAGGAGAAGATCATACACCGTACCAGCTTGCGAGACGATATCAGGATGGGCTGTGTACCGAACTCAAAACCATCATTGGTACGACACTGGTACAAAATTTGCAAGAAGTAATCATTGCCGCAACCGAAGCCGATAGGATCGTGCAAACCAAGAAGTCCTCCGCAGCCACTAGTGGCGGATTCTATAGATGAGATTTGAAGTTCAATCGACGAACGACACCCTATCCTTTAAGGACCTATCCTCCGAAAATTAATCGAAATGGAAATACCAACAGGAAGAACTTTTCTGGTTCAAATTCCAATGGATCTTCGTGAAATTCTCAGCAACGTCGATGTTACAACTATAGCGAGATGGGAAATATTCAAAGGGAATGCCCGAAACCAAGTCAAATCACAAGTGTACCAAACGCAGGCTGAGATGGGAATGCCAACCCCGCCAGACCACCAACACTCGCACCAGGAGGACCACCCAACGGATCCACAAGCGAGGTGCAACCAAGACCAACAAGGCTCTTCACCCTAACTGATGCCGAGGCTAGTTCTAATGTGGTGATAGGTACCATCACTTTGTGAAGAACTATTCATCTCTTGCCGGACCACTGACAAAACTGACGCGCAAGACTGAGCCATTTATGTGGAACGAGAAATGCTAGTAAAGTTTCGAAGAACTGAAAAAATTGGTTAGTTTCTGCACCTATCCTTACTTTACTTATTTGTGGAAAGGAATATGTGGTTTACAGCGATGCGTTGAAATCCGGACTTGGATGCATATTAATGCACGTTGGGAAAGTCGTTGTTTATGCTTCTCGACAGTTACGACCGCATGAAAACAACTATCCTACACATGATTTGGAGGCTGCAACTGTGGTGTTTGCATTGAAAATATGGCGATATTACTTATACAGCAAAACATGCCGAATCTTCACCGATCACAAACGCTTGAAGTACCTACTCACGCAAAAAGAATTGAATATAAGACAACAAAGATGGGAAGAGCTGATCAAAGACTATGATTTGATCATTGAATATCATCTTGGAAAGGCAAATGTTGTTGCTGATGCCTTAAGCCAAAAATTTCATCCACCTTCCTCATCAGTTTTGACCTATATGCGCCCATTACATGCCTATGTTGCTGGATTTGAGGACTAATTGAGTGCATGTTGGCACTGATTATTCTGGTTCATTGTTTGCACGAAGTCACACCTACCTTGATTGAGGAAATCCGGAATCAGCAATTATTGGATCAGAAACTAATTGCAATTTGGAAGCAACTTTCTGATGGTGTTGATACTATAGTTCGTGATTTCAGAATAGGAGATGACAAAGTGCTTGTCTTCAGAAACTAGGTATGTGTTCCACAAGATATTGATATTCGTAACCTTAGTCTATCGGAGGCGCATAGTTCGAAATTCGCTATCCATTCCAGAAGCAATACGATGTATCGAGATTTGAAAGGAGCAGTATTGGTGGCTAAACATGAAACGCCACATTGCTGAGTTCGTTGCCTGATGCCTTGTATGTCAATAAGTAAAGATTGAACATCAACGACCCCGCTGGACTACTTCAGTCACTTCTGATTCAAGAATGGAAGTGGGAGCTTGTCACAATGGATTTTTTGACCAGTTTGCCTAGATCGCAGCAAGGATACGATGCCAGTTGGGTGATTGTGGATCGATTGACAAAATCTGCACACTTCCTTCCTATACATGTGACGGATACACTTGAGAAATTGGCTGTTTGTTACTTATATGAGATTGTTTGATTGCATGGAGTGCTAGTTTCCATCGTTTCAGATCGTGACCCTCGTTTCACCTTATGATTTTGGGAGAAATTCAAAATTTTGCTGGGTTCAAAATTGAATTTCAGTACAGTATTTCATTCTCAAACCGATGGTCAATCAGAAAGGACTATTCAGACACTCGAAGACATGCTACGAGCGAGTGTGTTGGATCAGCAAACCGGTTGGGATCGATGCTTGCTGTTGGCAAAATTTGCTTACAACAATAGTTTTCATATAAGCATCGGTATGGCTACTTATGAAGCATTATATGGGAGACATTGCAGGACTCTCATTTGCTGGAATGAAGTAGGCGAAAGACGCCTTGACAATCCAGAATTGATTGATCAAGAAACGGAGCTGTTGAACTTGATCCGACAACGGCTAGAAACAGTCCAGGATCGGCAGAAAAGTTACACCGACAATCGACGAAGGGAGCTAGAATTTGCGGTAGGTGACAAAGTGTTTTTGAAGGTAGCCCTATGGAAAGGACTCCTTCGTTTTCTGCAGCTAGGTAAGCTATGACCTCGCTACATTTGTCCATATGACATCGTTGAAAGAATCAGCCCTGTTGCATACCAATTTCCTTTACCTCCAAATATGGAAAGAATTCACAACGTGTTTCACATTTCAATGTTGAGAAATTATCTACAAGACCCTGCTCACGTGCTCAAGGAATCCCCAGTCGAAGTTACTGAAGACCTATCCTATCCCGTATAGCCAATTGCCATACTAGATCGGTCAGTTTGACAGCTTCACAGTCGAAGCGTACCTATGGTGCGAGTTGTTTGGCATAATGGCTAAATTGAGGAACAGTCATGGGAGACTGAGGAATCTATGTGTACAAAATTTCGTTACTTGTTTGTTTAGGTACTTGCGCTAAAATTTCGAGGATGAAATTTTTATATGGAGGGGAGGATGTGAGACCCTAAATTTTGAGTCCTAAAAGTCCAGAAGCCAGTGCAAATGAAAAGGCAATTTTTTCCCTGAAGAAAAGGATGTGTGATGGCCGAAATTGGTAAGGAATGTTTGGTAACTATTTCTGGTATTAATTCCCTTTAATTTGGTTCTTAATTTGTTGATAATCACCTTAGGAATTAAAATCCCTAGAATTAAATGGAGATAATTACAGAATTTAGATCTGGTAGTTATCTTATTTTAATAAAGTTTTTAAAGTATTAATTTTAATTCCATACCCATCCATTATAAATAGGAAGCCAACTCCACAAAAATCATTCATAGAAAACACACAAAACTCATATAGCCTAAAACCTTTACACCTCCCTATATCTGCCAAAATTTGCTGAAACTTTAAACCAGTATAACTCTCTCATCGTTTGTCGGATTCCTACAAATAATATCTTGTTAGAAAGCTCTCTTCATCCTCTTTCAAAAATATTTGGTTTTCTCTCAGGAGATTAGTATTTCTTTCTCGTAAGATAAGTTGAAACTCGGCGGAACTGCCAAAATATTTTTGAACTTCAATGTAGTATAACTCTTTCATCGTTTGTCGGATTCCTGAAAATAATAGCTTTTGGAAAGCTCTCTTCATCCTATTTCCAACCATATTTGTATTTTTGTTTGGACATTCATATTTCTTTGTCAAACAATAAGTTGAAAATTGACGGCGGAATTAGGGTTTAAGATTTGTATAATTCTGCCTTTGATTGATCTCTGATGTTGTTTCCCTTATTCATATGATTATTTAGAATCCATTCATAGTGAAAAATCATGAATTTATCCTTTGAATTTTTTCTATACATGAAATCAGTATGCCTTACCTTTTCCATACTTCCTTATTGTTGCCTATTTTGATCAATTAATTGACCTATTGGATTCTGATCTTGTTTCTTTTGATTAGACATGTTATAAACCCTTAATCCTTCTTTGCGTTAATAACATGAGATCGCAACTCCTACAACTTGTTAACATGAAAATGCAACTTGCCCTATTGCTCTATTCTTAGTGCCAAAAATTGTATGAAAACGCAACATGCCCTATTGCCCTATTGCACCTCTTTTCTATTGAATGTGCATGCATGTCTTTGAACTTGTGTGGATTTGCACTCTGGTTTTCAAATCCCTTTTTCTCTTTTTGTTGCTTCCGAAATATACATAATACTATTGGTTGATGTTTTGAGATTCCTATGGGACTTGTGTGTTATGTTTCAATTTGTTTTGAGTATTAATATAAGTCTTCTGTTGATGTTTTCTTTCACTCCGTATAAGCCAGAAATTCATTAATGTATGAATATACTCCAACCTTTTAAATATCATTTAAATCAACCAATAAAATTGACAGTTAGGTGACTTGAGCTTTGTGGGATTCAAGTAGGACCTTGCGAGGGCTTATTTGGGTTTCACAGCGGTAAGGGTCCTAATAGGTTGGGTTTGGGTCCTTACAAGGACAAGGCATCCAAGCCACATAAGGACAAGGGCATCAAAACCACACAAGGATAAAAGCATCTTACAACACAAGGACAAGGCATCTAGCCACAAAAGGACTAGGCATCCAACATGTATATGTTAGGGATTTCCATGTATACACCTCCTATACTAGTGAGAACCTCTTCTGGTGTACGTCTCTCCACCAAGGTACCATCTCTGTATGTGTTTCATATTTTGTTTTGGATAATTAAATCATTTGTGTTTGTTTAGTATGGGGAAGGTCAACTAGGAAACGGAGTGACACAGCGAAAGCATGGTAAGTCTATAACCCATAATTCTTGAGCAGAAATTTTGAGGACGAAATTTTTGTATGGAGTGGAGGATGTGAGAACCCGATCTTTCCTTGTTTAGATGTCCAAGAAGTCCAGGAGTCGATGCAACTATAATGACTATTTTGACCCCAAAGAAATGGATACTTAATGGCCTAAAATGGTTGTTGCCATATATTTCCTATTTTAATTCTGATATTTTTATATTAATTATATTTAGTTTTATCCTTTACTATCCAAGTTATTAGATAATTCTTCATTTTAAATAAAATATCTTTTTTAATATAATTATTCTTTAATTATCCTTTTAAGCTTAAAAGTAGGAAATTATCTCTTAGCTAAACCTCCTTAGATACCTATAAAAAAGTGGCCAGCCTATCCCACCTAGAAATTTCTTAAATTATTCCCTTCCTCTCAAATTCCGATTTTGCCAAAACCCTAGCTGAAACTCCTTGATCTTCATCTTGGCATACTCTCTCATCCTTTGTCGGATTTCTGCAAATAACAGCTTGTTGTAAAGCTCTTTCTGTCTTCTTTGCAACCCTTTTGGTATTTTCATCTGGAGATTAGTTTTTGTTTATCAAAAGTTAAATCATATTTTGGAAGAAATGTCAAAATCTGCTTGAAATTCAAAATAGCATAACTCTCCCATCCTTTGTCGGATTCTTATGAATAATAGCTTATTGGAAAGCTCTATTTATTATTTTTCCAAAAAATTTAATTTTTTTATCTGAAGGTTAGTTTTTCTATGTTGCAAGTTAAATCGTATTTCGGCGGAATGCCAAAATCTGCTTGAACTTCAAAATAGCATAACTCTCTCATCCTTTGTCGGATTCGTGCAAATAATAGCTTGTTAAAAATTTCTTTTTATTCTCTATCCATCCATTTTGTGTTTTTCATCTTGAGGTTATTTTTTATTTGTTGTAATTTTAGGTCATTATTCGGCAAAATTAGGTTTCAAGATTGCATGATTTTGCTTTCAATTGATTTATGTTATTATTCCACTTGTTCGTATGATTGTTTAGCATCCATTCATGATGTAAAATCATGAATTCATCCTTTGAATCTTCCCTATTCATGAAATCAGTATGCCCTACCTTTGCCATATTGATGCTTATCTTCATCAATTGATTAAACTATTGGATTCTGATATTGTCTCTTTTGATTGTACATGTTATCAACACCTATTCCTTTCTTAATTTCATGAAATCACAACCCCTAACCTATCTAATGTTGAAATTGAAGATTTCCCTATAAATCTTAAGGTGTTGGCGAAATTTGTATATTGAATTAGGGTGAGTAATCAAGTTGATTCTTACTGAGTTTTTGGCCATCATATCACGCATTCAGGACAAAGATATTGCTGCATTCGGATCGCTGGATTTTTGTAGGTTAATTGGTAAAGATTTCCAATCCCTTTGATTTTTAATTAAGTAGTCTTGTGGCTTAGTATTGTGTGGTCTTTGCCTTGTAATTTTTTAGGAGATTCTTATCTTATTTGAAAGGCAAAGGATTGCATTTGATTCAGACACGGGAGAGGTAGGATCTGTGATGACCGCAATTCCTAACTATTACTATTTACTCCGATTAAAGTCATCACCACCGTGAAACCCAAATAAGCCTAAATGACACCTAAGACCTATCTGAATCTCACCTGGCTTATCATTAATTTCTGAATTTTAACATGTTTATTTTAATGTATAACAACAATTGGAGCATGATATTGGATACACATTCTGGTAACATACGGAGTAAATTAAACATCAGCAGAAGTCTTTAGATTAAATCATTAGGTTCATAACACAAAAGTCCTATAGGGATCCAAACAATCAGCAAGAAATCCTCCAACATATTTCGGAAATAGCAAGCAAAGGAGGGATCTGAAAATAAACCAGAAAGTAATACAATCATTAATGTTATATGCGCAAGTAAACAAGAATTAAGTATGCAAATGTGGATGCGATATCACCCCGTCGTGCCGCCTTGATCTCACACACTGGTACCATGGACAGTGGATGTACCTAAGCCTAAAAAATGGTAAAAGCAACAATATGAGATTACAAGAATCTCAGTAGGGTCACAGCATCATAAGATCAGCAGAAACGCTAAACACAAATCTCCCAATTCACATTAGATCATTCCTAAACAACTAAAGGGGATCACACAATTCAAAAATCAATAAAAAAAAGGTTAGGGTCGAATCTATGGTTGAGGGAGGACTACAAACACTTCCGAAAGATCAGAAGTACACAGGCAGGTAAAACTTATCAGATTACTCTCAGCAATGAAGAAGAAAGATCATCCCCTTCCACCTGTGTTGTCCAAGGCTTATTGCACAAAGAGTAGATGGTTAACACACAAACTAATTAGTAAGCCTATTGATCTTGCCTCGCAAGGACAAGTCGTCTTGCCACACACGGACAAGTCTTCCCTAGCCACACACGGACTAGGGCATCCCAAACCTCGCAAGGATAAGGGCTTCCAGCCTCACAAGGACAGGTTTCCGGCCTCGCAAGGATAGATAAGCAGCACGCACATGCTGGGGTTTGTCTCCTATAAAACACCCATACCAGTAAGAACCTCTCCTCTCCCTAGGAGCACCAGCGCTTACCCTGATTGGCCACCGGAAAAGGATCCTGACACACAAACACGTATAAGCACACACAGGCAAGTACACAGCATAATACCAAAATAGGGTAACCTCAATCATGCAAGAACACAATCAGCATATTCAATTCACATATCATATGCAACCCAAGCACTCAATACCTAACTCAGGGGTTCGATATAGCCTGTGAGATCCATATCTCATTCCAAATTTCATACTCTCACCCTTTAATCCAATCGCATGCAATACAACAAGAGCAGGTAACAAAAACATCAAGAAAATAATAAGGGTCTCTGGAGAAACCGATGAGGCGTAGATCCTACCTCTCTTGTCTCTGAACAAAACGCTACACCTTTTCCTTTATCAGATATTTTTGAACCACCTATATTATCATCAGGCAAAGACGAAAACAAACTAAGCATGCATATTCAATAATCAATTGAATACCCTATTTCCTTACCAATACCACTCACCAAACCTATCAGAAACCAGTGATAAGATACTGCAGGTGTCTCCCCCTGGGATATGTGATGTGATAGCTAGGAATTTAACAAGATTCAACCTGAATTACCATTCCAATTAACTATGAAAATTTCGTCGCCGATTTTCAACTTAAGCTTAGACAAGAAAATATTTACGTCCAAATAACAAAAAATATATGGTTGGAACGAGGATGAAAATATCTTTCCAACAAGATATGATTTGAAGGGATCTGACAAACGATAAGAAAGTTATGTTATTTTGAAATTCAAGAAGATTTGACAAAAACCTAATTCCCCTGTCGATTTTCAACTTATCTTTAGAGAAAGAAATACTAACCTTCTGAAAAAAACCAAATATGGTTGGAAAGAGGATGAAGAGATATTTTCAAAAAGCTATTATTTGTAGAGATATAATAAACGATGAAAGAGTTATACTATTCTGAATTTCAAGAAGATTTGGCAGTGCCGCCGAATTTCCATTTAACCTTAGAGATAGAAATACTAACCTCCTGAATAAAACACAGTAATGGTTGAAAAGAGGATGAAGAGATATTTCCAGCAAGCTATTATTTGCAGGGATCCGATAAACGATGAGAGAGTTATGCTGGTTTAAAGTTTCAACAAATTTTGGCGGCTATAGGGAGGTATAAGCGTTGACAATGCAAGGTAAGTATTGTTGCTCCTAGGGAGAGGGGAGATGCTTACTGAACTGGGAGGTTTATGGGTGGTTATTCCCAGTAAGAGTTCTCTGGATGCCTTGTAGGCCGGTTCAAGTCCGGACGTTAAGAAGCCTTGTAGGCCAGTTCGAGTCTAAGCGTTAAAATAACCTATAGGCCAGTTCGAGTCTAGACGTTAGGATTCCCTGTTTGAGAGTGACAAGATAACTTGTACGCACTACTGCAAGAGTGCTCCTAGGCCAGCTCGAGTCTGCATGTCGGAGACAACTAAAAGGCTTGCTGTAATATTGATTGTCTAATAGTTTTATCCTTTTTTGCAGCATAGCCGTGGACAACCTGGGCAGATGGGTACAAACCTTGGTTTCGAAAATCAGATTATGTATAGGCTGCCTATGTGTTTCTGAAGAAGAAATATTTTCAGTCATTCCCATTTTTTTCTACCAAATTTGGCCTGCCTTCATATTGTGTGTGCTTGTGATGATTTCAACCTCTAATTTGTGTGTTTGATGCTTGCGGTTTTAGTTAGATATCTTAGCTAGTTTTAGTTGTTGATCTTTTGGTTATTGGGAGATGTTTGATTGGGAAACTTTAGAACTTATGATGCTGTGACTCTACTGAGATTCTTGTAATCTCATCCCTTCTTTTCTCTCTCTTTGCAGAACTAGGTGTGTGCTTTGTTGCTGGTACCAAAGGTATGAGATCAAGGCTACACGGCTGGAAAAAATTGCACCCTTTTTCAATTGAATGCACATGGTATGTCTTTAACTTTTGTGGATTTGCATTTTGGCATTCCATTCCCTTTTTCTACTTTTGTTGCTTCCAAAATATACATGATACTATTGGTTGTTGTTTTGAGATTCCTATGGGACTTGTGTGTTATATTTCCACTTGGTTTCAGTATTAATGTAAGTCTTCTGCTGATGTTTTTTTTTTTTCACTCCGTATAAGCCAGAAATTCATTAATGTATGAACTTGCTCCAATTTTTAAATAACATATAAATCAACCAACAAAATTGTCCAGTAGGTGACTTGAGCCTTGTGGGATTCAAATAGAACCTTGTGAGGGCTTATTTGGGTTTCACGGGGGTAAAGGTCCTAATAGGTTGGGTTTGGGTCCTTACGTATAGAGGTACAATTTCAGAATGCTTTTGCACCCTCACCCATGGAAGATCCTATTCCTCCACTCAAACCTGTTTAGCTGGCTCATCCTAAAGAATTCGATAGACTCCCAGTCATTATTACAAAGTCACTGAAGGAAGCCCGTCAATTGGGATGTAAAGATTTCAGAAGTTCAGTAGGTGTCGCTGCCATTTCGTGAATGGAATGACTCCCTATGCCGAGTGTCTTTGTTCTTATGTATCTCCGATGATGAGAAGGTTTCCATCTTTGCTTTCTTTGTGATGACCCCAATTTCTATCTATTACTAATTACTCCGATTAAGGTCACCGCCGCCGTGAATCTCACCAGGCTTACCATTATCTTTCGATTTTTATAGCATATTTATTTCAATTTTTAACAACTATTGGAGCATGATATTGGAAAATATTCTGGTAACATATAGAGTAAATAAAACATCAGCAGAAGTTTTTAGATTAAATCATTGGGTTCATAACACACAAGCCCCATAGGGATCCAAACAATCAGCAAGAAATCCTCCAACATATTTCGGAAATAGCAAGCAAAGGAGGGATCTTAAAATAAACCAGAAAGTAGCCCAATCATTCATGTTATATGCGCAAGTAAACAAAGATCAAGTATGCAAATGTGATGCGATATCACCCAGCCGTGCAGCCTTGATCTCACATACTGGTACCATAGACAGTGGATGTACCTAAGCCTGAAAAATGGTAAAAACAACGGTATGAGATTACAAAAATCTCAGTAGGGTCGCAGCATCATAAAATTTGCAGAAACCCTAAACATATATCTCTCAATTCGCATTAGATCATTCTTAAACATCTAAAGGGAATCATGCAATTCAAGAATAAATCAAAAAGGGGTTAGGGCCGAATCTATGGTTGAGGGAGGACTACAAACACTTCCGAAAGTATCAGAAGTACACAGGTGGGTGGAACTCATCAGATTGCTCTCGGAAATGAAGAAGAAAGGCTATCCCCTTCCACCTGTGTTATCCAAGACTTACTACACAAAGGATAAACGGTTAACACACAAGCTAATTAGTAAGCCTAGTAAATCGTCTTGTCACGCACGGACAAGTCTTCCCAAGCCACACACGGACTTGGGCATCCCAAACCACACAAGGATAAGAGCTTCCTGCCACATAAGGACAGGATTCTGGCCACACAAGGACCAGACATCCAGTGAGCTCTTGCTGGGGTTTCTCCACCTATACAACTCTCAAACCAGTAAGAACCTCTCCTCTGCCTATAAGCATCGGCGTTTACCCCGAACGGCCACCGGAAAAGGATCCTGACACAAAAACACGTAAAAGCACACACAAGCAAGTACAAAGCATAATACCATAGCAGGGTATCCTCAATCATGTCAGAACACAATCAGCATATTCAATTCACATAACATATGCAACTCAGGAGTTCGATATAGCCTATGAGATCCATGTCTCAATCCGAAATTCATACTCTCACCCTATAATCAATTTGTACGCAATACAATAAGGGCAAGTATCAAAAATATCAAGAAAATAACAGGGGTCTCTGGAGAAACCGATGAGGCATAGATCCTACTTCTCTTGTCTCTGAACAAGAAGCTACTCCTTTACCTTTATTAGGTAATTTTGAAGCACCTATATTATCACCAGGAAAAGACGTAAACAATCTAAGCATGCATATTCAATAATCAATTGAATACCTTATTTCCTTACCAATTCCATTCACCAAACCTATCAACAACCAGTGATCAGATTCTTCAGGTGCCTTCCCCTTGGATGTGTGATGTGATAGCCAGGAACTTAACAAGATTCAACCTGAATTTCCATTCCAATTAACTATGGAAATTTCGTCGCTAAAAGTAAGGCATAGGAAAATTTTGACTTTAAGCATAGAGAAGTTTGAAAGAAAGAAAATCATGATCATACATCATGAATAGATGCTAATCAATCATAAGAACACACGAAACGACAACAGAAATCAACAGATGACAAAAACTGAAGAAATCTAAAAACCTAGTTCCGTCACCGATTTTCCATTTAACCTTAGACAAGGAAATATTTACGTTTAAACAACGAAACATATATGGTTGGTAAGAGGATGCAAAAGGATTTCCAACAAGCTATTATTTTCAGGCATCGGACAAATGATGAGGAAGTTATGCTATATTCAAGGTCAAGAAGATTTGGCGAAAACCTAATTCCGCCGCCGATTTTCAACTTATCATTAGAGAAAGAAATACTAAGTTTCTGACAAAAAAATAAAAATGGCTGGAAAGAAGATGAAGAGAGATTTCCTACAAGCTATTATTTTCAGGTATCTGATGAATGATAAGAGAATTATGCTAGTTTAAAGTTTCAGCGAATTTTGGCGGCTATAGGAAGGTGTAGGGTTTTAGGCTTAAAAGAATTTTGTATGTTTTCTCTGAATGATTTTTGTGAGGTTGGCTTCCTATTTATAATGAATGAGTATAGATCTATGATTACTACTTTTAAGATAATTAAAAATAAGATAATTACCAGATAATTAAATTCTTTAATTATCTTCCCCTATTTTTAGGGATTTTAATCTCTAAGGCAATTATCTATCTATAAGGACTTAGATTAAAGGGAATTTATACCAGAATTAACTACCATACCACTCTTACAAATTTCGGCCATCACATATCCTTTCATTCAGGGGAAAAATTGTCTTTTTACCTGCACTGGCTTCTGGACTTCTAGGACTCAAAATTTGGGGTCTCACATCCTCCCCTCCTTATAGGAATTTCGTCCACGAAATTTTAACATAAGTACCTAATCAAATAGGTAAGGAAATTTTGCACACATATATTCCTCAGTCTCCCAAGACTGTTCCTCAATTTGGCCATTATGCCAAACAACTCGTACCATAAGCACCCTTCGATTACAAATCCGTCGAACTGACCGATCTAGTATGGCAACTGTCTGTACGGGATAGGATAGGTCTTCAGCAACTTCAACTGGCGGTTCTTTAAGCACATGAGCAGGATCTCGCATATACTTTCTTACCATTGAAATGTGAAATACGTTGTGAATTCTTTCCATATTTGGAGGTAGGGCAAGTCGGTATGCAACATGGCCGATTATTTCGACAATGTCATATGGACCAATGTCGCGAGGTGCTAGCTTACCTCGTTACTGAAAACGAAGGACTACTTTCCATGGGGCGACCTTCAAAAAAACTTTGTCACCAACCGCAAATTCCAGTTCCCTTCGTCAATTGTCGGCGTAGCTTTTCTGCCGATCCTGGGCTGTTTTTAGCTTTGTCAGATTAAGCTTAATTGTTCTGTTGCTTGGTCAATCAACTCCGGATTGTCTAGGCGTCTTTCGCCTACTTTATTCCAGCAAATGGGAGTTCTGAAACATCTTCCATGTAGTGCTTCATAGGATGCCATACCGATGCTTGCATGAAAACTATTGTTGTAAGCAAATTCTGCCAATGGAAAGCATCAATCCCAACCTGTTTGCTAACACAACACACTCGATCGTGGCATGTCTTCGAATGTCTGAGTCGTCCTTTCTTATTGACCATCGGTCTGGGGATGAAATGTTGTACTGAAATTCAATCTTGAACCCAGCGCATTCTGGAATTTCTCCCAAAATCGTGAGATGAAACGAGGGTTATAATCTGAAACAATAGAAACTGCCACTCCATGCAATCAAACACTCTCATCTAAGTAACGAACAGCCAATTTTTCTGGTGTATCTGTCACGCGTATAGGAAGAAAGTGTGCAGATTTTGTCAGTCGATCCACCATCACCCAAATGGCAATATATCCTTGCTTCGATCTAGGCAAACCAGTCACAAAATCCATTGTGACGTGCTCCCACTTTCATTCTGGAATCAAAAGTAGCTGAAGTAGACCAGTAGGTCTTTGATGTTCGATCTTTACTTGTTGATATATGAGGCATCGGGCAACGAACTCAGCAATTTGATGTTTCATGTTTGGCCACCAATAATGCTCCTTCAAATCTCGGTACATCTTAGTGCTTCCAGGATGAATAGAAAACTTCGAACCATGCACCTTTAATAGAATAAGGTTACGAATATTAACATTTTTTGGAACACATACCCGGTGTCTGAAGACTAGTACTTCGTCATCTCGTATTCTGAAATCACAAACTATTGCATCAACACCATCAGCAAGTTGTTTCCGAATTTCAGTAAATTTTGGATCCTCTAATTGTTGATTCCAGATTTCTTCAATTAAGGTAGGTGCGACTTCAATTCGTGCCAATAACGAACAAGAAAAATCAATGCCAAAATGCACACAGTTAGCTTTAATTTCCAACATCATCGGCAGGTAGTGGGTGCGCATGTAGGCCAAAACTGATTGGAAAAGATGATGAAATTTTCGGCTTAGGGCATCAGCAACAACATTTGCCTTCCCAGGATGATATTTGATGATTAAATCATAGTCTTTAATCAGCTATATCCATCTTCGTTGTCTCATATTCAATTCTTTTTGCGTGAGGAGGTACTTCAGGCTTTTATGGTCAGTGAAGATTCGGCACGTTCTCACCGTATAAGTAATGTTGCCAAATTTTTAAGGCAAACACCAGGGGCAACAAGTTCCAAATCATGCGTAGGGTAGTTGCTCTCGTGCAGTCGCAATTGCCGGGAAATGTAGGCGATGACTTTCCCATCTTGCATCAATACGCATCCAAGTCCAGATTTTGACGCTTCCCTGTAAACCACATACTCCTTTTCACAAATAGGTAGGGTAAGGATAGGTGTGGAAACTAACCGATTCTTTAACTCTTCGAAACTTTGCTGGCATTTCTCGTTCCATACGAATGGCTCATCCTTGCATGTCAGTTTTGTCAATGGTCCGGAAAGTGATGAAAAATTCTCCACAAAGCGACGTGCTATTCACCCTGACTAATGCCAAAGCTAGCCCTGATGTGTTGACAGGTACTACTTCCGTCTTTTCTCAAAATGCTAGAATGTTATTAGATCCCAGAGCAAACAGGTCATTTGTAAGTACAAGAGTAGCAATTAGCATGGATGGGTGTCTGTTTGTGTGGACCCCAAATCCTAACCTGTTATTATTTGCTCCTATTAGGACCCTTACCTCCGTGAATCCCAAATAAGTCCGAAAACCAGGACCCATTTGAATCCCACAAGGCTTACCCATCTTATTTATGGTTTTTACCATGTTCATTCATAACAATTGGAGTATGATATTGGACAAATAATTTGGCATAATACGAAGTAATTGAAACATCAGCGAAAGTCTTTTCATGTAATCATTAGAACCACAACACAGAAAACCCATAAAGATCTAAAAATCTGTGACGACCCCAATTCTTAACTATTACTATTTGCTCCGATTAAGGTCATCACTGCCATGAAACCCAAATAAACCCAAATGACATCAAGGACCTATCTGAATCTCACCAGGCTTACCATTAACTTCCGATTTTTAGCATGTTTATTTTAATGTTTAAAAAAAATTAGAGCATGATATTGGACAAATATTCTGATAACATATGAAGTGAATAAAACATCAACGAAAGTCTTTAGATTAAATCATTGGGTTCATAACACACAATTCCCATAGGGATCCAAATAACCAGCAAGAAATCCTCCAACATATTTCGGAAATAGCAAACAAAGGAGGGATCTGAAAATAAACTAGAAAGTAGCCTAATCATTCATGTTATATGCGCAAGTAAACAAGTACGCAAATGTGATACGATATCAGGTCGCCATGCAGCCTTGATCTCACACACTGGTACCACGGAGAGTGGATGTACTTAAGCCTGAAAAATGGTAAAAATAACGGTATGAGAATACAAGAATCTCAGTAGGGTCACAGCATCATATAATCTGCAGAAACCCAAAACACAAATCTCCCAATTCACATTAGGTCATTCCTATACAACTAAAGGGGATCATGCAATTCAAGAATCAATCAAAAAGGGTTAGAGCCGAATCTATGGTTGAGGGAGGACTACGATCACTTCCGAACGATCAGAAGTACACAGGCAGGTAGAACTCGTCAGATTGATCTCTGCAATGAAGAAGAAAGGCCATCCCCTTCCACCTGTGTTGTCCCAGGCTTACAGCACAAAGGGTAAATGGTTAACACACAAGCTAATCAGTAAGCCTGTTCATCTTGCCACACAAGGACAAGTCTCCCCAAACCAAACATGGACTAGGGCATCCCAAACCACACAAGGTTAAGAGCTTCCTGCCACACAAGGACAGGGTTCCGGCCACACAATGACCAGACATCCAGCACGCGCATGCTGGGTTTTGCCACCTATACAACTCCCAAACCAGTAAGAAACTCTCCTTTTCCTAGGAGCATCAGGGTTTACCCCGAATGGCCACCGGAATAGGATCCTGACACACAAATACATACAAGAACACATAGACAAGTACAAAACATAATACCATAACAGGGTATCCTCAATCACATCAGAACACAATAAGTATATTCAATTCACATAAAATATACAACTCAGGCAGTCAATACCTAACTCAGGGGTTTGATATAGCCTATGAGATCCATATCTCAATCCGAAATTCATACTCTCACCCTATAATGAAATCGCATACAATACAACAAATGCAGGTATCAAAAACATCAAGAAAATTATAAAAGTCTTTCGAGAAACCGATGAGGCGTAGATCCTACCTCTCTTATCTATGAACATAAAGCTACTCCTTTGCTTTATTAGGTAATTTCGAATCACCTATATTATCACTAGGCAAAGACGAAAACAAACTAAACTTGCACATTCAATAATCAATTGAATACCCTATTTCCTTTCCAATTCCACTCACCAAACCTATCAGAAACCAATGATCAGATGCTAAAGATGCCTCCCCCTTGAATCTGTGATGTGATAGCCCAGAACTTAACAAGGTTCAACCTGAATTACCATTCCAATTAACTATGCAAATTTCGTCGCTAAGGGTAGGGCATAGGACAATTTCAACTTTAAGCATAGAGAAGTTTAAAAGAAAGAAATTCATGATCATACATCATGAATAGATGCTCAGAAATCATAAGAACATGAAAAATGACAACAGAATTCAACCAAAGACAAAAATTGTAGAAATCTAAAAACCTATTTCCGTCGCTAATTTTCAACTTAACCTTAGAGAAAGAAATACTAATCTCCCGAAAAAAAACCAATAATGATTGGAAAGAAGATGAAGAGAGCTTTCCAATAGACTATTATTTGTAGGGATCCAACAAACGATGAAAGAGTTATGCTATTCTAAATTTCAAGAAGATTTTGGCAGTTCCACCAAAAACCTAATTCCGCCGTCGATTTTCAACTTATCTTTTGATAAAGAAATATGAATCTCCAAATAAAAAAACAAATATGGTTGGAAATAGGATGAAAATAGATATTCAACAAGCTATTATTTGTAGAGATACAACAAACGATTAAAGAGTTATCCTTTTCTGAAGTTCAAGAAGATTAGGCAGTGCCGCCGCATTTCAACTTAACCTTAGAGAAAGAAATACTAATCTCCCGACAAAAATCTAAAATATTTGAGAAGAGGATGAAGAGAGCTTTCCAACAAGCTATTATTTGTAGGGATCCGACAAGCAATGAGAGATTTATGCTAGTTTAAAGTTTCAGTGAATTTTGGCAGCTATAGGGAGTTGTAAAGGTTTTAGACTATACGAGTTTTGTGTATTTTCTATGAATGATTTTTGTGGGGTTGGCTTCCTATTTATAATGGATGGGTATGGAATTAAGATTACTACTTTAAAGGTTTTATTAAAGTAAGATAATTACCAGATTTAAATTTATTAATTATCTTTCCCTATTTTTAGGGATTTTAATTTCTAAGGGAATTATCTATCTATAAGGACTTAGATTAAAGGGAATTAAAACTAGAATTAACTACCATGCAACTCTTACCAATTTCGGCCATCGCACATCCTTTCCTTTAGGGGAGAAATCATCGTTTCACCTGCACTGGCTTCTGGACTTCTAGTACTCAAAATTCAGGGTCTTACAAATTCAACATGTAAACCTCCTAAAGTAATCTGGAAACAAGCCATCAAAGAAGGGACTTAAATAACCAGAAAATAGTTCAATCAAGATTCAAGTTATATGCGCAATTAATCAAGGAGACAGGAATGCAAATGTGATGCGATATCGCCCCGTCGTGCAGCCTTGTTCTCACACACCATGAACAATGAATGTACCTAAGCCTAAAAAATTGGTGAAAACAACATAATGTGATTACATGAATCTCTCAGTAGGGCCACAACATCATAAGTTCTACAAAATTCTTAAACAAACATCTCCCAAACAACATCAGATCATCCCTACACAACTATAGGTATCATGCAATTCAAGAATCAATCAATGGGATAGGGTCGAAACTAAGACTGAGGGTGGACTGTAACACTTCTGAAAATCAGAAGTACACACAGGCAGTTAAAACTCATCAGATTACTCTTGGCAGTAGGAAAAAGAAAGGCCATCCCCTTCCACCTGTGTTGTCCAAGGCTTCGCAGCACAAAGGGTAAAAGGTTAACACACAAACTAAACAGAAAATCTATTCATCTTGCCAGCACACAGGATTAGGGCTTCTTGCCAACACTCGGCACAAGGCATCTAGCCAGCACACAGGACTAGGCATCCTAACCAGCACACAGGATTAGGGCTTCTTGCCAGCACGCAGGACAAGGCATCCAGCGAGTTCTCGCTGGGGATTACCACCCATACAACTCCTTTACCAGTAAGAGTCTCCCCTCTCCCAAAGAGCATCAATGCTTACCCCAAATGACCACCGAAACAGAATCTGACACAAAAACAAGTACAAGCAGACACAGGCAAGCAGACACAGGCAAGCACAAAGCACAATACCAAAACAGGGTATCCTCAATCATGTCAGAACACAATCAGCATGTTCATTACACACAACACATACAAATTAGGCACACATAACCTATCTCAAGGGTTCGGCTTAATTCACCCTACAATCAATTCTAATGCAATAACAATAATGGTGTGCACCGAAAATAACCAACAAACAATCAAAAATCTCTGGAGAAACTGATGAGGTATAGATCCTACTTCTCTTGTCTCTGAACAATAAGCTATTCCTTTGCCTTTATTTAATGGTTTCGAACCACCTATAACATCACAAGGCAAAAACAAAACCAAACTAAACATGAATACTCAATAACCAATTGAATACCCTATTTCCTAACCAATTCCACTCACCAAACCTATCGAAAATCAGTGGTAAGATGTCACAGGTGCCTCCGCCTTGGATGTGTGATGTGATAGCCAAAAACTTAACAAGATTCAACCTCAATTACTATCCCAATTGACTATGCAAATTTTGGTACTAAGAGTAGGACACAAGAAAAATTGCAATTTCATGTTAGCAAAGTGTAAAGGTTGCGATTTCATGTTAACAAAGAAGGATTAAGTGTTTATAACTTGTACAATCAAATGAAACAAGATCGGAATCTAATAAGTTAATCAATTGATCAAGATAGGCAACAATAAAGCAAGGGTAGGGTATACTAATTTCATGTATAGAAAAGATTCAAATGATGAATTCATGATTTTACAACATGAATGGATGTCAAACAATCATACGAACAAGAAGAATAACAACAAAAATTAATTGAAGACAGAATCACACAATCTTGAAACCTAATGCCGCCGAAATACGATTTAATTTTTGACCAAGAAAAGTAACCTCCAGAACCAAATGCCAATGTCTTTAGAAAGAGCATGAAGAAAAGTTTCAAACAAGCTATTATTCGCAAGAATTCAATAATGGATGAGGGAGTTATGCCTATTTGAAGTTCAAGCAGATTTTGGCAATTCCATTGAAATACGACTTTTCTTACGACAAAGAAAAACTTACATCCTGTGACGACCCCAATTCCTAACTATTACTATCTACTCCGATTAAGGTCATCACCGCCGTCATACCCAAATAAAGCCCAAATGACACCTAGGACCTATCTGAATCTCACCAGGCTTACCATTAATTTTCGACTTTTAACATGTTTATTTTAAAGTTTAACAACAATTGGAGCAAGATATTGGACAAATATTCTGGTAACTTACAGAGTGAATAAAACATCATCAGAAATCTTTAGATTATATCATTGGGTTCATAACACACAAGTCCCACAGGGATCGAAATAACCAGCAAGAAATCCTCCAACGTATTTCGGAAATAGCAAGCAAAGGAGGGTTCTTAAAATAAACCAAAAAGTAGCCCAATCATTCATGTTATATGCGCAAGTAAACAAGTATGCAAATGTGATACGATATCGCCCTGCCATGCAGCCTTAATCTCACACAGTGGATGTACCTAAGCCTGAAAAATGGTAAAAATAACGGTATAAGATTACAAGAATCTCAGTAGGGTCACATCATTATATGATCTGCAGAAACCTAAAACACAAATCTCTCAATTCACATTAGATCATTCCTATACAGCTAAAGGGGATCATGCAATTCAAGAATCAATCAAAAAGGGTTAGGGTCGAATATATGGTTGAGGCAGGGTTACGATCACTTCAGAAAAATTAAAAGTACACAGGCAGGTAGAACTCATCAGATTGCTCTAGACAATGAAGAAGAAAGGCCATCCCCTTCCATCTATGTTGTCCAAGGGTTACAGCACAACAGGGTATCCTCAATCATGTCAGAACACAATCAACATATTCAATTCACATAATATATGCAACTCAGGCACTCAATATCTATCTCAGGGGTTTGATATAGCCTATGAGATCCATATCCCAATCCAAAATTCTTACCCTCGCCTTATAATCAAATCGAATGCAATACAACAAGGGCGATATCAAAAATATCAAGAAAATAACAAGGGTCTCTGGAGAAATTGATGAGGCATATATCATACCTCTCTTGTCTCTGAACAAGAAACTACTCCTTTGCCTTTATTTGGTAATTCCGAACCACGTATATTATCACCAGGCAAAGACGACAACAAACTAAATATGCATATTCAATAATTAATTGATTACCCTATTTCCTGACCAATTCCACTCACCAAACCTATCAGAAACCAGTGATCAGATGCTGCAGGCGCCTCCCTCTTGGATGTGTGATGTGATAGCCAGGAACTTAACAAGATTCAACCTGAATTACCATTCTAATTTAACTATGCAAATTTCAGCGTTAAGAGTAGAACATGGGAAATTTCAACTTGAAGCATAGAGAGGTTTAAAAGAAGAAAATTCATTATCATACATCATGAATAGATGCTAATAAATCATAAAAACAAGCAAAACGACAACCGAAATCAACCGAAGACAAAAACTGTAGAAATCTAAAAACCTAATTTCGTTGCCGATTTTCAACT
Source organism: Passiflora organensis (assembly GCA_019739055.1). Classification (NCBI taxonomy): domain Eukaryota; kingdom Viridiplantae; phylum Streptophyta; class Magnoliopsida; order Malpighiales; family Passifloraceae; genus Passiflora; species Passiflora organensis. The sequence goes on along the minus strand of JAEPBF010000253.1, from coordinate 799,168 downwards.
TAACCTTAGACAAGGAAATATTAATGTCCAAAACAAAAAGAAAATATGATTGTAAAGAAGATAGAATGAGCTTTCCAATAAGCTATTATTTGTAGAAATACAACAAACGATGAAAGAGTTATGCTATTTTGAAGTTCAAGAAGATTTAGCAGTCCCACCGAATTTCAATTTATCTTTGGAGAAACAAATTCTAACCTACCGAGGAAAATCTAAAGATGGTTGAAAATAGGATGAAGAGAGCTTTCCAACAAGCTATTACTTGCAAGAATCCGACCGATGATGAGAGAGTTATGCTTATTTGAAATCCCAGCGGATTTCGACAGAAGTAGGGTTGTGTAAGGTTTTTAAAGTTTATGAAATTTGTGTACTTTGGTATAAGATTTTTATGTGTCTTGCTTTCTATTTATAGAGGATGGTTATGGGATTATAATTCTAATTTTAAAGGCTTTATTAAAATAAAAAAAACATCAGATTTAAATTCTGCAATTATCTTCTCCTATTTTTAGGAATTTTAATTTTAAGGCAATTAACTATCTGTAAGGATTTAGACTAAAGGGAATTAAAACCAGAATTAACTACCATACATCTCTTACCAATTTTGGCCATCACACAACCTTTCCTTTAGAGACAAAATCATCTTTTTACCAGCACTGGCTTCTGGATTTCTAGGACTCAAAATTCGGGGTCTCATATCCTCCCCTCCTTACAGGAATTTCATCCTCGAAATTTTAACATAAGTATCTAAGCAAACAGGTACGGAAAATTTTGCACGTATAGATTCCTTAGTCTCCCAAGATTATTCCTCAATTTGGCCATTATGCCAAACAACTCATACCATAGGCACGCTTCGACTGCGAAGCTGTCAAACTGACCAATCTAGTATGGGAACTAGCTATTAGGGATATGATAGGTCTTCAGCAACTTCAACTGGTGGTTCTTTAAACATATGAGCAGGATCTTGCAAATACCTTCTTAGCATTGAAATGTGATATACGTAGTGAATTCTTTCCATATTTTGAGGTAGGGCAAGTCAGTATGCAATAGGGCCGATTCTTTTGACAATGTCAGACGGACCAAAGTAGCGAGGTGCTAGCTTACCTCGTTACTGAAAATGAAGGACTCCTTTTGCATGGAGCGACCTTCAAAAAAAATTTGTCACCTACCGAAAATTCCAGCTCCCTTCGTCGATTGTCAGCAAAATTTTTCTGCCGATCCTGGGCTGTTTTTAGCCTGTGTCGAATCAAGCTTAATTGTTCTATTGCTTGGTCAATCAATTCCGGATTGTCTAGGCGTCTCTCGCCTACTTCATTCCAGAAAATGGGAGTTCGGCAACATCTCCCATATAGTGCTTCATAGGGTGCCATATTGATGCTTGCATGAAAACTATTGTTGTAAACAAATTTTGCTAACGGCAGACATCGATCCCAACCGGTTTGCTGATCCAACACACACGCTCGTAGCATGTCTTCGAGTGTCTGAATCCTCCTTTCTGATTGACCATCGGTCTGACCTTGAAATGCTAAACTAAAATTAAATTTCAAACCCAGCAAAATTTGGAATTTCTCTCAAAATCGTGAGGTGAAACGAGGGTCACGATCTGAAACGATGAAAACTGGCACTCCATGCAATCGAACAATCTCATCTAAGTAACGAACATCATAGTTCTCAGGTTTATCCATCACAGTTATAGGAAGGAAGTGTGCAGATTTCGTCAATCGATCCATGATCACCTAAATGGCATCGTATCCTAGCTGTGACCTAGGCAAACCGGTCACAAAATCCAACATGACGTGCTCCCACTTTCATTCTGGAATTGGAAATGACTGAAGTAGACCAGTAGGTCTTTGATGTTTGATCTTTACTTTTTGACATACGAGGCATCGGACAATGAATTCAGCAATGTGTTTCATGTTTGGCCATCAATACTGCTCCTTCAAATCTCAGTACATCTTAATACTTCCAAGATGAATAGCGAACTTCAAACTATGCACCTCTGGTAGAATAAGGTTACAAATATCAACATTTTTTGGAACACATACCAGGTTTCTGAAGATTAGTACTTCGTCATCTCGTATTCTGAAATCACGAAGTATGGCATCAACACCATCAGCAAGTTGCTTCCGAATTTCAGTAAATTTTGGATCCTCTAATTGTTGATTCTGAATTTCTTCAATTAAGGTAGGTGCGACTTCGATTCGTGCCAATAATGAACCAAAAAAATCAATGCTAAGATGCACACGGTTAGCTTTCAATTCCAACATCATCGGCAGGTAATGGATGCGCATGTAGGCCAAAACTGATGGGGAAGGAGGATGAAACTTTCGGCTCAGGGCATCAGCAAAAACATTCACCATTCCAGGATGATATTCGATGATTAAATCATAATTTTTAATCAGCTCCACCCATCTTCGTTGTCTCATATTCAATTCTTTTTGCTTTAGTAGGTACTCAAGTTTTTGTGATTGGTGAAGATTCGGCCTGTCTCGCCGTATAAGTGATGTCGCCATATTTTCAACGCAAACATCACAGCTGCAAGCTCCAAATCATGTGTAAGATAGTTGCTTTCATGCAGTCGTAACTGTCGGGAAACATATACAATGACTTTCCCGTCTTGCATCAATACGCATCCAAGTCTGGATTTCGACGCATCGCTGTAAACCACAAACTCCTTTCCGTAAATAGGTAAAGTAAGGATAGGTGCGGAAACTAACCGATTTTTCAGTTCTTTGAAACTTGGTTGGCATTTCTCGTTCAACACGAATGGCTCACCCTTTCGCGTCAGTTTTGTCAATGGTGCGGCAAGCGATGAAAAATTTTTCACAAAGCGACAGTATCTTTCACCATATCAGAACTAGCCTCGACATCAGTTAGGGTGAATAGCCTTGTTGGTCTTGGTTGCGCCTCACTAGTGGATCCATTGGGTGGTCCTCCTGGTGCGCATGTTGGCGGTTTGGCGGGGTTGGCATTCCCACCTCGGCCTACGTTTGGGACACTTGTGATTCGCCTTGGTTTCGGGCATTCCCTCTAAATATATCCCATCTCGCCACAATTGTAACATCAACGTTGCTAAGAATTCCACGACGATCCATTGGAATTTGAACTAGAAAAGTTCTTCCTATTATCCATTGCCATTAATTTTCAAAGGATATGGGCCTCGTTCGTCGATTGAACTTCTAATCTCACCTATAGGATCCGCCACTAGTGGCTGTGGATGGCTTCTTGGTTTGCATGATCTTTTCAGCTTCAGTCGCGGCAACAATTAGTTCTTGCAAATTCTGCACCGGTGTCGCACCAACGATGGTTTTGAGTTTGGTACTCAACTCATCCTGAAATCCTCTCGCAAGCTGGTACGGTGTACGATCTTCTTCTGGTGACAATCGGGACAACTCCCTTAATAGCCTCTCATATTCCAGCACCGAATGGGTTCCCTGTTCAAGTATGTAAAAGATTGTCGCTGCTTAGTTTTATGGATTCTCGTATAAAATTTTTCGTCGAATTCGTACCGGAATTCTTCCCAAGTTGGCAAACGATCGCCGAATCTCAAGTTAGCAGATGTCCACCATGCAAGGGCTTCTCTATGACGACCCCAATTCCTAACTATTACTACTTGCTCCGATTAAGGTCATCACCGCCGTGAAACCCAAATAATCCCAAATGACACCTAGGACCTATTTGAATCTCACCAGGTTTACCATTAACTTCTGATTTTTAGCATGTTTATTTTAATATTTAAAAATAAATAGAGCATGATATTGGAAAAATATTCTGGTAACACACGGAGTGAATAAAATATCAGTGGAAGTCTTTAGATTAAATCATTGGGTTCATAACACACAAGTCCCATAGGGATCGAAACAATCAGCAAGAAATTCTCCAACATGTTTCGGAAATAGCAAGCAAAGGAGGGATCTGAAATAAACCAGAAAGTAGCTCAATCATTCATGTTATATGCGCAAGTAAACAAGGATCAAGTATGCAAATGTGATGCGATATCGCCCCGCCGTGCAGCCTTGATTTCACACACTGGTACCACAGATAGTGGATGTACCTAAACCTGAAAAATGGTAAAAACAACGGTATGAGATTACAAGAATCTTAGTCGGGCTGCAGCATCATAAGATCTGCAGAAACACTAAACACTAATCTCCCAATTCGCATTAGATCATTCCTAAACATCTAAAGGGAATCACGAAATTCAAAAATCATTCAGAAAGAGGTTAGGGCTGAATCTATGGTTGAGGGAGGACTACAAACACTTTCAAAAAATCAGAAGTACACAGGCAGGTAGAACTCATCAGATTGCTCTCGGTAATGAAGAAGAAAGGCCATCCCTTCCACCTGTGTTGTCCAAGGCTTACTTCACAAAGGGTTAACGGTTAACACACAAGCTAATCAGTAAGCCTAGTAAGTCATCTTACCACACATGGACAAGTCTTCTCAAGCCACGCACGGACTTGGGCATCCAAAACCACACAAGGATAAGGGCTTCCTGCCACACAAAGACAGTGTTCCGGCTACATAAGGACCAGACATCCAGCGTGCATATGCTGGGTTTTTCCATGCATACAACTCCCATGCCAGTACAAACCTCTCCTCTCCCTAGGAGCATCAGCGTTTACCCCGAATGGCCACCGGAAAAGGATCCTGACACACAAACTCGTACAAGCACACACAGGCAAGTACAAAACATAATAACATAGCAGAGTATCCTCAATCATGTGAGAACACAATCAACATATTCAATTCAAATAACATATGCAACCCAGGCACTAAATACCTAACTCAAGGGTTTGATATAACCTAGGAGATCCATATCTCAATCTGAAATTCATACTCTCACCCTATAATCAAATCGCATACAATACAACAAGAGCAGATATCAAAAACATCAAGAAAATAATAGGGGTCTCTGGAGAAACCGATGAGGTGTTGATCCTACCTCTCTTGTCTCTGAACAAGAAGCTACTCCTTTGTCTTTAATAGGTAATTCCGAACCACCTATATTATCACCAGGCAAAGACGAAAACAAACTAAACATGCATATTCATTAATCAATTGAATACCTTATTTCCTTACCAATTTCACTCACCAAACCTATGAGAAACCAGTGATCAGATGCTGCAGGTGCCTCCCCCTTGGATGTGTGATATGATAGCCAGGAACTTAACAAGATTCAACCTGAATTACCATTCCAATTAACTATGCAAATTTTGTTGCTAAAAGTAGAGCATAGGATAGTTTCGACTTGAAGCATAGAGAAGTTTAAAAGAAGGAAATTCATGATCATACCTCATGAATAGATGCTAAGAATCATAAAAACACGCGAAACGACAACAGAAATCAACCGAATACAAAAACTGTAGAAATCTAATAAAGAAATAATTCCATCGCCGATTTTCGACTTAAACTTAGACTAGGAAATATTTACGTCCAAACAATAAAACCTATATGGTTGGATATAGGATGAAAAGATATTTCTAAGAAGTTATTATTTGTAGAGATACAACAAACGATGAAAGAGTTATGTTATTTTGATGTTCAAGAAAATTTGGCGAAAACCTAATTCCATTGCTGATTTTCGACTTATCTTATGAGAAAGAAATACTAACCTTCTGACAAAAAATCAAACATGGCTGGAAAGAGGTTGAAGAGATCTTTCCAAAACGCTGTTATTTTCAGGAATACAACAAACGATGAAAGAGTTATCCTATTTTGAAGTTCAAGAAGTTTTGGCGAAAACCTAATTCCGTCGCCGATTTTCAACTTATCTTATGAGAAAGAAATACTAACCTCCTGATGAAAAAAAAGTTATGGTTGGAAATAAGATGAAGAGGAATTTCCAAAAAAGCTATTATTTTTAGGAATACAACCAACGATGAAACAGTTATACTATTTTGAAGTTCAATAAAATTTGACGAAAACCTAATTTCGTCGTCGATTTTTGACTTATCTTATGAGAAAGAAATACTAACCTCCTGACAAAAAACAAAATATGGTTGGAAATAGAATGAAGAAAATTTTCGAACAAGCTGTTAATTTAAGGAATAAAACCAACGATGAAAGAGTTATGCTATTTTGAAATTCAAGCAGATTTGGCAAAAACCTAATTCCGTTAACAATATTTGACTTTTCGTATGAGAAATAAATACTAACGTCCTGACAAAAAATCAAGAATGGTTGGAAAGAGGATGAAGAGAGCTTTCCAAAAAGCTATTATTTTTAGGAATCTGACAAGCGATGAGTGAGTTATGCTAGTTTAAAGTTTCAAAGAATTTTGGCAGATATAAGGAGGTGTTAGGGTTTTAGGCTATACGATTTTTGTGTGTTTTCTATAAATGATTTTTGTAGGGGTTGGCTTCTATTTATATAAGATGGTTATGATATTATAATCCATGTCTTCAAGGCTTAATTAAAATAAGATAATTATCAGAATTAAATTCTATAATTATCTTCCCTTATTTTTAGGGATTTTAATCTCTAAGGCAATTACCTATATATAAGGACTTAGATTAAAGGAATTTGTACCAGAATTAACTACCATACCACTCTTACCAATTTCGGCCATCACACATCGTTTCCTTCAGGAGCAAAATCATCTTTTCACCTACAATGGCTTCTAGACTTCTAGGACTCAAAATTCGGGTTTTCACATCCTCCCTTCCTTTTGAGAATTTCGTCCTCGAAATTTTTCACACATAGATTCCTCAGTCTCCTAAGACTATTGCTCAAGTTTCCATTATGCCAATCGACTTGTACCATAGGCACGATTCAACTGCGAAGCTGTCGAACTGATTGATTTAGTATGGTAACTGGCTGTACGGGATAGGATAGGTCTTCAGCAACTTCAACTGACAGTTCTCTAAGCACATGAGAAGGGTCTTGCATATACTTTCTTAGCATTGAAATGTGAAATACGTTGTGAATTCTTTCCATATTTGGAGGTAGGGCAAGTCAGTATGCAACAAGGCCGATTCTTTCGACAATGTCATACGGACCAATGTAGCGAGGTGCTAGCTTGCCTCATTGCTGAAAACGAAAGACTCCTTTCCATGGGGCAACCTTCAAAAATATTTTGTCACCTACCGTAAATTCCATTTCCCTTCGTCAGTTGTCGGAAAAAAATTTTCTGCCGATCCTGGGCCGTTTTTAACCTTTGTTGGATCAAGTTTAATTGTTTTGTTGCTTAGTCAATCAAGTCCGGATTGTCTAGGCATCTCTCGCCCATTTCATTCCAGCAAATAGGAGTCCTGCAGCGTCTCCCATATAGTGCTTCTGATTGACCATCGGTCTGGGGGTGAAATGCTGTACTAAAATTCAATTTTGAACCCAACGCATTCTGGAATTTCTCCCAAAATCGTGAGGTGAAACGAGGGTCACGATCTGAAAAAATAAAAACTGGTACTCCATGTATTCGAAAAATCTCATCCAAGTAACGAACAACCAATCTTTTTGGCGTATCTGTCACACGTATAAGAAGAAAGTGTGCAAATTTCGTCAGTCGATCCACAATCACCCAAATGGCATTGTATCCTTGCTGCGATCTAGGCAAACCAGACACAAAATCCATTGTGACATGCTCCCACTTCCATTCTGGAATCGGAAGTGATTGAAGTAGACCAACGGGTCTTTGATGTTCGATCTTTACTTGTTAAAATACGAGGCATCGGGCAACGAATTCAGCAATGTGACGTTTCATGTTTGGCCACCAATACTGCTCCTTCAAATCTCGGTACATCTTAGTGCTTCCAGGATGAATAGAAAATTTCAAACTATGCACCTCTAATAGAATAAGGTTACGAATATCAACATTTTTGGAACACATACCCAGTTTCTGAAGACTAGTACTTCGTCATCTCGTATTCTGAAATCAAAAACTATGGCCACAACACCATCAGCAAGTTTCTTCCGAATTAAAATAAATTTTGGATCTTCTAATTGTTGATTCTTGATTTCTTCAATTAAGGTAGGTGCGACTTCGATTCGTACCAACAACGAACCAGAAAAATCGGTGCCAAGATGCACACGGTTAGCTTTTAATTCCAACATCATCGGCAAGTAATGGATGCGCATGTAGGCCAAAACTGATGGGGAAGGAGGATGAAACTTTTTGCTCAAGGCATCAGCAACAACATTCGCCTTTCCAGGATGATATTTGATGATTAAATCATAGTCTTTAATCAGCTCTACCCATCTTCGTTGTCTCATTTTCAATTCTTTTTGTGTGAGGAGATACTTTAGGTTTTTGTGGTCAGTGAAGATTGGGCATGTCTCGCCGTATAAGTAATGTTGCCATATTTTTAAGGCAAACACCACGGCTGCAAGTTCCAAATCATGCGTAAGGTAGTTGCTCTCGTGCGGTCGCAAATGCCAGGAAGCATAGGCAATGACTTTCCATCTTGCATCAATACACATCCAAGTCCAGATTTTGATGTATTGCTGTAAACCACATACTCCTTTCCTCAAATAGGTAGGGTAAGGATAGGTGTAGAAACTAACCGATTCTTTAGCTCTTCGAAAATTTCCTGGCATTTCTTGTTTTATACAAACAGCTCACCCTTGCGTGTCAGTTTTGTCAATGGTCCGGCAAGCGATGAAAAATTCTCCACAAAGCGACGGTAGTATCTTGCTAAACCAATGAAACTACGAACTTCGAACACACTTAGCGGAGGTCACCAAGCAATCACAGCTTCAATATTCTTTGGATCAACTAACACACCTTGGGCGGAAACAATTTGGCCAAGGAAACTAACTTCGCGTAACCAAAATTTGCATTTTGAGTACTTTACAAACAACCGTCGATCCTTCAGGATTTTATGCACAATCTGCAAGTGCATAGCATGATCCTCTTCCAGTTTTGAGTAAATCAGAATGTCCTCGATGAAGACTATCACGAATTTTTCCAAGAATTCGCGGAACACACGATTCATCAAGTCCATAAACACAGCTGGTGAATTGGTCAAGCCGAATGGCATAACCAGAAATTCGTAGTGGCCATACCGCGATCTGAACGCGGTCTTTGGAATATCAGCATCACAAACTCTCAATTGATGGTATCCAGATCTGAGATCGATCATAGAGAATACGGCTGCACCCTGGAGTTGTTCGAAAAAATCGTCGATGCGCGGCAAAGGGTATTTGTTTTTCACCGTCACACGATTCAGCTGCAAATAATCGATGCAAAATTGCAGTGAATCGTCTTCCTTTTTCACGAACAGAACAGGTGCTCCCCAAGGTGACATACTATGTCGGATAAAACCATGATCCAGCAAATCTTCCAATTGTCATTTTAGTTCCTTCATTTCTGTAGAAGCCATACGATACGAAGGAATAGAAATTGGACTCGTACCAGGCACTAGCTCAATACAGAATTCCACTTTCTTTGCTAGTGGTAGACCGGCTATGTCTTTTGGAAATACTTCTAGAAATTCGCGAACCACTGGAACAGAATCCAGATCCGAGGATTATTTAGAAATATCATGTGCATGCGTGAGGTACGCTGTACATCCTTTGTTGATTAATCGTTTTGCCTTAAGCCAGGAAATCATGCAAGTTGGAACAACTTGCCTATCACCTTCAAAAAAGTATTCGGCACCATCAGGAAAAATGAACCACACACGCTTGGTAAAACACTCCATACGGGCTTGATATTTCGCCAGACAGTCCATGCCTAAGATCACATCCAACTCTTGAATGTCTAATGGAATCAGATTCACTTCCAATACATTCGATCCCATATATACAACATAGTCAATGTTGACTAGATCGCAAATCAGTTGCTCTCCCAATGGAGTTAGAACCGCAATAGAAGGAGTGTTCGCGAGCAAAAGTAGCTCTGGCTGAACCATTGAAATCTTTACATCCAAATTGTCGAGCTTCCTTCAAAAATTTTGTAATCACGACGGGAAGTCTCTCAGTTTCCTCATGATGTGCCGGTTGTACAGGTTCAAGTGGAGGAATAGGTTCTTCCACTAGTACAGGTTCAGGAGCATTATGAAATTGCGACTCCATACGCTGCTGATTTGCAGTAATTCCTTGTAATATGTTTAAGATTTGTGCCATGACAGGATCAATGACTGGTGTGGCTGGTATGCCATGACAGGAGCATTAAGATTTTTTGTCGTTTCGCGTGTTCTTATGATTGCTTAGCATCTATTCATAATGTATGATCATGAATTTCTTTCTTTTAAACTTCTCTATGCTTAAAGTCGAAATTGTCCTATGTCCTACTTTTAGCGAAGAAATTTGCATAGTTGATTGGAATGGTAATTCAGGTTGAATCTTGTTAAGTTCCTGGCTATCACATCACACATCCAAGGGGGAGGAACCTGCAGCATCTGATCACTGGTTTCTGATAGGTTTGGTGAGTGGAATTGGTAAGGAAATAGGGTATTCAATTGATTATTGAATATGCATGCTTAGTTTGTTTTCTTCTTTGCCTTGTGATAATATAGGTGGTTCGAAATTACCTAATAAAGACAAAGGAGTAGCTTCTTGTTCAGAGACAAGAGAGGTAGGATCTACGTCTCATCGGTTTCTCCATAGACCCCTGTTATTTTTTTGATACTTTCCCTTGTTGTGTTGCATGTTAGATTAAATCATTGGGTTCATAACACACAAGTCCCATAGGGATCCAAATAACCAGCAAGAAATCTTCCAACATATTTCGGAAATAGCATGTAAAGGAGGCTTTTTAAAATAAACCAAAAAGTGACCCAATTATTCATGTTATATGCGCAAGTAAACAAGGAACAAGTATGAAAATATGCTGCGACATCTCTCCGCTGTGCATCCTTGATCTCACACACTGGTACCACGGACAGTGGATGTACCTAAGCCTGAAAAATGGTACAAACAACGGTATGAGATTACAAGAATCTCACTAGGGTCACAGCATCATAAGATCTGCAGAAACCCTAAACACAAATCTCCCAATTCACATTAGATCATTCCTAAACAACTAAAGGGGATCACGCAATTCAAGAACCAATCAAAAAGGGTTAGGGCTGTATCTATGGTTGAGGGAGGACTACAATCACTTCCGAAAAATCAGAAGTACACAGGCAGGTGGAACTCAGCAGATTGTTCTCGGCAATGAAGAAGAAAGGTCATCCCCTTTCACCTGGGTTGTCCAAGGCTTATTGCACAAAGGGTAAGTGGTTAACACACAAGCTAATCAGTAAGCCTAGTAAGTCGTCTTACCACACAAGGACAAGTCTTCCCAAGCCACACAAGGACTTGAGCATCCCAAACCACACAAGGTAGCGGCTTCCTGCCACACAAGGACAAGACATCCAGCACGCACATGCTGAGCTTTGCCACCCATACAACTCCTATATAGTAAGAACCTCTCCTCTCCCTAGGTGCATCAACGTTTACCCCGATTGGCCACCGGAAAAGGATCCTGACACACAAACATGTACAATCACACAAAAGCAAGTACAAAGCATAATACCACAACAGGGTATCCTCAATCATGTCAGAACACAATCATCATATTCAATTCACATAACATATGCAACTCAGGAGTTCGATATAGCCTATGAGATCCATGTCTCAATACAAAATTCATACTCTCACCCTATAATCAAATCGCATGCAATATAACAAGGGCAGATATAAAAAACATCACAAAAATATCAAAGGTTTCTGAAGAAACCGATGAGGCGTAGATCTTACCTCTCTTGTCTCTGAACAAGAAGCTACTCATTTGCCTTTATTAGGTAATTCCAAACCACCTATATTATCACCAGGCAAAGACGAAAACAAACTAAACATGCATATTCAATAATCAATTGAATACCCTATTTCCTTATCAATTTCACTCACCAAACCTATCAAAAACCAGTGATCTAATACTGTCGGTGCCTACCCCTTGGATGTGTGATGTAATAACCAGGAACTTAAAAAAATTCAACCTGAATTACCATTCCAATTAACTATGCAAATTTCGTCGCTAAGAGTAGAGCATAAAACAATTTCGACTTTAAGCATAAAGAAGTTTAAAAGAAGGAAATTCATGATCATACATCATGAATAGATGCTAAGCAATCATAAAAACACACAAAATAACAAAAGAAATCAACCGAAGACAAAAACTGTAGAAATTTAAAAACCTAATTCTGTCGCCGATGAAAACCTAATTCCGTCGCCGATTTTCAACTTAACCTTAGACAAGAAAATATTTAAGTCCAAACAACACAAAATATATTAATAGAAATAGGAGAAAAGAGCTTTTCAACAAGTTATTATTTGTAGAGATACAACAAATGATGAAAGAGTTATGCTATTCTGAAGTTCAAGAAGATTTTGGCAGTTCTGTCGAAAACCTAATTCCGCCGCGGATTTTCAACTTATCTTTTGACAAAGAAATACGATCATTCAAACAATAAAAAAATATGGTTGGAAAGAGGATGAAAAAATATTTCCAAAAAGGAACTATTTATAGATATACAACAAACGATACAAGAGTTATGCTATTCTGAAATTCAAGAAGATTTGGCAGTGCCACCGAATTTCAACTTAACCTTAGAGAAAGAAATACTAATCCCCCGATGAAAAGCCATGGATGGGTGGAAAAAGGATGAAGAGAGCTTTCGAACATGCTATTATTTTCAGGGATCCAAAAAACGATGATAGAGTTATGCTGGTTTAAAGTTTCAATGAATTTTGGCAGCTATAAGGAGTTGTAAGAGTTTTAGGCTATACGAGTTTTGTTTGTTTTCTATGAATGATTTTTGTGCGGCTTCCTATTTATAATGGATGGGTATGGAATTAAGATTAGTACTTTAAAAGCTTTATTAAAGTAAGATAATTACAAGATTTAAATTCTTTAATTATCTTTCTCTTTTTTTAGGGATTTTAATTTCTAATACAATTATCTAGATATAAGGACTTAGATTAAAGGGAATTATAACCAGAATTAACTACCATGCAACCCTAACCAATTTCGGCCATCACACATCTTTTCCTTCGAGGGCAAAATCACCTTTTCACTTGCACTAGCTTCTGGACTTCTAGGACTCAAAATTCAGGGTCTCACAATTTGTGCCATAATAGGATCAATGACTGGTGCGGCTGGTGCCTCAGGTTGGTTTTCGAGCTCAGTTTGCCCTTCCTGCAAAATTTTTGCATTCAACTCCTCTTGCTCAACAGGTTGCTGTTCAGCCTGAATCTCAAATCTACCCCGTTGATCCCTTTCTAGCCTCGAGCATGCCATACTACACGAATACACCATTAGTAGTCAACATATAACTAAATATGATTAACAGAAGTTGTACCTGAAAGAGAGGCGTGCAACGGTCGATACGTATATGCTGGAAAAGAACATAAAAATTCTCAGAAATCACATGCACACATGCAAAGGTATTCTCGGCAATTACATCAACACTCATATATACTCTCGGAAATCATCATCAAACATCAAGCAAGCATGGATTCACACAACATCCATATTCAGCAATACACACCAGCAATCACATACATATACATTCAGCAATACAGGAGTCAAATAGGGACACTCGGCATCATGAATAAATCAATACACACACACATTCTCAGCAATGATAAGAAACACAGTAAACACTCACCGAAACATATCTTGGCATACCAGGCATATAATAATATGTAAACACACAGCAAATCAAATTATTAACTTCATCAATTTAAATCTTACAAACCAATCTATTTTTAGATTTAGTTTACTTTCGGTATTAGAGCCTAAGTGACTGAGTGTGTGCGCATGCCTTTACCTAAAATCACAATATCAACAAACAAGTTAGCATATAACAAATTATATTCCCTAAACCATCCTCCGCTACAAAACTTGTGACGACCCCAATTCCTAACTATTACTATTTGCTCCGATTAAGGTCATCACCACCGTGAAACCCAAATAAGCCAAAATGACACCTAGGATCTATCTGAATCTCACCAGGCTTACCCTTGGATGTGTGATATGATAGCCAGGAACTTAACAAGATTCAACCTGAATTACTATTCCAATTAACTATGCAAATTTTGTAGCTAAGAGTAGAGCATAGGAAAATTTTGACTTTAAGCATAGAGAAGTTTAAAAGAAGGAAATTCATGATCATACATCATGAATAGATGCTAAGCAATCATAAGAACACATGAAATGACAACAGAAATCAATCGAAGATAAAAACTGTAGAAATCTAAAAACCTAATTCCTTCGTCAATTTTCAGCTTAACCTTAGAGAAGAAAATATTTACATCCAAATAAAAAAAACATATATTATTGAAAAGAGGATGAAAAGAGTTTTCCAACAAGCTATTATTTGTAGAGATACAACAAACGATGAAAGAGTTATGCTATTATGAAGTTCAAGAAGATTTTGGCAGTTCCGCCGAAAACCTAATTCCGCCACCGATTTTCAACTTATCTTTTGACAATGAAATATTAACATCCAAACAACAAATAAGATATGGTTGAAAAGAGGATGAAAAGAAATTTCCAAAAAGCTATTATTGATAGAGATACAAAAAACGATGAAAGAGTTATGCTATTCTGAAATTCAAAAAGATTTGGCAGTGCCGTCGAATTTCCACTTAACCTTAAAGAAAGAAATAATAATCTCCCGACGAAAACCAAAAATGGTTGGAAAAAGGATGAAGAGAGCAGTGGATGTACCTAAACCTGAAAAATAGTAAAACAACGGTATGAGATTAAAAGAATCTAAGTAGGGTCACAACATCATAAAATCTGCATAAACCCTAAACACAAATCTCCCAATTCACATTAGATCATTCCTAAACAACTAAAGAGGATCACGCAATTCAAGAACCAATCAAAAAGGGTTAGGGACGAATCTATGGTTGAGGGAGGATTACAATCACTTCCAAAAAAGAAAAAGTACACAGGCAGGTAGAACTCATCAGATTGCACTCGGCAAAGAAGAAGAAAGGTCATCCCCTTCCAATCATAATTCATGTTATATGTGCAAGCAATCAAGGAACAGATATGCAAATATGATGCGATATCGCCCCGTCGTGCAGCCTTGATCTCACACACTGGTATCACGGACAGTGGATGTACCTAAACCTGAAAAATGGTGAATACAACAGGATGAGATTACAAGAATCTCAGTAGGGTCACAACATCAAAAGATCTACAAAAATTTGAAACACAGATCTCCCGAACAACATTAGATCATCCCTACACAACTATGGGTATCACATAATTCAAGAATTAATCAAAAAGATACGGCCAAAACTAAGACTGAGGGTGGACTACAACACTTCTGAAAATCAGAAGTACACAAGAAGGTAAAACTCATCATATTACTCTCGACAATAGAAAGAAAGAAAGGTCATCCCCTTCCACCTGTGTTGTCCAAGGTTTACTGCACAAAGGGTAAAAGGTTAGCACACAAGCTAATCAACAAACCTATTCATCCTGCCACACAAGGACAAGACATTCAAGCCACACAAGGACAGGGTTTCCAGGCACAGAAGGATCAGGCATCCAAGCCATATAAGGACAAGGCTTCGAGCCACACAAGGACCAGACATCCAAGCCACATAAGGTCAAGGCTTCCAACGCGCACATGCTAGGGATTGCCACCCGTACAACTCCCATACCAGTAAGAGCCTACCCTCTCCCAAGGAGCATCAACGTTTACCCCAAATGGCCATCAGAATATGATCCTGACGCACAAACACGTACAAGCACACACAAGCAAGTAGAAAGTATAATACCACAACAAAGTATCTTCAATCTTGTCAGAACACAATTAAAATCAATTCTGGCACTTAAAATCTATCTCAAGGGTTCGGTATGGCCTATAGGATTCATATCTCAATCCGCAATTCATACACATATCCTACAATCAATTCACATGCAATAATAACAAGAGCAGGTATCGAAAATAAAAAATAAATAATAGGGATTTCTGGAGAAACCGATGAGGCATAGATTCTACATCTCTTGTCTCAGAACAAAAACTATTCCTTTGCCGTTATTTAATAATTCCAAACCACCTATAGCATCACAAGGCAAAGACAAAACCAAAGTAAGCATACATACTTAATAACCAAGTAAGTACCCTATTTCCTTACCAATTCCACTCACCAAACCTATCTAAAACCAGTGGTTAGATGCTGCAGGTACCTCCCCTTTGGATGTATGATGTGATAGCCAAGAACTTAACAAGATTCAACCTGAATTACCACCCCAATTTAACTATATATATTTCGGCACTAAGCATAGGACACAAGATAATTTGCGATTTCATGTTAACAAAGAAGGATTAATTGTTTATAACTTATACAATCAAAAGAAACAAGATCCGAATCCAATAAGTTAATCAATTGATCAAAATAGACAACAACAGGGCAAGGGTAACGCATATTGATTTTATGTATAGAAAAGATTCAAAGGATGAATTCAAGATTTTATAATATGAATGGATGCAAAATAGTCATATGAATAAGAGGAACAACAACAAAAATAAATTAAACACAGAATCATATAATCTTGAAACCTAATCCTGCCGAAATACGATTTATATTTCGACAAAGGAAAATTAACCTTCAAACAAAAATTCTAGGATGGTTGGAAAGAGTATGAAGAGATCTTTCCCACAAGCTATTATTTTGCAAAACTTCGACAAACAACGAGAGAGTTATGCTATTTTGAAATTCAAGCAGATTTTGATAATTTTTTCAAAATACGATTTAACTTCTGACAAAGAAAAACTATCCTCCAGATGATAAACCAAAGTCAATTGGAAAGAGGATGAAGAGAGCTTTCCAACAAGCTATTATTTGCAAGAATCCAACAAAGGATGAGAGAGTTATGCTGATTTGAAGTTCCAGCGGATTTTGATAGAAATTATTAAAGAGGTGTAAGGTTTTTAGGTTTTACGAATTTTAAGTGTTTTCTGTATAAAATTTTTGTATGTTGGCTTTCTATTTATATAAAGTGGTTATGGGATTAAAATTCCTATTTTAAAAGTTTTATTAAAATAAAATAATTATTAGAATTAAATTCTATAATTATCTCATCTTAATTTTAGGGATTTTAATTTCTAAGTTAATTATCAACTTATAAAGAACTAGATTAAAGAGAATTATAATCAAAATTAATTCCTGGACATTTCTTTCCAATTTAGGCCATCATATATCCTTTTCTTCAGGGGAAAAATTGTTTTTCACCTACACTGGCTTCTGGACTTCTATCACTCAAAATTCGGGGTCTCACAGTTTTGCTCCTGAAGAAAAGGATGTGTGATGACCGAAATTGATAAGGAATGTCCTGTAATTATTTCTGATTTTAATTTCCTATAATTTGGTTCTTTTTTGGTTGATAATTATTTTAGAAAATAAAAATCCTAAAATTAAGAGAAGTTAACCACCGAATTTAATTCTGATAATTATTTTACTTTAATCTCATAGAAATCTTAAAATTCAATAAATCTTAAATCTATAGAAATCTCGAACAACATCAGATCATCCCTACACAACTATGGGTATCACGCAATTCAATAATTAATCAAAGGGATAGAGCCAAAACTAAGGCTGATGGTGGACTACAACACTTTCGAAAATCAGAATTACACAGGCAGGAAGAACTCATCAGATTACTCAGCACTAGAAAGAAAGAACGGTCTTCCCCTTCCACCTGTGTTGTCCAAGGTTTACTGCACAATGGGTAAAAGGTTAGCACACAAGCTAATCAGCAAACCTATTTATCCTTCTACACAAGGACAAGACATCCAAACCACACAAGGACAAGGCTTCCAGCCACTCAATAACCAAGTAAGTACCCTATTCCCTTACCAATTCCACTCACCAAACCTATCAGAAACCAGTTGTCAGATGCCGTAGGTGCCTCCCCTTTGGATATGTGATGTGATAGCCAAGAATTTAACAAGATTCAACCTGAATTACCATTGCAATTTAGCTATGTATATGTCGGCATAAAGTATAGGACAGAAGATAATTTGCGATTTCATGCTAGCAAGGTGTAAGGGTTACGATTTCATGTTAACAAATAAGGAGTAACTGTTTATAACTTATACATTCAAAAGAAACAAGATCGGAATCCAATAGGTTAATCAATAGATCAAGATAGGCAACAATAGTGCAAGGATAGAGAATACTGATTTCATGTATAGAAAAGATTCAAAGGATGAATTCATGCTTTTATAACATGAATGGATTCCAAACAATCATACGTATAAGAGGAACAACAACAGAAATCAATTGAAGACAGAATCACACAATCTTGAAACCTAATCCCGCCGAAATACGATTTAACTTTTGACAAAGAAAAACTAACCTTCAGACAAAAAATCCAAGAAGATTGGAAATATGATGAAGATAGCTTTCCAACAAACTATTATTTGCAAGAGTCCAACAAAGGACGAGATAGTTATGCTATTTTAAAGTTCAAGTAGATTTTGGCAAAAATTGGGAAGTGTAAGGTTTTTAGTTTTTATGAATTTTTATGTTTTTTCTGTATACAATTTTTGTGTGGCTAGCGTCCTATTTATATAAGGTGGTTATGAGACTAAAATCCCTATTTTAAAGGTTTGATCAAAATAAGATAATTATCAGAATTAAATTCTATAATTATCCCCTCTTAATTTTAGGGATTTTAATTTCTAAGGTAATTATCAACCTATAAAGAACTAGAGTAAAGGAAATTAAAATCAAAATTAATTACTCGATATTTCTTACCAATTTTGGCCATCACATATCCTTTTTTTCTTTAGGGGTAAAATGGTCTTTTCACTTACATTGACTTCTGGACTTTTAGGACTCAAAATTTGAGGTCTCACATCCTCCCCTCCTTATAAGAATTTCGTCCTCGAAATTTTAGCACAAGTACCTAAGCAAACAGGTAAGGAAATTTCGCTTGCATAGATTCCTCAGTCTCCCAAGACTGTTCCTCAATTTGGCCATTACGCCAAACAAATCATTCCATAGGCATGTTTCGACTGCAAAGTTACCGAACTGACCTATCTGGTATGGCAACTGGCTGTACGGGATAGGATAGGTCTTTAGCAACTTCGAGCACATGGGTAGGGTCTTGCACATATTTTCCCAACATTGAACCGTGAAACACGTTGTGAATTCTTTCCATATTTGGAGGTAAGGCAAGCCGGTGTGCAACAGGGCCGATCCTCTCGACAACATCATATGTACCAATATAACGAGGTGCTAGCTTACCTCGCTGCTGAAAACAAAGAACTCCTGTCCATGGGGCTACCTTCAAAAACATTTTGTCACCTACCGCAAATTCCAACTCCCTTTGTTGATTATCAGCGTAGTTTTTCTGTCGATCCTAGGCTATTTTTAGCTGTTGTTGAATCAATTTCAACTGCTCCTTTGCCTGATCAATCAATTTTGGATTGTTTACGCGTCTCTCGCCTACTTCATTCCAGCAAATGGGAGTTCTGCAGCGTCTCCCATATAGGGCTTCATAAGGTGCCATACCGATGCTTACATGAAAACTATTGTTGTAAGCAAATTCTGTCAATGGCAGGTATCAATCCCAACTGGTATGCTGGTCCAACACACTCGTATGTAGAATGTCTTTGAGTGTCTGAATCGTCCTTTCTGATTGACCATCGGTCTGGGGATGAAATGCTGTACTGAAATTCAATCTCAAACCCAGTGCATTCTAGAATTTCTCTCAAAGCTGTGAGGTGAAACGAGGGTAACGATCTGAAATGATGGAAACTGGCACTCCATGCAATCAAACAATCTTGTTCAAGTAATGAACAACCAATTTCTCAGGTGTATCGTATCCGTCACACGTATAGGAAGGAAACTTGCAGATTTTGTCAATCGATCAACGATTACTCAAATTGCATCGTATCCTTGCTGCGATCTGGGCAAACCGGTTGAAAAATCCATTGTGACATGCTCCCACTTCCATTATGGAATCAGAAGTGACTGCAGTATCCCAGCGGGTCGTTGAGATTCGATCTTTACTTATTGAATTACAAGGTATCGGGAAACAAACTCAGCAATGTGGCATTTCATGATTGGCCACCAATACCACTCCTTTAAATCTCAGTACATTTTAGTGCTTCCGGGATGGATAGCGAACTTCGAACTATGTACCTCCGAAAGAATAAGGTTACGAATATCAACATCTTGTGGAACACATACATGGTTTTTTAAGACAAGCACTTCGTCATCACGTATTCTGAAATCACGAATTATGGCATCAACACCATCAGAAAGTTGCTTCCGAATTTCAATTAGGATCCTCTAATTTCTGATTCCGAATTTCCTCAATCAATGTCAGCGTTACTTCGATTCATGCCAATAACGATTCAAAAAAATCAGTGCCAAGATGCACACGGTTAGCTTTTAAATTCAACAACATAGGCATGTAATGGGTGCACATGTAAGCCAAAACCGATGAGGAAGGAGGATGAAACTTTCAGCTCAAGATATCAGCAACGATATTCACCTTTTCAGGATGATATTTAGTGATCAAGTCGTAATCTTTAATCAGCTCAACCCATCTTCATTGTGAGACACTGAATTTTGAGCCCTAGAAGTCTAGAAGCCAGTGCAGATGAAAAAGACCATTTTTTCCCTGAAGAAAAGGATGTGTGATGGCCAAAATTGGTAAGGGATGTCTAATAATTATTTATGATATTAATTCCCTTTAAATTGATTTTTTATTAGTTGATAATTACCTTAGGAAATAAAAACCTTAAGTTTAAGGGGGGATAATTACAGAATTTAATTCTGATAATTATCTTACTTTAATTAAGCCTTGAAGATAGGAATTTTATTCCCATAACCATCTTATATAAATAGGAAGTCAGCCACACAAGAATCTTATACAGAAAACACACAAAATTTGTAGGAAATAAAAACCCTACACCTCCCAATTTCTGCCAAAATCTTCTTAAACTTCAAACAAGAATAACTCTCTCATCGTTTGTCGGATTCCTGCAAATAATAGCTTGTTGGAAAGCTCTCTTCATCCTGTTTCCAAAAATCTTTAGTTTCTCTTCTAAAGGTTAGTATTTCTTTCTCTAAAGATAAATCGAAATTTGGTAGAATTATGATTTCAGATTTTTATAATACTCCATTTGATTGATCTCTGATGTTGTTACCTTTATTCGTATGATTGTTTAATATCCATTCATAGTGAACAATCATGAATTCATCCTTTGAATCTTTTTTATACATGAAATCAGTATGCCCTACCTTTGCCCTACTGCCCTATTGTTGCCTATCTTGATCAATTGATTAACCTATTGGATTCTGATCCTGTTTCTTTTGATTATACATGTTATAAACCCTTAATCCTTCCTTGTTAACATAAGATTGAAACTCTTACAACTTGTTAATTGCCTTATTGCCCTATTCTTGTGCCAAATATTGTATGATAATTCGAGATGGTAATTCAGGTTGTTTCTTGTTAAGTTCTTAGCTATCACATTACACATCCAAAAGGGAGGTACCTGCGGCATGTGATCACTGGTATCTGATAGGTTTTGTGAGTGTAATTGGTAAGGAAATAGGGTATTTAATTGGATATTGGATATGCATACTTAATTTGGTTTTGGCTTTGCCTTCTGATGCTATAGGTAGTGCACAATTATTTGATAAAGGCAAGGGAATAACATCTTGTTCAGAGACAAGAGAGGTAGGATCTAAGCCTCATCAGTTTCTTCAGAGATCCTTGTTGTTTGTTTGTTAAATTCGGTGCCTTTGCATGTAATGTTGTATACGCATATATTGTAGTAGGAATGCTTGAATTACGGACCAAGATGTGATGCTCTAGGCTATACCGAATCCCTTAAGATAGGATATGAGTGCCTAGTTTGCATGTGTTGTGTGTATTGAACATGTTAATTGTGTTCTGACATGATTAAGGATACCCGGTGGTGGTATTATGTTTTGTACTTGCTTGTGTGTGTGCTGGTACATGTTGTGTGTTAGGATCCTTTTCCGGTGGCCATTCGGGGTAAGCGTTGATGCTCCTTGTGAGATGGGAGGTTCTTACTGGTATGGGAGTCGTATGGGTGGCAATCCCCAACATGAGCTCATTGGATGTCTGGTCCTTGTGTGCCCAGAAGCCCTGTCCTTGTGTGGCAGGAAGCCCTTGTCCTTGTGTAGCTTGGGATGACTTGTCCTTGTGTGGCAAAATGAATAGGCTTACTAAATAGCTTGTGTGTTAATCATTTACCTTTTGTGCAGTAAGCCTTGGACAACACAGGTGGAAGGGGATGGCTTTTCTTCTTTATTGTCGAAGTATTTGTAGTCCCCCCTCAGCCTTAGATTCAGCTCTACCCTTTTTAACTGAATTCTTGAATTGCTGATCCCCTTAGTTGCTAGGAATGATATGATGTTGTTTAGGGAGATTTGTGTTTATGGTTTATGCAGATCTTATGATGTTGTGACCCTATTGAGATTCTTGTAATATGATTCTGTTGTTTCCACCATTTTTCAGGCATACGGTACATTCACTGTTTGTGGTACCAATGTGTAAGATCAAGGCAGCACGGCGGGTCGATATTGTATCACCTTCGCATTCCTATTTTCTTGGTTGCTTGCGCATACAATATGATCATAGATTGGATTACTTTTCTGTTTTTTTTTTCAAGATCCTTCTTTTGCTTGTTATATTTTGGAACATGTTGGAAGATTTCTTGCTGGTTAATTTGGATCCCTATGGGACTTGTGTGTTTTGATTCCAATAATTAAATTTAAAAACTTCCGTTGATGTTTTATTCACTCCTTATGATACCAGAATGATTGTCCAATATCATGCTCCATTTGTTATTAAACATATACAACGATCAAGCTAAAAGTCAAAAAAAATTAATGGGTAAGCCTGGTGGGATTCAAATAGTGACGGTAGTATCCTTCAAATCCAAGGAAACTACGAACTTTGAATACAATTTGCGGGGGTTCCCAAGCAACTACGACTTCGTTCTCCATTGTATCAACTAACACACCTTGGGCGAAAACAACATGGCCAAGGAAACCAACTTCGCGTAACGAGAATTTTCATTTGGAGTACTTTGCGAACAACCGTCGATCCTTCAAAACATTCAGCACAATCCGCAAATGCTTAGCATGTTCCTCTTTCGATTTTGAATAAATCAGAAGGTCAACGATGAAGACTATCACAAATTTATCCAGGAATGGAACACACAATTCATCAGATCTATGAATATAGCTGGTGCATTGGCAAACCAAATAGCATAACTAGAAATTCGTAGTGGCCGTATCGCGATCTGAATGCAGTCTTTGGAATATCAGCATCACGAAATTGCAATTGATGGTATCCAGATCTGAGATCAATCCTAGAGAACATGACTGTACCCTGGAGTTGGCTGTACATGATGCATCCTAAGGAAGCCAAGAGACTTCCCATCGTGATTACCAAATTGTTGAAGGAAGCTCGACAATTAGGATGTAAAGATTTCAATGGTTCAGTCGGAGCTACTGCCGCTCGTGAAGGGAACGACACCTTATGCCGAGTGTCCTTGTTCTTACGTATCTCGAATGATGACAAGGTTGCCATCGCCACTTTCCTACTTGAGGGAGAAACCCTCGCATGGTGGACAGCCGTGAGCTTGCTATTTGGCGATCGTCTGCCTAAATGGGAGGAATTTTGGTATGAATTCGACGAAAGGTTCTATAAAAGCGATCAGCGATAAGCTTTCTACAAACTTGAACAGGGCACCCGTTCGGTGATGGAATTTGAGAAGGCATTAAGGGAGTTGTCCTGATTTTCACCTGAAGAGGATTGCTCACCATACCAGCTTGTTAGATGATTTCAGGATGGGCTCAGTACCGAACTCAAAACCATCGTTGGTACGACACTTGTATAGAATTTGCAAGAACTAATTATTTCCGTAACTGAAGCCGAAAAGATTGTGCAAACCAGGAAGCTATCTGCAGCCACTAGTGGGGGATCCATCAGGCGAGATTCAAAATTTAATCGGCATACGGGACCCTATCCTTTAAGATCCTATCCTCAGAAAATTAATAACAATGGAAGTAACAACAAGAAGAATTTTTCTGGTTCGAATTCCAATGGGTCTACGTGGAATTCTCAGCAATGTCGATGTTACAATTGTGGCAAACTGGGACACATTCAGCGGGAATTCCAGAAGTCGAGACGTATCACCGGCGCACCTAGTGCGGGCCGAGGTGGGTATGTTAACCCCACCAAGCTGCCAGCACACGCACCAAGAAGACCACCCAACGGATACACAAGTGAGGCGCAACCAAGACCAACAAGGCTATTCATCCTAACTGATGCCGAGGCTAGTCCTGATGTGATGACAGGTACTATTTCAGTCTTTTCTCAAAATACTAAAGTATTATTAGATCCCAGAGCAAATAGATCATTTGTAAGTCCAATGATAGCACTTTACACGGATCGGCCTCTATCTCCCTTGACTCCTCCTATTGCGGTTCTGACTTCTTTGGGAGAACAAATAATTTGTAATCTAGTCTACATCGGCTATGCTACACGTATGAATCCAAATGTACTTGAAATGGATCTAATTCCATTGGACATCTGAGAGCTGGATGTAATCTTAGGCATGGACTGTCTGGCTAAATATCAAGCTCGTATGGAGTGTTTCACCAAATGTGTGTGGTTCATTTTTCCTGATGGTGTCGAGTACTGTTTTGAAGGTGATAGGCGAGTTGTTCTAACTTGCATGATTTCTTGGTTTGATGCAAAACGATTGATCAACAAAGGATGTATAGCGTAGCTCGAGCACATATATGATATTTCTAAAGAATCTTCGGATTTGGATTCTGTTCCAGTGGTTCGTAAATTTCCAGAAGACATAGCCGGTTTACCACCAACAAGGGAAGTGGAATTCGACATTGAGTTAGTGCCTGGTACAAATCTGATTTCCATTCCTCTGTATCGTATAGCTCTTGCTGAAATGAAGGAACTAAAAACACAATTGGAAGATTTGTTGGATCGTGGTTTCATCAGACCTAGTTTGTCATCTTAGGGAGCACCTGTCTTGTTCGTAAAGAAGAAAGATAGATCGCTGCGATTATGCATTGACTATCGGCAGTTGAATCGTGTGACCGTGAAGAATAAGTGCCTTTTGCCAAGCATCAACGATTTGATGCTAATATTCCGAAGACCACATTCAGATCGTGGTGCTGATATTCAAAATCCGAAGAGGAACAAGCTAAGTATTTTCGGATTGTGCTGAATGTTTTGAAGGATCGGTGGTTGTTCACAAAGTACTCCAAATGCGAATTCTTGTTACGCGAAGTTTGTTTCCTTGACCATGTTGTTTCCACCTAAAATGTGTTAGTTGATCCGAAGAAGATCGAAGCCGTAGTTACTTGGGAACCCCCGCGAACTGTGTTCGAAGTTCGTTGTTTCCTTAGCTTAGCAGGATACTACCATCGCTTTGTGGAGAATTTTTCTTTGCTTGTCAGACCATTGACAAAACTGACGAGCAAGGGTGAGCCATTCGTGTGGAATGAGAAATGCCAGCGAAGTTTCAAAGGACTGAAAAACCGGTTAGTTTCCACAGCTATCCTTACCTTACCTATTTGCGGAAAGGAGTATGTGGTTTACAGCGATGATTCGAAATCCGGACTTGGATGCGTATTGATGCAAGATGGAAAAGTCGTTGCTTATGCTTCCCGACAGTTACGACCGCACGAAAGCAACTATCCTACACATGATTTGGAGCTTGCAGCTGTGGTGTTTGCGTTGAAAATATGGAGACATTACTTATACATCGAGATGTGTCTAATCTTCACTGACCACAAAAGCCTGAAGTACCTCCTCACACAGAAAGAATTGAATATGAGATAACGATAATGGGTGGAGTTGATTAAAGACTATGACTTAATCATCGAATATCATCCTGGAAAGGAAAATATTGTTGCTGATTCCTTGAGCCGAAATTTTCATCCTCCTTCCCCATCGGTTTTGGTTTACATGTGCACCCATTACATGCCTATGTTATTGAATTTAAAAGCTAATCGTGTGCATCTTGGCACTGATTTTTCTGGATCGTTATTGGCACGAATCGAAGTCAAGCCGACCTTGATTTAAGAAATCCATAATCAGCAATTAGAAGATCTAAAACTAATTGAAATTCAGAAGCAACTTTCTGATGGTGTTGATGCCATCATGATTTCAGAATACGAGATGATGAAGTGCTTGTCTTCAAAAACCGGGTATGTGTTCCACAAGATGTTGATATTCGTAACCTTATTCTATCGGAGGCACATAGTTCGAAGTTCATTATCCATCCCGGAAGCACTAAGATGTACCGAGATTTAAAAGAGCAGTATTGGTGGCCAAACATGAAATGCCACATAGCTGAGTTCGTTGCCCAATGCCTTGTATGTCAACAAGTAAAGATCAAACATCAATGATTGGCTGGTCTACTGCAGTCGCTTCCAATTCCAGAATGGAAGTGGGAGCATGTCACAATGGATTTTGTGATTGGTTTGCTCAGATCGCAGCAAGGATACAATGCCATTTGGGTAATTGTGGCTGTTTGTTTATTGGACGAGATTGTTCAATTGCATGGAGTGCCAGTTTTCATCGTTTCAGATTGTGACCCTCGTTTCACCTCACAATTTTGGGAGAAATTCCAGAATGTGCTGGGTTTGAGAGTGAATTTAAGTACAGCACTTCATCCCCAATCTGATGCTCATTCAAAAAGGATGATTCATACACTTGAATACATGCGAGTGTGTTGAACCAGTATACCGTTTGGAATCGATGCCTGTAATTGGCAGAATTTGGCTACAATAATAGTTTTCATGTAAGCATCGGTATGACACCTTATCAAGCACTATATGGGAGACATTGCAGAACTCCCATTTGCTGGAATAAAGTAGGCAAGAGACACCTAGACAATCCAGAATTGATTGATCAAGCAACGGAGTAGTTGAACTTGATTCAACAATGGCTAAAAACAGGTCAGGATCGGCAGAAATACTACACTGATAATCGACGAAGGGAGCTAGAATTTACGGTTGGTGACAAAGTGTTTTTGAAGGTCGCCTCATAGAAAGGAGTCCTTCATTTTCAGCAACGAGGTAAGCTAGCATCTCATTACATTGGTCCGTATGATGTTGCCGAGAGGATCGACCCTGTTGCATACCGACTTGCCTTACCTCAAAATATGGAAAGAATCCACAACATGTTTCACATTTCAATGTTGAGAAAATATGTGTGAGACCCTACCCATGTGCTCGAAGAACCCCCAATCGAAGTTTCTGAGGACCAATCCTATCCCGTACAGGCAGTTGTGATGCTAGATAGGTCAGTTCGACATCTTCACAGTCAAAATGTGGTTATGGTAAGACTTGTTTGGCGTAATGACCAAATTGAGGAACAGTCTTGGGAGACTGAAGAATCTATGCATGCGAAATTTCCTTACCTGTTTTTTTAGGTATTTGTGCTAAAACTTCAAGGATGAAATTCCTGTAAGGAGGGGAGGATGTGAGACCCCGAATTTTGAGTCTTAGAAGTCCAGAAATTAATGCAGGTGAAAAGACCATTTTGTCCCTGAAAAAAAGGATTTGTGATGGCCGAAATTGGTAAGAAATGTCCAGTAATTAATTTTGATTTTAATTCTCTTTAATCTAGTTCTTTATAGGTTGATAATTACCTTAAAAAGTAAAATCACTAAAATTAAGGGGGAATAAGTATAGAATTTAATTCTAATAATTATTTTACTTTAATCAAGCCATTAAAATAGAGATATTAATCCCATAACCACTTTATCTAAATAGGAAGCCAGTCTCACAAAAATTTTATACAGAAAACACACAAAATTCGTAATACCTAAAACCTTACACCTCCCAATTTCTACCGACATCTTCTGGAACTTCAAATAAGCATAACTCTCTCATCCTTTGTCGAATTCTTGTAAATAATAGCTTGTTGGAAAACTCTCTTCATCCTGTTTCCAGAAATCCTTCGTTTATCATCTTGAGATTATTTTTCCTTTGTTGAAAGTTAAAT
This sequence comes from Passiflora organensis, assembly GCA_019739055.1. NCBI lineage: Eukaryota > Viridiplantae > Streptophyta > Magnoliopsida > Malpighiales > Passifloraceae > Passiflora > Passiflora organensis. The sequence continues at coordinate 771,183 of JAEPBF010000253.1, read as the reverse complement.
CGTATTTCGACAGAATTGTCAAAATCTACTTGAACTTCAAAATAGCATAACTCTCTCGTCCTTTGTCGGATTCTTGCAAATAATAGCTTATTGGAAAGCTCCCTTCATCCTCTTTCCAAAAATAATGTTTTTTTCATCTGAAGGTTAGGTTTTATTTGTTGAAAGTTAATCCACTGTCCATGGTACATTGACTGTCTGTGGTACCAGTGTGTGAGATCAAGGCTACACAGCGAAGCGATATAGCATCAGATTTGCATACCTGTTCCTTGATTACCTGCGCATATAACATGAATTATGGTTGGACTACTTTTTGGTTTTTCAAGATTCCTTCTTTACTTGTTGTGTCTGATTTATGTTGAGGTTTAACTTGCTAGATATTTGGATCCCTATGGGACTTGTGAGTTGTGGATTCATTGATTTTATTTAAAGACTTCCGCTGATAGTTTATTCACTCCGTATGATACCAGAATACATGTCCAATATCATGCTCCAATAACTAATGAACATAACGAATGTACATGCTAAAAATCGAGAATTTGATAAGTAAGCCTTGTGGAATTCAGATACGTCCTAGTTCTTGAGCTTGTCTGAGTTTTATGGTGGTAATGGCCCTAATCGGAGCAATTAATAATAGGTTAGGATTTGGGGTCGTTACAGGTTTGGTAGCGAAGCATGGTTTAAGGAATATAATTGGTTATATGCTAAGTTGTTTATTGATTTTGTGTTTCTAGGTAAGAACATGCGCACACACTCACTCACTTAAGGGCTAATACCGAAAGTAAACTAATGCTAAAAAGGGATTGATTTGTAAGATTTAATTAATGAGAATGATAATCTGATTTGTTGTGTGTTTATGAATGTTATTATGCCTGGTATGCGTTGATGTGTTCTGATAAATTTTAATGTATTTCTTGTCATTACCGAATGTGTGTTTTTTCCGTAATGCCAAGTGTCCCTATGTGACTTCTTATCATTGTCTTTAGAGTTTGTTGCAATGATTTCCAAGAATGGTTTGTATGATAGTATTGTTGCTTAATGCTTGTGGGAGTGTCGGTGTAATTTCCGAGTGTGCATCGCATGTGTACACATGATTTCCAAAACTTGTGAGTATTTGTGTGCAAGTGTATTTTATTTTCCAGCATATGCACATCGTCCGGTGCATGCCTCTCCACCAGGTACCACTCCTTTTTCCCATTATCGTATTTAGTATGTGTTAAGTAACAATCGTATGTTTGTATAGTATGGCAAGGTTGAACGCTACAAGGGATTGACGGGGTAGGTAAGAGGTTCAGGCCGAACAGCAACCTGTTGAGCAAGAGGAGCGGAATGCACAAATAGAGTAGGGTGGGCAAGCTGAGCCCGAAAACCAACCTGAGGCACCAGCCATCGATCATGTGATGGTATAAATCCTAAACGTATTGCAAGGAATTGCTGCAAATCAGCAACGTATGGAAGCGCAATTTCAGAATGCTCCTGCACCCATGCCCATTGAAGAACCTATTCCTCCACTTGAACCTGTACAGCTGGCGCATCCTAAGGAATCCTAGAGACTTCCCGTCATGATTACAAAATTATTGAAGGAAGCTCGACAATTGGGATGTAAAGATTTCAATGATTCAGTCAAAGCTGCTGCCACTCGTGAATGGATTGACACCATATGCCGAGTGTCCTTGTTCTTACGTATCATGGATGATGACAAGGTTGCCATTGTCATTTTCCTACTTGAAGGAGAAGCCCTCGCATGGTGGATAGCTGTGAGCTTACGATTTGGTGATCGTCTGCCTACATGGGAGGAATTTTAGTATGACGAAAGGTTCTATACGAGATTCTATAAAAACAAGCAGCGACGAGCTTTCTACAAGTTTGAACAGGGCACCCGTTCGGTGCTGGAATATGAGAAGGCATTAAAGGAGTTGTCCCGATTTGCACCTGAAGTGGATCTAATTCCATTTGGGCATCCGAGAGCTGGATGTAATCTTAGGCATGGACTGGCTGGCGAAATATCAAGCCCGTATGGAGTGTTTTACCAAACGTGTGTGGTTCATTTTTCCTGATGGTGTCGAATACTACTTTGAAGGTGATAGGCAAGTTGTTCCAACTTGCATGATTTCTTGGCTAGATGAAAAGAAATTGAGATCAACAAAGGATGTACAGTATACATTGCGCACATACATGATATTTTTAAAGAATCCTCGGATCTGGATTCTGTTCCAGTGGTTCGCGAATTTCCAAAAGTATTTCCATATGACATTGCCGGTTTACCACCAACAAGGGAAGTGGAATTCGGCACTGAGTTAGTGCCTGGTACTAATCCTATTTCCATTCCTCCATATCGTATGGCTCCTGTAGAAATGAAGGAACTAAAAACACAATTGGAAGATTTGCTGGATCGCGGTTTCATCGGACCTAGTGTGTCACCATGGGGAGCACCTGTCTTGTTTGTAAAGAAGAAAGATGGTTCGTTACGATTATGCATCGAATATCGGCAGTTGAATCGTGTGACCGTGAAGAAGAAGTACCTTTTGCCACCCATCGATGATTTGTTCAATCAACTCCAAGGTGCAGTCATGTTCTCCAAGATCGACCTCAGATCTGGATACCATCAATTGTGAGTTCGTGATGCTGATATTCCGAAGACCGCATTCAGATCGCGATATGACCACTACGAATTTCTGGATAAGCTATTCGGTTTGACAAATACATCAGCTGTGTTCATGGACCTGATGAATCGTGTGTTTCATGAGTTCCTGGATAAATTTGTGATAATCTTCATCGACGACATTCTGATTTATTCAAAATCGGAAGAGGAACATGCTAAGCATTTGCGGATTGTGCTGAATGTTTTGAAGGATCGGCAGTTGTTTGCAAAGTACTCCAAATGTGAATTCTGGCTATGCGAAGTTGGTTTCCTTGGCCATAATTTTTCCGCTCAAGGTGTGTTAGTTGATCCAAAGAAGATTGAAGCCGTAGTTTCTTGGGAACCCCCGCGAACTGTGTTCGAAGTTCGTAGTTTCCTTGGCTAGCAGGATACTACCGTCGCTTTGTGAAAAATTTTTCATCTCTTTCTATACGATTGAAAAAACTGATGCGCAAGGGTGAGCCATTCATGTGGAACGAGAAATGCCAGCGAAGTTTCGAAGAATTGAAAAACCAGTTAGTTTCCGCACCTATCCTTACCTTATCAATTTGCGGAAAGGAGTATGTGGTTTATAGTGATGCGTCGAAATTCGGACTTAGATGATTATTGATGCAAGGCGGGAAAGTCGTTGCTTATGCTTCCCGACAGTTACAACTGCACGAAAGCAACTACTCTATGCATGATTTGGAGCTTGCAGCCGTGGTGTTTGCGTTGAAAATATTATGACATTACTTATACGGTGAGACATGCCGAATCTTCACCGACTGCAAAAGCCTGAAGTACCTCCTCACGCAAAAGGAATTGAATATGAGACAACGAAGATAGGTGGAGCTGATTAAAGACTATGACTTGATCATCAAGTATCATCCTGGAAAGGCAAATGTTGTTGCTGATGCCTTGAGCCGAAAGTTTCATCATCCTTCCCCATCGGTTTTGGCTTACATAAGCTCCCATTACATGCCTATGTTGCTGGATTTGAAAGCTAATCATGTGCATCTTGGCACTGATTTTTCTGGATCGTTATTGGAAAAAATTGAAGTCACACCTACCTTGATTGAGGAAATCCGGAATCAGGAATTAAAGGATCCTAAACTGATTGAAATTCGGAAACAACTTTCTGATGGTGTTGATGCCATAGTTCGTGATTTCAGAATACGAGATGACAAAGTGCTTGTCTTCAGAAACCGTGCATGTGTTGCACAAGATATTGATATTCGTAACCTTATTTTATCGAAGGTGCATAGTTCGAAATTCGCTATCCATCCCGAAAGCACTAAGATGTATCGAGATTTAAAGGAACAGTATTGGTGGCCAAACATGAAACGCCACATTGCTGATTTTTTTGCCCGATGCCTCATATGTCAAAAAGTAAAGATTGAACATCAATGACCTGCTGGTCTACTTCAGTCACTCCTAATTCTCGAATGGAAGTGGGAGCATGTCATAATGGATTTTGCGGCTTGCATAAATCGCAGCGAGGATACGATGCCATTTGGGTGATTGTGGATCGATTAACGAAATCTGCACACTTTCTTTCTGTACGTGTGACGGATACACTTGAGAAATTGGTTGTTCGTTACTTGGACGAGATTGTTCAATTGCATGGAGTGCCAGTTTCCATCGTTTCTGATCATGACTGTCACGACCGGGCCCCCGAACCCTAGGTCCAGCGAGCCCGAACGTGTATGTGTGCGTGATGGATCACAATTGCAACACACAGTTGGGTTTTTAACCACAGGGCCCAAAAGATGCATCTTGTTGCAAATGATATACTCACACAACACATATAAGCCCAAGACCTCCCCAGCTCCTTTCCGATCTGGGATTGGGTAACCTGACACCCTACGGGCTGAGTCTTACAGTGACCTCTGTTTCACCTCATGATTTTGAGAGAAATTCTATAATGCGTTGGGTTTGAGATTGAATTTCAGTACAGCATTCCATCCTCAGACGATGGCCAATCAGAAAGGACAATTCAGACACTCGTAGACATGTTAAGTGCGAGTGTGTTAGACCAGTAAACCGGTTGGGATCGATGCCTGCCATTGGCAAAATTTGCTTACAACAATAATTTTCATGTAAGCATAGGTATGGCACCTTACGAAGCATTATATGGGAGACATTGCAGAACTCCCATTTGCTGGAATGAAGTAGGTGAGAGACACCTAGACAATCCAGAATTGATTGATCAAGCAACAGAGCAATTGAACTTGGTTCGACAATGACTAAAAACAGCCTAGAATTAGTAGAAAAACTACGCCGATAATCTACAAAGGGAGCTGGAATTTGCGGTAGGTGACAAAGTGTATCTGAAGGTCTCCCTATAGAAAGGAGTTCTTCGTTTTCAGCAATGAGGTAAGCTAACACCTCATTACATTGGTCCGTATGACATCGTTAAGAGGATCGGTCCTATTGCATACCGACTTGCCTTACCTCCAAATATGGAAAGAATTCACAACGTGTTTCACGTTTCAATGTTGAGAAAGTATGTTAAAGACCCTGCTCACGTGCTCGAAGAACCCCCAGTTGTAATCGCTGAAGACCTATCCTATCCCATATAGCCAGTTGCCATACTAGATCGGTCAGTTCGACAGATTCGCACTCGAAGCGTGTCTGTGGTACGAGTTGTTTGGCGAAATGGCCAAATTGAGGAATAGTCTTGGGAGACTGAGGAATCTATGCATGCAAAATTTCCTTATCTGTTTGCTTAGGTAGTTGTGCTAAAATTTCAAGGACAGAATTCTTGTAAGGAGGGGAGGATGTGAGACCCTGAATTTTGAGTTTTAGAAGTCCAGAAGCTAGTGCAGGTCAAAAAGACTATTTTGCCCCTGAAGAAAAGGATGTATGATGGCCGAAATTGGTAAAGGATGTATGATGGCCGAAATTGGTAAAGGATGTATGATGGCCAAAATTGGTAAAGGATGTCTAGTAATTATTTCTGGTATTAATTCCCTTTAAATTGATTCTTTATTGGTTGATAATTACCTTAGGAAATAAAAACCCTAAGTTTAAGGGGGGATAATAATAGAATTTAATTTTTATAATTATTTTATTTTAATTAAGCTTTTAAGGTAGGGATTTTAATCCCATAACTACCTTATATAAATAGAACCTCAGCCACACAAAATTCGTAAGACCTAAAAGCCCTACACCTCCCAATTTCTGCTGAAATCTTATTGAACTTCAAAATAGCATAACTCTCTCATCGTTTAACGGATTCCTATGAATAATAGCTTCTTGGAAAGCTATCTTCATCTTATTTCCAACCATCTTTGGTTTTTCATTCAGAGATTTGTTTTTTCTTTGTTAAAAGTTAAATTGAATTTCGGCGAAATTGCCAAAATCTACTTAAACTTCAAAATAGCATAACTCTCTCATCCTTTGTCGGATTCTTGCCCGAATTACATATGATATGTGAATTGAATAAGCTAATTGTGTTCTGACATTATTGAGGATACCCTGTTATGGTATTGTGCTTGTGATTGCTTGTGTGTGCTTGTAAATGTTTGTGTGTCAGGATGCTGTTTCGATGGCCATTCAGGGCAAGCACTGATGCTCCATTGGAGAAGGGAGGCTCTTACTGGTATGGGAGTTGTATGGGTGGTAAATCCCACCATGCGTGCGCTGGATGACTAGTCCTTGTATAGCTAGAAGTCTTGTCCTTGTGTGGCAGGATGCCCTTATCCTTGTGTGGTTTGGGATACCCTTGTCTTTTTGTGGCTTGGGATGTCTTGTCCTTTGTGCAGTAAGCCTTGGACAACACAGGTGGAAGGGGACGGCCTTTCTTTTTCCTATTGCCAAGAGCAATCTGATGAGCTTTACCTGCCTGTGTACTTCTGATTTTCGAAAATGTTTGGAGTCCACCCTCAGCCTTAGTTTCGGTCCTATCCCTTTGATTGATTTTTCAATTGAATGATACCCATAGATGTGTAGAAATGATCTAATGTTGTTGGGAGATTTATGTTTAAGATTTTTGTAGATCTTATGATGTTGTGACCTTACTAAGATTCTCGTAATCTCATCCTATTTTATTCACCATTTTTCAGGCTTAGGTACATCCACTGTCCATGGTACCAGTGTGTGAGATCAAGGCTGCACGGCGAGGCGATATCGCATCACATTTGCATACATGTTCCTTGATTGTTTGCCCATATAACATGAATTATGATTGGACTACTTTCTGGTTTTTCAAGATTCCTTCTTTACTTGTTGTTTCCGATTTATGTTGGGGGTTAACTTGTTGGATATTTGGATCCCTATGGGACTTGTGAGTTGCTGATTCATTGATTTTATTTAAAGACTTCCGCTGATATTTTTTACACTTCGTATGGTACCAGAATACATGTCCAATATCATGCTCCAATAATTTATGAACATAACGAATGTACATGCTAAAAATCAAGAATTTGATAAGTAAGCCTTATGAAATTCAAATACGTCCTGGTTCTTAGGCTTGTCTGAGTTTCACAGCGGTAATGGCCCTAATAATAGGTTTCGATTTGGGGTCGTTACATAAGATCTACAGAAATCTTAAACAAACATCTCCCAAACAACATCAGATCATCCCTACACAGCTATGGGTATCACCCAATTCAAGAATCAATCAAAGGGATAGGGCCGAAACTAAAACTAAGGGAGGACTACAACACTTTTGAAAATCAAAAGTACTTAGGCAAGTTAAGCTCATCAAATTACTCTCAGCAGTAGGAAAAAGAAAGGTCATATCCTTCCACCTGTGTTGTCCAAGGCTTTGCTGCGCAAGGGGTAAAAGGTTAACACACAAGTTAAATAGCAAGCCTATTCATCTTGCCAGCACATAGGACAAGACATCCAGCTAGCACACAAGACTAGGCATCCTAACCAGCACACAGGATTAAGGCTTCTTGCCATCACACAAGACAAGGCATCTAGCCAGCACACAGGACAAAGGCATCTAGCTAGTAAATAGGACTAGGCATCCAGCGAACTCTTGCTGGGGATTACCACCCATACGACTCCCTTACTAGTAAGAGCCTCCCCTCTCCCAAGGAGCATCAGTGCTTACCCTAAATGGCCACCGGAACAAGATCCTAACATACAACACGTATAAGCACACACAAGCAAGCACAAAGTACAATACCATAACAAGGTATCCTCAATCATGTCAGAACACAATCAGCAAGTTTTATACACACAACACATGCAATTTAAGCACACATAACCTATCTTAAGGGTTTGGTATAGCCTAAGTAATCATATCCCAATCCGCAATTCATATATACACCCTACAATCAATTCGCATATGGTTGTGCATCGAAAATAACCAACAAGCAACAAATATCTCTGGAGAAACCGATGAGGCATAGATCCTACCTCTATTTTTTTTGAACGAGAAGTTATTCCTGTGGCTTTATTTAATGGTTCTAAACTACCTATAGCATCACAAGGAAAAGACAAAACCAAACTAAGCATGCATACTCAATAACAATCCTAATTAACTATGAAAATTTTGGCATTAAGAGTAAGGCGCAAGAGAAATTGTGATTCATGTTAGCAAGGTGTAAAGGTTGCGATTTCATGTTAACAAAGAAGGATTAAGTGTTTATGACTTGTACAATCAAAAGAAAGAAGATCGGAATCCAATAGGTTAATCAGTTGATCAAGATAGGCAACAATAGGGTCAGGGTAGTGCATACTAATTTCATGTCTAGAAAAGATTCAAAGGATGAATTCATGATTTTACAACATGAATTGATGCGAAACAATCATACGAACAAGAAGAACAACAACAAAAATCAAATGAAGGCAAAATCACACAATCTTAAAACCAAATCCTGCCGATATATGATTTAACTTTTGATAAAGAAAAAATAACCTCCAGGCAAAAAACAAGATGGTTGGAAAGAGGATAAAGAGAGCTTTCCAACAAGCTATTATTTGCAAGAATTCGACAAAGGATGAGGGAGTTATGCTTGTTTCAAGTTCCAGCAGATTTCAGCAGAAATAGGGAGATGTAGGGTTTTTGGTTGGACTAATTTTGTATATTTTTTGTGTGAGGTTTAAGTGTGGCCAGCTTCTATTTATGTAGGGGAGTTATGGGATTAATTTAACTACTTTAAAAATTAGATTAGGGTAAAATAATTATCATAATTAAATTCAGTAATTATCGTCTCTTAATTGTAGGTTTTTTATTTTCTAAGGTAATTATCAACCAATAAAGAACCAAATTAAAGGGAATTTAAATCAGAAATAATTACTGGACATTTCTTACCAATTTCGGTCATCACACATCCTCTTCTTTAGGGGAAAAACGGTTTTTTTACCTACACTGGCTTCTAGACATCTAGGACTAAAAATTCGGGGTCTCACACTATCTCCCTGGTCTCTTCCTATTACGGTTCTGACCCTTTTGGAAGAGAAATTGACTTGTGATCTAGTCTACATTGACTGTGCTGTACGTATGGGTCTGAATATACTGAAGTGGATCAGATTCCAATGGACATCCGAGAGCTGGATGTGATCTTAGGCATGGATTTTTTGGCAAAATATAAAACCCGAATGGAATGTTTCACCAAGCATGTGTGGTTCACCTTTCCTAACGGTGCCAAGTATTGCTTTGAACGTGATAGGAGATTTGTTCCAACTTGCATGATTTCCTGGCTCAATGCGAAGCGATTGATCAGCAAAGGATGTATTGCTTACCTCGCCTATGTGCATGATGTTTCTAAAGAACCTTCGGATCTGGATTCTATCTTGGTAGTTCATGAATTTTTGGATGTGTTTCCAGAAGACTTAATCGGTTTGCCACCAGCAAGAGAAGTGGAATTTGGCATTAAGCTAAGACCTGGTACGAATCCGATTTTCATTCCTCCGTATCGTATGGCTCCTGAGGAAATGAAGGAATTGAAAATGCAATTGAAAGATTTTCTAGATGTTGGTGTTATCTGACCCAGTGTGTCACCTTGAGAAGCATCTATTATTTTTCGTGAAGAAGAAAGATGGTCCGCAGAGATTATGTATCGACTATCTGGAGTTGAATTGTGTGACCATAAAGAACAAGTATCCTTTGCCAAACATTGATGACTTGTTCTACCAGCTCCAAAGTGCAGCCGTGTTTTCCAAGATATATCTCAGATTGGGATACCATCAGTTTCATGTTCATGAAGCTGATATTTCGAAGACTACATTCAGATCAAGATACGACCACTATAAATTTCTAGTTATATGATTCAGTTTGACCAATGCACTAGCAATGTTCATGGACTCGATGAATCGTGTATTCTGTGATTTCCTGGACAAATTTGTGATAGTCTTCGGATACTGATTTACTCAAAATCAGAAGAGAAGCAAGCTGAGCACTTTCGGATTGTGTTGAGAATTCTGAGGGATCGAGAGTTGTTCGCGAAATACTCCAAATACGAATTATGTTTACACAAAGTTGGTTTCCTTGGCCATGTTGTTTCTGCCCAAGGTGTTCTTGTCGATCCAAAGAAAATTGAAGTCGTAGTTGCTTGGGAACCCCATGAACTGTGTTTCAAGTTTGTAGTTTCCTTGGCTTAGTTAGATATTACCTCCGCTTCGTGGAGAATTTTTTGTCACTTGCTGGACTATTAATGAAATTGACATGCAAAGGAGAGTCGTTTGTGTGGAACGAGAAATTTCAGCAAATTTTAAAAAAATTTAAGAATCGGTTAGTTTCTACACCTATTCTTACCTTACCAGTAGGTGGAAAAGAGTATATGTTGTACAGCAATGCATCAAAATCTAGACTAAGATTCATGTTGATACAGGAAGGGAAAGTTGTTGTCTATGCTTCCCAACAGTTGTGTCTGCACGAAAGCAACCATCATACGCACGATTTGGAGCTTACAACCGTGGTGCTTGCATTGAAGATATAACGCCACTGTTTGTATGGAGAGACATACCAAATCTTCACCGACCACAAAAACTTGAAATATCTCTCTACGTAAAAGGAGTTGAACACGAGACAACAAAGATGGGTGGAGCTGATTAAAGATTATGATTTGATCATCGAATATTTATAAGGACCCAAACCCAACCTATTAGGACCATTACCGCCGTGAAACCCAATTAAGCCCTCGCAAAGTCCTATTTGAATCCCACAAGGCTAAAGTCACCTAATTATCAATTTTATTGGTTGATTTATATACTATTTAAAGGTTGGAGCATATTCATACATTAATGAATTTCTGGATTATACAGACTGAAAGAAAACATCAGCGGAAGACTTTTATTAATACTCAAAACAAGTGGAAACATAACACACAAGTCCCATAGGAATCTCAAAACATCAACCAATAGTATCATGCATATTTCAGAAGCAACAAAAAAGGAAAGAGGGATTGGAAAGCCAGAATATCGACACAAGTTCAAAGACATGGCATGCGTGTTCAATAGAAAAGGTGTGCAAATTCATCCAGCCATGCAGCCTTGATCTCACACCTTTGGTACTTGTAACAAAGTACATACCTAAGCCTGCAAAGGGGAAAAAAAGAAAGGATGAGATTACAAGAATCTCAGTAGGGTCACAGCATCATAAGTCCTAGGGATTCCCAATCAAACATCTCCAAAACAACATCAGATCATCCCTACTCATCTAACGGTATCACACAATTCAAGAATCAATCAAAAAGGTTAGGGCCGAAACTAAGGCTGAGGGTGGACTACAAACACTTCTGAAAATCAGAAGTACACTGGCAGGAAAACTCATCAGGTTACTCTCGGCAGTAGGAAAAGAAAAGGCCATCCCCTTCCACCTGTGTTGTCCAAGGCTTTGCTGCACAAAGGGTAAATGGTTGGACAATGAATATTGCAGCAAGTCTTCTAGTTGTCTCCAACATCCAGACTTGAACTGGCCTAGGAACACTCTTGCAGCAGTGAATACAAGTCATCCTATTACTCTGAAACAGGGCAACCTAATGTCCAGACTCGAACTGACCTATAGGACATCTTGACTTCCAGACTCGAACTGGCCTACAAGGCTTCCTGACTTCCGGACTTGAACCGGCTTACAAGGAATCCAGCAAGCTCTAGCTGGGAATAACCATCCATAAACCTCCCAGTTCGGTAAGCATCTCTCCTCTCCCTAGGAGCAACAATACTTACCTCATATGGCCAGCGACAAAAGAATCCTTCAAACAAAGCACAAACAGGGCACATACACGCATACACACATAGTATACGCATACACAAATGACAACAAAGGGTCCTTAATCAAATCACAATACAAATCAAAGATCAATCCTCAAAGTCATAACCGAATCAAGCAACCTATTTTCCTATTAACTTCTGAGATTCCCTATCATTATAAATGTACATTCCACACACATATAACCAAGATAGGCAATCGAATTCACTCATATTCAAACAATCAAACAATAGGGTAACCAAAGGAACCGATGAGGTATGGATTCTACCTCTCACGTGTTTGAATCAGATGCAATTCTTTGCCTTTCCAATAAGATCAGAATCTACCAAACAATTAGAAGGCAAAGACCACACTATACTTAGCCACAAGACTACTTAACTAAAAACCAAAGGCATCGGGAATCCTGACCAATTAACCTACCCAAATCCAGAAATCCAGATGTAGCAATATCTTTCCCCTGAATGCATGATGTGATGGCCAATAACTCAGTAAGAACCTACTTGATATTTCACCCTAATTCAATATACAAATTTCGGCAACACCTTAAGGTTTATACGGAAACTTGCGATTTCAACATTAGAGAGGTTAGGAGTTGTGATTTCATGAAGTTAAGAAAGGAATAGGTGTTTATAACATGTACAATCAAAAGAAACAATAGGTTAAGGTCAGTTAAGGTCAGAATCCAATAGGTTAATCAGTTGATCAAGATAGACATCGATAGGGAAAAGGTAGGGCATGCTGATTTCATGAATAGGGAAGAATCAAAGAATGAATTTATGATTTTAAAATCATGAATGGATGCTAAACAATCATACGAATAGGAGGAATAATAACAGAAATTAAGTGAAGGCTTTACACAATTTTGAAACCTAATCCTGCCGAATTTCAACCTAAATTATGGAAAAGAAAAACTAATCTCCAGAAGAAAAACTGAAGATAGATGGATAGAGAACGAAAATAACTTTCCAACAAGCTATTATTCACAAGAATCCGACAAAGGATGAGAGAGTTATGCTATTTTGAAGTTCAAACAGATTTTGGCAATTCTGCCGAACTTTTAAATAACATATAAATCAACCAATAAAATTGACAATTAGGTGACTTGAGACTTGTGGGATTCAAATAGGACCTTGCGAGGGCTTATTTGGGTTTCATGGCAGTAAGGGACCTAATAGGTTGGGTTTGGGTCCTTACATTCATGAACTACTGGAATAGAATCCAAATTCGAGGACTCTTTAGAAACATCATATACGTGCATGAGGTACGATGTACATCTGTGAGACCCTGAATTTTGAGTCCTAGATGTCCAGAAGCTAGTGCAGGTGAAAAAAACTATTTTGTCCCTGAACAAAAGGATGTGTGATGGCCAAAATTGGTAAGGGACATCTAATAATTATTTCCGGTATTAATTCCCTTTAAATTGATTCCTTATTGGTTGATAATTACCTTAGGAAATAAAAACCTTAAGTTTAAGAGGGGATAATTACAGAATTTAATTTTGATAATTATTTTATTTTAATTAAGCCTTTAAGGTTGGGATTTTAATCCCATAACCAAATTATATAAATAGGAAATCAGCCACACAAAAATCTTATACAGAAAACATACAAAATTCGTAAGACCTAAAAACCCTACACCTCCCAGTTTTTGTTGAAATCCGCTGGAAATTCGAACAAGCTTAACTCTCTAATCGTTTATCGGATTCCTGCGAATAATAGCTTATTGGAAAGCTCTCTTCATCTTCTTTCCAAACATCCTTGGTTTTTCATTTGGAGGTTATTTTTTACATTGTAAAAAGTTAAATCAAATTTCGGCAGAATTGACAAAATCTGCTTGAACTTCAAAATAGCATAACTCTCTCATCCTTTGTCGGATTCTTGCAAATAATAGCTTGTTGGAAAGCTTTCTTCATCTTCTTTCCAACCATGTTTTTGGAGGTTAGTTTCTTGTTTGTTAAAATTTAAATCGAATTTCGGAAGAATTGTCCAAAATCTGCTTGAACTTCAAAATAGCATAACTCTCTCATCCTTTTTCAAATTCTTACGAATAATAGCCTGTTGGAAAGCTCTTTTCATCCTCATTCCAGACAAATTTAGGTTTTTTTAAGGAGGTAAGTTTTTATTTATCATAAGATAAGTCAAATTTTGACGGGATTAGGGTTCAAGATTGTGTGATTCTGTCTTCAATTGATTTCGGTTGTTGTTTTTCTTGTTCGTATGATTGTTTGGCATCTATTAATGATATAAAATCATGAATTCATCCTTTGAATCTTTTCTATACATGAAATCAGTATGCCCTACCCTTGCCATATTGTTGCCTATCTTAATCAATTGATGAACCTATTGGATTCTGATCTTGTTTCTTTTGATTGTATAAGTTATAAACATTTAATCCCTCTTTGTTAGCATGAAATCACAACTCTTACACCTTGCTAACATGAAATCGCAAACTATCTTGTGTCCTATGCTTAGTGTTGAAACATACATAGTTAAATTGGGTGGTAATTCAATTTGAATCTTGTTAAATTCTTGGCTATCACATCACACATCAAAAGGGGAGACACCTGCGGCATCAGATGTAACGACCCCAACTCCTAACTATTAATAATTGCTCTGATTAAGGTTATTACCGCCGTGAAACCCAAATAAGCCTAAATGACACCTAAGACCTATTTGAATCTCACCAGGCTTATCATTAACTACTGATTGTTAGCTTGTTCATTTTATTGCTTATCAGCAATTGGAGCATGATATTGGACACATGTTCTGGTATCATACGGAGTAAATAAAACATCAGCGGAAGTCTTAAATTAAATCTTTGGGTTCATAACACACAAGCCCCATAGGGATCCAAATAACCAGCAAGAAATTCATCAACAAGTTTCGGAAATAGCAAGCAAAGAAGGGTGCTTAAAATAAACCAGAAAATTGCCCAATCATTCATGTTATGTACGCAAGTAACAAGTATGCAAATGTAATGCGATATCGCCCCCGCCGTGCAGCCTTGATCTCACACACTGGTACCACGAACATTGTATGTACCTAAGCCTGAAAAATGGTAAAAAAAATGGTATGAGATTACAAGAATCTCAGTAGGGTCACAGCATCATAAGATCTTCAGAATCCCTAAGCACAAATCACCCAATTCACATAAGATCATTCCTAAACAACTAAAGGGGATCACGCAATTCAAAAACCAATCAAAAGAGGTTAGGGTCGAATCTATGGCTGAGGGAGGACCGCAAACACTTCCAAAAGCTCAGAAGTACACAGGCAGGTGAAACACATCAAATTGTCCTCGGCAATGAAGAAGAAAGGCCATCCCCTTCCATCTGTGTTGTCCAAAACTTACTGCACAAAGGGTAGATGGTTAACACACAAACTAATCAGTAAGTCTATCATCTTGTCCTCGCAAGGACAAGTCTTCCCCAGTCACATACCTACTAGGGCATCCCAGGTCACATACCTACCAGGGCTTCCTGCCACACAAGGACAGGGTTCCGGCCACACAAGGACCAGACCTCCAGCGAGCTCTTGCTGGGATTTGCCGCCCATACAACTCCCATACCAGTAAGAACCTCTCCTCTCCCTAGGAGCATCAGTGCTTACCCCGAATGGCCACCAAAATAGGATCCTGACACACTGACATGTACAAGCACACACAGGCAAGTACAAAGCATAATAACACAACAGGGTATCCTCAATCATGTCAGAACACAATCAACATATCCAATTCACATAACAATTGCATCCCAGGCACTCAATTCCTAACTTAGTGGTTCGATATAGCCTAGGAGATTCATATCTCATTCCGAATATCATACTCTCACCCTATAATCCAATCGCAAGCAATACAACAAGGGCAGGTAATAAAAACATCAAGAAAATAACAGGGGTCTCTGAAGAAACCGATGAGGCGTAGATCCTACCTCTCTTGTCTCTGAACAAGAAGCTACTCCTTTTCCTTTATTAAGTAAATTCGAACCACCTAAATTATCACCAGGCAAAGACAAAAGCAAACTAAGCATGCATATTCAATAGTCAATTGAATACCCTATTTCCTTACCAATACCACTCACCAAACCTATCAGAAAACCAGTGATCAGACGTTGCAGGTGCCTCCCCCTTGGATGTGTGATGTGATAGCCAAGAACTTAACAAGATTCAACCTGAATTTACCATTCCAATTAACTATGCAAATCTTGTCGCTAAAAGTAGGGCATAGGACGATTTCGTCTTAACCTTAAACATGGAAATATTTATATCCAAGCTTCTAATTATATGTGGTTGTAAATAGGATGAAAATATCTTTCCAATGAGCTATTATTTGTAAGTATCTGACAACTGATTAGAAAGTTATGCTATTTTGAATTTCAAGAAGATTTGGCGAAAACCTAATTCCGCCGCCAATTTTCAAATTAACTTTAGACATATAAATACTAACTTCCTGACAAAAAAATTTTTTTTTTGGAAAGATGATTAAGAGATCTTTCCAACAAGCTATTATTTGCAGAGATCTGACGAACGATGAGTGAGTTATGCTGGTTTGAAGTTTCTGCGAATTATGGTGGCTATAGGGAGTTGAAGGGTTTTAGGCTCATACGAATTTGTAAGTTTTCTATGAATGATTTTTGTGGGGTTGGCTTCTTATTTATAATGAATGGGTATAGAATTATGATTACTACTTTTAATCACTTTATCATAATAAGATAATCAACCAGATAATTAAACTCTAAATTATCTTACCTATTTTTAGGGTCTTTAATCTCTAAGGCAATTATCCCTCTATAAGGACAATCTCTATAGAAATTATCTATCTATAAGAACTTAGATCAAAGGGAATTTAAAACAAAGTTAACTACTAAACAATCTTACCAATTTCGGCCATCACACATCCTTTTCTTCAGGGGCAAAATCGTCTTTTCACCTGCACTGGCTTCTGGACTTCTAGGACTCAAAATTCGGGGTCTTACATCCTCTCCTCCTTATAAGAATTTCGTCCTCAAAATTTCTAATATAAGTACCTAATCAAACAAGTAAGGAAATTTTGCATGCATAGATTCCTCAGTCTCCCAAGACTGCTCCTCAATTTGGCCATTACGCCAAACAACTCGTACCATAGGCACACTTCGACTACGAAGCTGTCGAACTGACCGATCTAGTATGGAAACTGGCTGTACGGGATACGATAGGTCTTCAGCAACTTCAACTGGCGGTTCTTTAAGCACATGAGCAGGATCTCGCATATACTTTTTTAGCATTGAAACGTGAAATACGTTGTGAATTTTTTCCATATTTGGAGGTAGTGCAAGTCGGTATGCAACAGGGCAGATTCTTTCAACAATGTCATATGGACCAATGTAGCGAGGTGTTAGCTTACCTCGCTGTTAAGAACAAAAGTCTCCATTCCATGGGGCGACTTTCAAAAACACTTTGTCTCCTACTGCAAATTCCAGTTCCCTTCGTCGACTGTTGGCGTAACTTTTCTACCGATCCTGGGCTACTTTTAACCTTTGTCGAATCAAGCTTAATTGCTCTGTTTCTTGGTCAATTAATTCTATATTTTCTAGGCGTCTCTTGCCTACTTCATTCCAGCAAATGGGGGTTCTGCAGCGTCTCCCATATAGTGCTTCATAGGGTGCCATACCGATGCTTATATGAAAACTGTTGTTGTAAGCAAATTCTGCCAATGGTAAGCTTCGATCCCAGCCAGTTTTCTGATCCAATACACTCGCACATAGCATGTCTTCAAGTGTCTGAATCATCCTTTCTGATTGACCATCGGTCTGGGGATAAAATGCTGTACTGAAATTCAATCTCGAACCCAGTGCATTCTGGAATTTCTCCCAAAATCGTGAAGTGAAACGAGGGTCACAATCTGAAACAATAGAAACTTGTACTCCATGCAAACGAACAATCTTGTCCAAGTAACGAACTACCAATTTTTCTGGTGTATCCGTCACACGTATAGGAAGAAAGTGTGCAGATTTTGTCAGTCGATCCACAATCACCCAAATGGCATTGTATCCTCGCTGCGATCTAGGCAAACCCGGTCACAAAATTCATTGTGACATGCTCCCACTTCCATTCTGGAATCGGAAGTGACTGAAGTAAACCAGAGGGTCTTTGATGTTCAATCTTTACTTGTTGACATACGAGGCATCGGGCAACGAATTCAGCAATATGACATTTCATATTTGGCCACCAATACTACCCCTTCAAATCTCGGTACATCTTAGTACTTCCAGGATGAATAGCAAATTTCGAACTATGCGCCTCTGATAGAATAAGGTTACGAATATCAACATTTTGTTGAACACATACCTGGTTTCTGAAGACTAGTACTTCGTCTTCTCGTATTCTGAAATCACGAACTATAGCATTAACACCATCAGCAAGTTGCTTCCGAATTTCATTAAATTTCGGATCCTCTAATTGGTGATTCCAGATTTCTTCAATTAAGGTTGGTGCGACTTCAATTCATTCCAACAACAAACCATAGAAATTGGTGCCAAGATGCACACGATTAGTTTTCAATTCCAACATCATTGGTAGGTAATAGGTGCGCATGTAGGCCAAAACTGATGGAGAAGAAGGATGATACTTTCGGCTCAGGGCATCTGCAACAACATTTGCCTTTCCAGGATGATATTCGATGATTAAATCGTAGTCTTTAATTAGCTCCAGCCATCTTCGTTGTCTCATATTCAATTCTTTTTGTGTAAGGAGGTACTTCAGGCTTTTGTGATCAGTGAAGATTCGACATGTCTCGCCGTATAAATAATGTCGCCATATTTTTAAGGCAAATACCACGGCTGCAAGTTCCAGGTCATGTGTAGGGTAGTTTATCTTGTGTGGTCGCAATTGGCTTGAAGCGTAGGCAATGACTTTCCCATTTTGCATCAATACACATCCAAGTCCAGATTTTGACGCGTCGCTGTAAACCACATACTCCTTTCCGCAAACAGGTAAGGTAAGGATAGGTGCAGAAACTAACCGATTCTTTAGCTCATCGAAACTTTGCTGGCATTTCTCGTTCCATCCGAACGGCTCACCCTTGTGTGCCAGTTTTGTCAATGGTCCGACAAGTGATGAAAATATTTCTACAAAGCAACGGTAGTATCCTGCTAAGCCTAGGAAACTACGAACTTCAAACACACTTCGAGGAGGTTCCCAAGCAATCACGGCTTCAATCTTCTTTGGATCAACAAACACACCTTGGGCGGAAACAATATAGCCAAGGAAACTAACCTCACGTAACCAGAATTTGCATTTTGAGTACTTTGCGAACAACCGTCGATCCTTCAAGATTTTAAGCACAATCCACAAGTGCATAGCATGATCCTCTTCTGATATTGAGTAAATCAGAATGTCGTCGATGAGGACTATCACAAATCTATCCAGAAATTCGTGGAACACACGATTCATCAAGTCCATAAACACAACTGGTGCATTGGTTAAGCCGAATGGCATAACAAGAAATTCATAGTGGCCGTATCGCGATCTGAACGTGGTCTTCGGAATATCAGCATCACGAACTCGCAATTGATGGTATCCAGATATGAGATCAATTTTGGAGAACACGGCTGCACCTTGGAGTTGGTCAAACAAATCGTCGATGCTTAGCAAAGGGTATTTATTTTTCACGGTCACACAGTTCAGCTTCCAATAATCAATGCATAGTCGCAGCGAACCATCTTTCTTTTTCACGAACAGAACAAGTGCTCCCCAGGCTGAAACACTAGGTCGAATAAAACCACGATCCAGCAAATCTTCCAATTGTGTCTTTAGTTCCTTCATTTCCGCAAGAGCCATACGATACGGGGGAATAGAAATCGGATTCGTACTTGGCACTAGCTCAATGCCGAATTCCACTTCCCTTGATGGTGGTAGTCCGGCTATGTCTTCGGGAAATACTTTTGGAAATTCGCAAACCATGGGAACAGAATTCAGATCTGAGAATTCTTTAGAAATATCCTATACATGCGCAAGGTACGCTGTACATCCTTTTTTGATTAATCGCTTCGCCTTAAGCCAGGAAATCATGAAAGTTGGCACCACTCGCCTATCGCCTTCAAAACAGTATTCAGTACCCTCAGAAAATGTGAACCACACCCGCTTGGTGAAACACTCCACACAGGTTTGATATTTTGCCAAACAATCCATGCCTAAAATCACATCCAGCTCCCTGATGTCTAATGGAATTAGATTCACTTCAACTACATTCGATCCCATACGTATAGCACAGCCGATGTAGACCAGATCACAAATCAGTTGTTCTCCCAAAGGAGTTAGAACCGCAATAGGAGGAGTCAAGGGAGATAGAGGATGATCCGCGCTAAGTGCTATCCCTGGACTTGCAAACGATCTATTTGCTCCTGGATCAAATAATACTTTAGCGTTTCGAGAAAAGACTGAAATAGTACCTGTCACCACATCAGGACTAGCCTCGGCATCAGTCAAAGTAAAGAGCCTTGTTGGTCTTGGTTGCACCTCATTTGTGGATCTGTTGGGTGGTCCTTCTGGTGTGCGTGTTGGTGGTCTGGCGGGGTTGGCATTCCCACCTCGGCCTGCATTTGGTACACCTGTGATTCGCCTTGGTTTTGGGCATTCCCTCTGAACATGCAGGTGAAAAAGAACGTTTTTTCCATGAAGAAAAGGATGTGAGAAAAAGACCAAAATTGGTAATGGATGTCTAATAATTATTTCTGGCATTAATTCCCTTTAAATTAATTCCTTATTGGTTGATAATTACCTTAGGAAATAAAAACACTAAGTTTAAGGGGGGATAATTACAAAATTTAATTCTGATAATTATCTTATTTTAATTAAGCCTTTAAGGTATTGATTTTAATCCCATAACAACATTATATAAATAGGAAGTCAGCCACACAAAAATGTTTTATAGAAACACATAAAATTCGTAAAACCTAAAAAACTTATACCTCCTAATTTCTACTGAAATTCGCTGGAACTTCAAACAAGCATAACTCTCTCATCGTTTATCGGATTCCTAAAAATAATAGCTTTTTGGAAAGTTCTCTTCATTTTCTTTCTAATCATTCTTTTTTTTTCATTTGGAGGTTATTTTTTTCTTTGTAAAAAGTTAAATCGAATTTCGGCAGAATTGACAAAATCTACTTGAACTTCAAAATAGCATAACTCTCTCATCTTTTGTCGGATTCTTGAAAATAATAGCTTGTTGGAAAGCTCTCTCCATTTTCTTTCCAACCATATCTTTTTTGTTTTGAGGTTAGTTTCGTTTCTGTTAAATTTAAATCGAATTTCGGCAGAATTGTCAAAATCTACTTGAACTTCAAAATAGTATAACTCTCTCATCCTTTGTAGGATTCTTGCGAATAATAGCCTATTGGAAAGATCTTTTCATCATCATTCCAGCCATATTTGATTTTTTTTAAGGAGGTTAGTTTTTATTTATCATAAGATAAGTCAAATTTCGACAGGATTAGGGTTCAAGATTGTGTGATTCTGTCTTCAATTGATTTCTATTGTTGTTTCTCTTGTTCGTATAATTGTTTGGCATCTATTAATGTTTTAAAATTATGAATTCAGCTTAGTGCCAAAATATACATAGTTAAATTGGGTAGTAATTCAGGTTGAATCTTGTTAAGTTCTTGGCTATCACATCACACATTAAAAGGGAAGGCACCTGCGGCATCTGACCACTAATTTCTGATAGGTTTGGTGAGTGGAATTTGTAAGGAAATAGGGTATTCAATTGGTTATTAAGTATACATGCTTAGTTTGGTTTTGTCTTTGCCTAGTGATACTACAGGTGGTTCGGAATTATTAAATAAAGGACAAAGAATAGCTTCTTGTTCATAGACAAGAGAGGTAGGATCTATACCTCATCAGTTTCACTAGAAATCCCTGTTGTTTGTTTGTTTTTTTCGATGATTGCCCTTGTTATTATTGCATGCGAATTGATTGTAGGATATGTGCAAGAATTTCAGATTGAGATATGAATCCTATAGGCTACATCGAACCCTTGAGTTAGGTTTTGAGTGCCCAAATTGCATAAGATTTGTGAATTGAATAAGCTAATTGTGTTCTGACATGATTGAGGATACCTTGTTATGCTATTGTGCTTGTACATGTTTGTTTGTCAGGATCCTGTTCCAATGGCCATTCAGGGTAAGCGCTGATACTCCTTGGGAGAAGGGAGGCTCTTACTGGTATGAGAGTTGTATGGGTGGCAAACCCCAGCATGCACACGCTGGATGTCTAGTCCTTGTGTGGCTAGAAGTCTTGTCCTTGTGTGGCTAGAAGTCTTGTCCTTGTGTGGCAGGATACCCTTATCCTTGTGTGGTTTGGGATACCCTTGTCCTTGTGTGGCTTGGGATACCTTTTCCTTGTGTGACAAGATGAATAGGCTTACTGATTAGCTTATTAGCTAACCTTTTACCCTTTGAGCAGTAAACCTTGGACAACATAGGTGGAAGGGGACGGCCTTTCTTTTTTCTATTGCTCTGAGCAATCTGATGATTTTTACCTGCCCGTGTACTTCTGATTTTTGGAAGTGTTTGCAGTCCACCCTCAGCCTTAGTTTCAGCCCTATCCCTTTGATTGACTTTTGAATTGCGTGATACCAATAGATGTGTAGGAATGATCTAATGTTGTTCGGGAGATTTTTGTTTAAGATTTCTCTAGATCTTATGATGTTGTGACCCTACTGAGATTCTTGTAATCTCATCTTCTTGTATTCACCATTTTTCAGGCTTAGGTACATCCATTGTCCGTGGTACCAGTGTGTGAGATCAAGGCTGCATGACGGGCGATATCACATCACATTAGCTTACATATTCCTTGATTGCTTGTGCATATGACATGATTTATGATTGGACTATTTTTCTGGTTTTCAAGGTTTCTCCTTTACGTGTTTCCATTTTATTTTGGGAACTAACTTACTGGATGTTTAGATTCATTGATTTTATTTAAAGACTTTCGCTGATATTTTATTCACTCCGTATGATACCAGAATACATGTCCAATATCATACTCCAATAACTAATGAACATAATGAATGTACATGCTAAAAATCGAGAATTTGATAAGTAAGCCTTGTCGAATTCAGATATGTCCTTGTTCTTGGGCTTGTCTGAGTTTCACGGCGGTAATGGCCCTAATTGGAGTAATTAATAATAGGTTAGGATTTGGGGTCATTACAACATCCCTTGCTGATTAATCGCTTTGCATCAAGCCAGGAAATCATGCAAGTTGAAACAACTCATCTATCACCTTTAAAATAGTACTAAGCACCGTCAGGAAAAAATTGAACCACACACGCTTGGTGAAACACTCTATACGGGCTTGATATTTTTCCAAACAGTCCATGCTTAAGTTCACATACAGCTCTCAGATGTCCAATGGGAACAAATCAATCTCTATTACACTCAAACACATACATACAGCACATCTGATGTAGACTATATCACAAATCACTTGTTCTCCCAAAGAAGTCAGAACCGTAGTAGGAGGAGACAAAGGAGACAGAGGCCTATCTATGCTAAGTGCTATCCTTGGACTTACAAATGACATGTTTTCTCTGGGATCTAACAATATTTTAGCATTTTGAGAAAAGACTAAAATAGTACCTATCACCACATCAGGACTAGCCTTGGCATCAGTTATGGTGAATAGCCTTGTTGATCTTGGTTGCGCCTCACTTGTGGATCCGTTGGGTGCCCCTGGTGCGCATGATGGTTGTTTCGTGTGGTTGGCATACCCACCTCGGCCTGCACTAGGTACGTCTTTGATACACCTTGGTTTCAGGCATTCCCTCTGAATATGCCTCATCTCACCACAATTATAACATCGATGTTGCTGAGAATTCAATGTATATCCATTGAAATTCGGACTATAAATGTTCTTCTTGTTGTTACCTCCATTGCCATCAGAGGATAGGACCTCAAAGAATATGGTCTCGTATGCCAATTGAACTTCGAATCTCACATGAAAGATCCGCCACCACTTGCTGCGGACGGCTTCTTACTTTGCACTATTTTCTTAGCTTTAGTCGAGGCAATGATTAGTTCTTGCAAATTCTGCACTGGTGTCATACCAACGATGGTTTTGAGTTTGGTACTCAGCCCATTCTGAAATCGTCTCGCAAACTAGTACGGTGAACAATCCTCATCTGGTGAAAATCGGGACAACTCCCTCATAGCCCTCTCATATTCTAGCACCGAACGGGTGCCTTGTTCAAGCTTATAGAAAGCTTGTCGCTACTCATTTTTATGGAATCTCATATAGAACCTCTCGTCGAGTTCATACCAAAATTCTTCCCCAGTAGGCAAACGATCGCCAAATTGCAAACTCACAGATGTCCACCATGCAAGGGCTTCTCCCTCAAGTAGAAAAGTTGCAATGGCAACCTTGTCATCACTAATGATATGCAAAAACAAGGACACTCGACATAAAGTATCTATCCATTCACGAACTACAGCAGCTCCGACTGAACAACTGAAATCCTTACATCCTAGTTGACAAGCTTCCTTCAATAGCTTAATAATGATGAATAGGCTTACTGGTTAGTTTTTGTGTTAACCATCTACCCTTTATGCAGTAAGCCTTGGACAACACAGGTGGAAGGGGATGGCCTTTCTTCTTCATTATCGAGAGTAATCTGATGAGTTCGACCTGCCTGCGTACTTCTGATTTTTCGGAAGTGTTTGTAGTCCTCCCTCAACCATAGATTCGGCCCTAACCTCTTTTTCATTGATTCTTGAATTGCGTGATTCTCTTTAGTTGTTTAGGAATGATCTAATGTGAATTGGGAGATTTATGTTTAGGGTATCTGCAGATCTTATGATGATGTGACCCTACTGAGATTCTTGTAATCTCATATTGTTGTTTTTACCATTTTTAGGCTTAGGTACATCCACTGTCCGTGGTAACAGTGTGTGAGATCAAGGTTGCACGGCGGGGCGATATCGCGTCACATTTGCATACTTGATCCTTGTTTACTTGCGCATATAACATGAATGATTGGGCTACTTTCTGGTTTATTTTCAGATCCCTCCTTTGCTTGCTATTTCCGAAATATGTTGGAGGATTTCTTGCTGATTGTTTGGATCTCTATGGGACTTGTGTGTTATGAACCCAATGATTTAATCTAAAGACTTCCGCTGATATTTTATTTACTTCGTATGTTACCAAAATGTGTGTCCAATTTCATGCTCCAATTGTTGTTAAACATTAAAATAAACATGCTAAAATTTCGAAAGTTAATGATAAGCCTAGTGAGATTCAGATAGGTCTTAGGTGTCATTTAGGCTTATTTGGGTTTCACGGCGGTGATGACCTTAATCGGAGCAAATAGTAATAGTTAGGAATTGGGGTCGTCATATAGAACCTACCTCTCTTGTCTCTGAACAAGAAGCTACTCTTTTGCCTTTATTAGGTAATTCCGAATCACCTATATTATCACAAGGCAAAGACGAAAACAAACTAAACATGCATATTCAATAATCAATTGAATACCCTATTTCCTTACCAATTCAACTCACCAAACCTATCAGAAACCAGTGATCAGATGTTACAGGTGCCTCCCCTTTGGATGTGTAATGTGATAGCCAGGAACTTAACAAGATTCAACATGAATTACCATTTCAATTAACTATGCAAATTTCGTCGCTAAAAGTAGGGCATAGGAAAATTTAGACTTTAAGCATAGAGAAGTATAAAAGAAGGAAAATCATTAATAGATGCTAAGCAATCATAAGAACACGCGAAACGACAACAGAAATCAACCGAAGATAAAAACTGTAGAAATCTAAAAAAAAAACTAATTCCGTCGCCAATTTTCGACTTAAACTTAGACAAGGAAATATTTACGTCCAAAAAACAAAACATATATGGTTGTAAATAGGATGAAAAGAGCTTTTAACAAGCTATTATTTGTAGAGATACAACAAAAAATGAAAGAGTTATGCTATTTTGAAGTTCAAGAAGATTTGGCAAAAACCTAATTCCGTTGCAGATTTTCGACTTATCTTATGAGAAATAAATACTAACTTCCTGAAAAAAAAAAGTATTTTTGGAAATAGGATAAAGAGATCTTTCCAACAAGCTATTATTTTCAGGAACGCAACCAACGATGAAAGAGTTATGCTATTTTGAAGTTCAAGAAAATTTGACGAAAACCTAATTTTGTCTCCCATTTTCGACTTATCTTATGAGAACGAAATACTAACCTACTGACAAAAAACAAATGATGGTTGGAAAGAAGATGAAGAGAGATTTCCAACAAGCTATTATTTGTAGGAATCCGACAAGCAATGAGTGAGTTATGCTGGTTTAAAGTTTCAACAAATTTTGGCAGATATAGCGAGGTGTTAGGGTTTTAGGCTATACGATTTTTATGTGTTTTCTATGAATGATTTTTGTGGGGGTTGGATTCTATTGATATAAGATGGTTATGAGATTATAATCCCTATCTTCAAGGCTTAATTAAAGTAAGATAATTATCAGAATTAAATTCTGTAATTATCTTCCCCTATTCTTAGGGATTTTAATCTCTAAGGAAATTACCTATCTATAAGGACTTAGATTAAAGGGAATTTACACCAGAATTAACTATTATACCACTCTTACCAATTTCGGCCATCACAAATCCTTTCTTTCAGGGGAAAAATTGTCTTTTCACCTGCACTGGCTTCTGGACTTCTAAGACTCAAAGAATGATAATTTGATTTGCTGTGTGTTTATGTATGTTCTTCTTACGCCTGGTATGACTTGATGTGTTTCGGTGAATGTTTTTTGTGTTTCTTGTCATTGCCAAGAATGTATAGGTTGTTGGTCATATTACCAAGTGTTCCTATGTGATTTCTATGTTGCCAAATGTATATGCGTGTGATTGCTAATGTGTATTGTCGAATGCATGGGGGCTTGAGTTTGCATGATTGCCGAATATGGATTGTGTGAATCCATGCTTGCTTAATGCTTGATGATAATTTTCGAGAGTACACATATGTAATGATATGAGTGACGAGTATGCATTTACATGTGTGCATATGATTTCCAAAATTTGTATATTGTTTTCCAGTATATGTGTATCATCCGGTGCACGCCTCTCCACCAAGTACCACTTCTTTTCCTAGTATCATATTTAGTTATGTGTTAGGTAACAATCGTATGCTTGTATAGTGTGGCAAGGTCAAACGCTACAAGGGATCGACGGGGTAGGTATGAGGTTCTGGCTGAACAGCAACCTATTGAGCAAGAGGAGCCAAATGCACAAACTGAGCAGGGAGGGCAAGCTGAGCCCGAAAACCAACCTGAGGTACCAGCCGCACCAGCCATCGACCATGTGATGGCCCAAATCCTAAGCATATTGCAAGGATTTATTGCAAATCAGCAACTTATGGAGGTGCAATTTCAGAATGGTCCTGCACTCGTGCCCGTGGAATAACCTATTCCTCCACTTGAACCTGTACAGTTGACGCATCCTACGGAAGCCGAGAGACTTCCCATTGTGATTACAAAATTGTTGAAGAAAGCCCGAAATTAGGATGTAAAGATTTCAATGGTTCAGCCGGAGCTGCTACTGCTCATGAATGAATCAACACCTTATGCCGACTGTCCTTGTTCTTATATATCTTGGATGATGACAAGGTTTCCATCACCACTTTCCTACTTGAGGGGGAAGCCCTCGCATGGTGGACAGCTGTGAGCTTGCGATTGGCGATCGTCTGCCTACATGGAAGGAATTTCGGTAAGAATTCAACGAAAGGTTCTATACGAGATTCCATAAAAGCGAGCAGCGAAGAGCTTTCTACAAGCTTAAATAGGGCACCCGTTCGATGCTGGAATATGAGAAGGCATTAAGGGAGTTGTCCTGATTTGCATCTAAAGAGGATCGATCACCATACCAGCTTGCGAGACGATTTCAGGATGGGCTGAGTACCGAACTCAAAAACATCATTGGTACGACACTGGTACAGAATTTGCAAGAACTAATTGTTGCCGCGACTGAAGCCAAAAAGATCGTGCAAACCAAGAAGCTATCTGCAGCCACTAGTGGCGGAACCTTCAAGCGAGATTCAAAATTTTATCGGCGTATGGGACCCTATTGTTTAAGGTCCTATTTCAGTCTTTTCTCAAAATGTTAAAGTATTATTAGATCCCGGAGCAAATAGATCATTTGTAAGTCCAAGGATAGCACTTAGCACGGATCGGCCTCTATCTCCCTTGACTCCTCCTATTGAGGTTCTGACTCCTTTGGGAGTACAACTAATTTGTGATCTAGTCTACATCGGCTGTGTTGTACGTATGGGTCCAAATATATTTGAAGTGGATCTAATTCCATTGGACATCCGAGAGCTGGATGTAATCTTAGGCATGGACTGTCTAGCGAAATATCAAGCCTATATGGAGTGTTCACCAAACATGTGTGGTTCATTTTTCCTGATGGTGCCGAGTATTGTTTTGAAGGTGATATGAGAGTTGTTCCAACTTGCATGATTTCTTGGCTTGATGCAAAACGATTGATCAACAAAGGATGTTTAGCGTACCTCGTGCACGTATATGATACTTCTAAAGAATCCTCGAATCTGGATTTTGTTCCAGTGGTTTGCGAATTTCCATAAGTATTTCTAGAAGTATTTCCAGAAGACATAGCAGGTTTACCACCAGCAAGGGAAGTGGAATTCGGCATTGAGTTAGCGCCTGGTATAAATCCAATTTCCATTCCTCCATATCGTATAGCTCCTGCGGAAATGAAGGAACTAAAAACAGAATTGGAAGATTTGTTGGATCATGGTTTCATCCGACCTAGTGTGTCACCTTGGGGAGCACCTATCTTGTTCGTAAAGAAGAAAGATTGTTCGTTACGATTATGCATCGACTATCGGCAGTTGAATCGTGTGAACGTGAAGAACAAGTACCCTTTGCCACACATCGACGATTTGTTTGACCAACTCAAGGGTGCAGCCATGTTCTCCAAGATTGATCTCAAATCTGGATACCATCAATTGCGAGTTCGTGATGCTGATATTCTGAAGACCGCGTTCACATCGTGATACGGCTGAATTTCTGATTATGCCATTCGGTTTGACCAATGCACCAACTGTGTTCATGGACCTGATGAATCATGTGTTCTATGAGTTCCTGGATAAATTTGTGATAGTCTTCATCGACGACATTCTGATTTATTCAAAATTGGAATAAGAACATGCTAAGCATTTGCAGATTGTGCTGAAAGTTTTGAAGGATTGGCGGTTGTTCGCAAAGTACTCCAAATGCGAATTCTGGTTACGCGAAGTTGGTTTCCTTGGCCATGTTGTTTCTGTCCAAGGTTTGTTAGTTAATCCGAAGAAGATTGAAGTCGTTGCTGTTTGGGAACCCCCGCGAACTGTGTTCGAAGTTCTTAGTCTCCCTGGCTAAGCAGGATACTACCGTCGCTTTGTGGAGAATTTTTCATCGCTTGCCGGACCAATGAAAAAACTGACATTCAAGTGTGAACCATTTGTGTGGAACGAGAAATGCCAGCGAAGTTTCGAATGACTGAAAAACTGGTTAGTTTCCGCACTTATCCTTACCTTACCTATTTGCGGAAAGGAGTATGTGGTTTACAGCAATGTGTCGAAATCCAGACTTGGATGCGTATTAATGCAAAACGGAAAAGTCATTGCTTATGCTTCCCGACAGTTACGACCACACGAAAGCAACTATCCTACACATGATTTGGAGCTTGCAGCCGTGGTGTTTGCATTGAAAATATGGCAACATTACTTATACGGCGAGATGTGTCGAATCTTCACCAACCACAAAAGTCTGAAGTACCTCCTCATGCAAAAAGAATTGAATATGAGACAATGAAGATGGGTGGAGCTGATTAAAGACTACGATTTGATCAACGAATATCATCCTGGAAAGGAGAATATTGTTGCTGATGCCTTGAGCCGAAAATTTCATACTCCTTCCCCATCAGTTTTGGCTTATATGCGCAGCCATTACGTGCCTATATTCTTGGCACTGATTTTTCTGGATCGTTATTGGCATGAATTGAAGTCACACCGACCTTGATTGAGGAAATCCGGAATCTGCAATTAGAGGATCCAAAACTAATTGAAATTCGGAAGCAACTTTCTGATGGTGTTGATGCCATAATTCGTGATTTTAGAATACGAGATGACAAAATGCTTGTCTTCAAAAACCGGGTATGTGTTCAACAAGATGTTGATATTTGTAACCTTATCCTATCAGAGGCACATAGTTCAAAGTTCGCTATCCATGCCGGAAGCACTAAGATGTACCGAGATTTAAAGGAGCAGTATTGGTGGCCAAACATGGAACGTCACATTGCTGAGTTCGTTGCCCGATGCCTCGTATGTCAACAAGTAAAGATTGAACATCAACGACCCGTTGGTCTACTGCAGTCACTTCCGATTCTAGAATGAAAGTGGGAGCATATCACAATGGATTTTGTGACCGGTTTGCCAAGATCGCAGCAAGGATACGATGCCATTTGGGTAATTGTGGATCGATTGACAAAATCTGCACATTTTCTTCCTATACGTATGACGGATACACCTGAGAAATTGGTTGTTCGTTACTTAGACAAGATTGTTCGATTGCATAGAGTGCCAATTTCCATCGTTTCAGGTCGTGACCCTCGTTTCACCTTACGATTTTGGGATAAATTCCAAAATGCACTGGATTCGAGATTGAATTTCAGTATAGCATTTCATCCCCAGACCGATGGTCAATCCGAAAGGACGATCCAGACACTCGAAGACATGCTATGTGCGAGTGCGTTGGACCAGCATACCGATTGGGATCGATGCCTGCTGTTGGAAGAATTTGCTTATAACAATAGTTTTCATGTAAGCAACGGTATGGCATCTTATAAAGCACTTTATGGGAGACGTTGCAGAATTCTCATTTGCTGCAATGAAGTAGGCGAGAGATGCCTAAACAATCTGGAATTGATTGATCAAGCAACAGGGCAGTTGAACTTGATTCAACAACGGCTTAAAACATCCCATGATCGGCTAAAACACTACATTGATGATCGACGAAAGGAGCTGGAATTTGTGGTAGGTGATAAAGTGTTTTTGAAGGTCACCCCATGAAAAGGAGTCCTTCGTTTTCAGCAGCAAGGTGAGCTAGCACCTCGATTCATTGGTCTGTATGACGTTGTCGAGAGGATCGGCCCTGTTGCATGCCGACTTGTCTTACCTCCAAATATGGATAGAATTCACAACGTGTCTCAAGTTTCAATGTTGAGAAAATGTGTGCAAGACCCTACTCATATGCTCAAAGAACCCCTAGTCGAAGTTTCTGAAGACTTATCCTATCCCGTACAGCTAGTTCCCATACTAGATAGGTCAGTTCGACAGCTTCGCAGTCGAAACGTACCTATGGTAAAAAAAATTTGGCATAATGTCCGAATTGAGGAACAATCTTGGGAGACCAAGGAATCTATGTGTGCAAGATTTCCTTATCTATTTGTTTAGGTACTAGTGCTAAAATTTCGAGGATGAAATTCTTATAAGGAGGGGAGGATGTGAGACCCCGAATTTTGAGTCCTAAAAGTCCAGAAGCCAGTGCAGGTGAAAAGACCATTTTGCCTCTGAAGAAAAAGATGTGTGATGGCTGAAATTCATAAGAAATGTCTAGTAATTAATTTTGGTTTTAATTCCCTTGAATCTAGTTCTTTATAGGTTGATAATTACCTTAATCTAGTTCTTCATCCTCTTTCCAACCATCTTTCATTTTTTGTCTAGAGGTTACTTTTTCTTTGTAGAAAGTTAAATCGTATTTTGAAGGAATTAGGTTTCAAGATTGTGTGATTCTATCTTCAATTGATTTCTGTTGTTGTTCCTCTTGTTCGTATGAATGTTTGGCATCCATTCATGTTATAAAATCATGAATTCATCCTTTCAATCTTTTCTATACTGGAAGTCTTGTTCTTGTGTGGCTTGGATGTCTTGTCCTTGTGTGGCAGGATGAATAGGTTTGCTGAGTAGCTTGTGTGCTAACCTTTTACCCTTTTTGCAGAAAGCCTTGGACAACACAGGTGAAAGGGGATGACCTTTCTTTCTTCTTATTTCCAAGAGTAATCTGATGAGTTTTACCTGCCTGTGTACTTTTGATTTTCGGAAGTGTTGTAGTCCACCCTCAGCTTTAGTTTTGGCCCTATCCCTTTGATTGATTCTTAAATTGCATGATACCCATAGTTGTGTAGGGATGATCTAATGTTGTTTTGGAGATTTGTGTTTAAGATTTGTGTAGATCTTATGATGTTGTGACCCTACTGAGATTCTTGTAATCTCATCCTATTGTATTCACCTTTTTTCAGGCTTACGTATATCCATTGTCCATGGTACCAGTGTGTGAAATCAAGGCTGCATGGCAGGGCGATATCGCATCACATTTACATACATGTTCCTTGATTGCCTGCGCATATAACATGAATTATGATTGGACTACTTTCTGGTTTTTCAAGATTCCTCCTTGTTGTTTCCGATTTATGTTGGGGGTTAACTTACTGGATCTTTGGATAACTATGGGACTTGTGTTGTGAATTTATTGATTTTATTTAAACACTTCCGCTGATATTTCACTCACTCCGTATGATACCAGAATACTTGTCTAATATCATGCTCCAATTGTTGATAAACATAAACAATGTACATGCTAAAAATCGAGAATTTGATGAGTAAGCCTTGTGGGATTCAGATAGGTCCTGGTTCTTGAGCTTGTTTGGGTTTCACGGCGGTAAGGGCCCTAATCAGAGCAATTAATAATAGGTTA
Organism: Passiflora organensis; assembly: GCA_019739055.1. Lineage (NCBI taxonomy): Eukaryota > Viridiplantae > Streptophyta > Magnoliopsida > Malpighiales > Passifloraceae > Passiflora > Passiflora organensis. The sequence continues at coordinate 738,617 of JAEPBF010000253.1, read as the reverse complement.
GGAGTTAGGGTAGTTACAAATAGAATTGTCAATTAGGTGACTTGAGCCTTGTGGGATAGGATCTTGCAAGGACTTATATGGGTTTCACGGTGGTAACTGTTGTGAAGCATAGGCAACGACTTTCCCGTCTTTCATCAATATGCATCCAAGTCTGGATTTTGTTGCATCACTGTACACCACGTAGTCCTTCCCACCAACTGGTAAGGTGAGGATTGGTGCAGAAACCAATCGATTTTTCAACTCTTCTAAATTTTGCTAACATTCCTCGTTCCACATGAACAGCTCTCCTTTGCGTGTCAATTTCGTCAATGGTCAAACCAGTGATGAAAAATTCTCCATGAAATGACGGTAGTATCCAGCTAGACCAAGGAAATTAAGAACTTCGAGCACCGTTCGCGTGTCACGACCCGGCCCCCGGACCTTCGGCCCGGCGGGCTCGGACGTGTATGTGCATGTGATGGATCACAACTGCAACGCTGAGTCAGGCTTCTAACCACATGGCTCAAAAGATGCATCTTGTTATCACAAATGATCCACTCACACAACACATATAAGCCCAAGACCTCCCCCGCTCCTTTCCGATGTGGGATTGGGTAACCTGACCCTCCCTACAGGTTAGGTCTCACAATCTCCCCCTCCTTATAGACCTTGTGTCCTCACAAGGGGAGCCAAACGTAACTGACTTGGGCCCAAACTCTCGAGCCCAAACGTGAACACACAGCACGGCCCAAGCCCACCCGAAAGAGGGAACGAGATCGGCTCCGCTACCATTTGTCACAGCCTGGCCTTCGGACTCTCGGCCTAGTGGGCTCGGATGTGTATCTGCGTGTGATGGATCACAACTGCAACGCTCAGTTGGGATTTTAACCACAGGGCCCAAAAGATGCATCTTGTTATAAATGATACCATTACACAATACATATAAGTCCAAGACCTCCTTCGCTCTTTTCTGATATGGGATTGGGTAACTAGCTCCCTATGCGGGCTGGCTCTCACAATCTTCCCTCTTTATAGACCTCGTGTTCACGAGGAGAGCCTAAACATAACTGATGTGGACCCAAACTCACAGGCTCAAACGTGAACACACAGCACGGCCCAAGCCCATCGGAAGAGAGAGCAAGATCAGCTCCGCTACCATTTGTCACGACCCGGCCTCTAGACTTTCGGCCCGGCGGGCTCGGGCATGTATGTGCGTGTGATGGATCACAACTGCAACGCTGAGTCGGGCTTCTAACCACATGGCCCAAAAAATCCATCTTGTTATTACAAATGATCCACTCCCCCGCTCCTTTCCGATGTGGGATTGGGTAACCTGACCCCCCCTACGGGCTAGGTCTCACATCGCGGGGATTCCCAAGCAACTACGGCTTCAATCTTCTTCTGATCAACTAACACACCTTGGGCGGAAACAAAATGGCCAAGGAAACCAACTTCATTTAACCATAATTTGCATTTGGAGTACTTTGCGAACAACCGTCGATCCCTCAAAACATTCAGCACGATCTGTAAGTGCTCAGCATGCTCCTCTTTTGATTTTGAATAAATCAGAAAGTCATCGATGAAGACTATCACGAATTTGTCCAAGAACTCATGGAACACATGATTCATCAGGTCCATGAACACGTCTGGTTCATTGATCAAACCCAATGGCATAACCAAATATTCGTAGTGGTCGTATCGCGATCTGAATGCAATCTTTGGAATATCAGCATCACGAACTCGCAATTGATGATGGTATCCAGATCTGAGATCGATTTTGGAGAACATAGCTGAACCCTGGAGCTGGTCGAAAAAGTCATCGATGCTTGGAAAAGGATACTTGTTCTTCACGGTCACATGATTCAGCTGCCACCACATCAGGACTAGAATCGGCATCAATCAGGGTGAATAGCCTCGTTGGTCTTTGTTGCGTTTCACTTGTGGATCCTTTTGGTGGTCCTCCTGATGTGCGTGCTAGTGGTTTGGTGAGATTGGCATACCTGCCTCAACTTGTGCTAGGTGCGCCTGTGATACATTTTGGTTTCGGAAAATCCCACTGAATATGCCCCATCTCGCCACAATTTCTGAGAATTCCACATAGATCCATTGGAAATTGGACCAGAAAAGTTCTCTTGTTGTTACCCCCATTACCATTGCTTTTCGGAGGATAGAACCTCAAAGGATAAGGTCTCGTACACTGATTGAACTTTGAATCTTTTCTGAAGGATCCGCCGCTAGCTGCTACGGACGGCTTCCTGGTTTCCATGATATTCTCAACTTCAGTCACGGCAACAATTAGTTCTTTCAAATTCAGCACCGGTGTCGTACCAACAATGGTTTTGAGCTCGATACTCAGCCCATCCTGAAATCATCTCATAAGCTGGTACGGTGAAAAATCCTCCTCAGGTGCAAATCGGGATAACTTCCTTAATGCCTTCTCGTATTCCAGCACCAAACGGGTGCCCTGTTAGAGTTTATAGAAAGTTTATTGCTGCTCACTTTTGTGGAACCTCGTATAGAACCTCTCATCGAATTTGAACCAAAATTCTTTCCAGCTAGGCAAACGATCGCCGAATTTTCAGCTCACGGCTGTCCACCATGCGAGGGCTTCTCCCTCAAGTAGGAAAGTAGTGATGGCAACCTTGTCATCATCAGAGATACACAAGAACAAGGAGACTCGGCACAGGGTGTCGATCCATTCACGAGCCGCAGCGGCACCGGATGAACTGTTTAAATCTTTACATCCCAACTGACGTGTTTCCTTCATAAACTTTGTAATAACGATTGGGAGTCTCTCAGATTCTTTAGGAAGAGCCGACTGTACAGGTTCAAGTGGAGGAATAGGTCCTTCCATGGGTTTAGGTGCAGGAGCATTCTGAAATTGCGCCTCCATACGTTGCTGGTTTGCAGTGATCCTTTGCAACACATTTAAAATTTGTTTCATCACAGAATCGATGGCTAGTGCCTCAGGTTGGTTTTCGGACTCAGCTTGCCCTCCTTGCTCAATCTGTGCCTCAGGTTCATTCTGCTCTATAGGTTGTTGTTCGACCTGAATCCCATACCTAACCCGTCGATCCCTTGTAGCGTTCAAACTTGCCATATTATACAAGCACACGATGTCACTCAATACATAACCATTAGTACAGGTACTAAGAAAGAAGTGGTACCTGATGGAGAGGCGTGCACCAGACGATACATGCAAATGCACACATGCAAATGCACACTCAACAATCACATTAACACACACAAGAACTCGGCAATAATCATTCCAGCATTTGGCAAGCATACTTTCATGCAAACCATACTCGGCAATTATGCAAAACCACATCCCATGCATTCGGCAATGCAAATCACACTTGACAGCACACATCAATAAGCAGCAAATACATGCATATACTTTCGGCAACACAGAAATCACATAGCGACACTCAGCAGCATACTTGACAATGACAAAGAAACACAGCAAAACACACAGAAAAACACATTATTAATTTCATCATTTAAATTTTACAAACCAAATCCTCTCTTTTAGCATTAGATCACTTTCGGTATTACTCCCCTAAGTGTGGGTGTGTGCGCATATACCTACCTACAAAAAAAAAACAACAAAACATGTAAGTATATAACAAATCATATTACCTATACCATGCTCCGCGACCAAACCTGTAAGGATCCCAAATCCATATTCCCTAAACTTCTCCTAAGTAAGACCCTTACCGCCGTGAAACCCAAATAAACCCAACCTAGGACCTATCTGAATCTCACAAGGCTTAACCCCTTATAACCGATTTAAAGATGTTTATTCTTTATACTTATAACGATTAGAGCATGATATTGGATGAGTATTTTCGTATCATATGGAGTGAATGAAAACATCAGCAGAAGTCCTTAAATTTAATCAATGAATCCACAATACACAAGTCCCATAGGGATCCAAATATCCAGCAAGTAAACCTCCAACATAATTTGGAAACAACAAGCAAAGAAGGAACTTGAAAAACCAGAAAAATAGTCCAATCATAGTTCATGTCATATGCGAAAGCAATCAAGTCTCAGGTATGCAAATGTGATGCAATATCTCCCTGTCGTGCAGCCTTGATCTCACACATTGGTACCACGAACAGCGAATGTACCTAAGTCTGAAAAATGGTGAAAACAACGAGATGAGATTACAAGAATTTTAGTAGGGTCACGGCATCATAAGATCTACAGAAATCTAAAACAAACATCTCCCAAACAACATCAAATCATCCCTATACGTCTAAGGGAATTCACGCAATACATTCAAACAATTCAAAGGTGTAGGGCCGAAACTAAGGCTGAGGGTGGACTACAAACACTTCCAAAAATCAGAAGTACACAGGCAGGAAAAATTCATCAATCATCTCGACAATAGGAAAAGGCCATCCCCTTCCACGTGTGTTGTCCAAGGCTTCGTTGCACAAAGGATAAAGGTTAGCACACAAGCTAATCAGCAAGCCTATTCATCTTGCCACACAAGGACAAGGCATCCAAGCCACACAAGGACAAGGCATCCAAGCCACATAAGGACAAGGGCATCCAAACCACACAAGGATAAGGGTGTCTTGCCACACAAGGACAAGGAGTTTAGCCACATAAGGATAGGCATCCAGCATGCACATGTTGGGGATTGACACCCATACAACTTCATTACCAGTAAGAACCTCTCCTCTCCCTAAGAGCATTAGCGTTTACCCCGAATAGCCACCAGAAAAGGATCCTGACTCACAAACATGTACAAACACACACAAGCAAGTGCAAGGCACAATAACACAACAGGGTATCCTCAATCATGTCAGAACACAATCAGCATGGTCAATGCACACAACACACAAAATTTAGGCACTCATAAACTATCTCAAGGGTTCAGTATAGCCTAAGTAAGCCTCAAATCAATCTATAACTCATGCATACAATATCTCACATATGCGCATACAAACAACAACAAGTATATGCACCGAAATCAATAAGCAAACAATAAGAATCTCGAAAGAAATCGATGAGGCATAGATCCTACCTCTCTTGTTTCTGAACAAAAAGCTATTCTTTTGCCTTTATTCAAGGGATCCAAACCTCCTATAACATCAAAAGGAAAAGAAAAAAAAAATAAGCTTGCATACTCAATAATCAAGTAAATACCCTATCAGAAACCAGTGATCAGATGCTGCAGGTGCCTCCTCCTTGGATGTGTGATATGATAGCCAAGAACTTAACAAAAATCAACCTCAATTACCATACCAATCATCATACAAGTTTTCAGCACTAAGAATAGGGCAGTAGGACAATTTGCGATTTCATGTATACAAGCCTTAGGGGTTGCGATTTTATGTTAACAAAGAAGGATTAGGTGTTAATAATACATACAAACAAAAGAAACAAGATGAGAAACCAATATGTTAACTAGCTGATCAAAATCAACAATAATAGGGCAAAAGAGGGCATGCCGATTTCATGTAAAGGGAAGATTCAAAGGATAAATTCATGATTTTACAACATGAATAGATGCCAAGCAATCATACAAACAAAAAGAATAACAACATAAATCAATTGAAGGAAGAATCACACAATTTCGGCACCAAAACTAATGAAATACGACTTGAATTTTGATAAGGAAAACTAACTTTCTGATGACCAACTCAAGATAGTTAGATAAACGATGGAAAAATCTTTCCAACAAACTACTATTTTCAGGAATCTTACAAAGGGTGAGAGAGTTATGCTAGTTTGAAGATCAAGGAAAATTTCGGTAGCAATAGGATGTATTGATGAAAATTATGTCTTTTTAATGTGTGTGGGAAATTGTGGCCGACTATTCTTTATATAGGGTATTTATGGGATTAATTTCCCTAATTTAAAGGCTAGATAAGGTAAGATAATTATCAGAATTAAATTCTGGAATTATCTTTCTTTAATTTTAGGAATTTTATTTCCTAAGTTAAAATTGAACCAATAAGGAAACAAATCAAAGGGTAATGAAACCATAAATGATTGTTAGACATTCCATATCATTTTCAGCCATCACACATCTATTTCTTCAGAGACAAAATGATCATTTTATCTGCACTGGCTTCTGGACTTTTAGGATTCAAAATTCGAGGTCTCATAACGTAATTTATTAAAATTTCAGAATGACTCCTCACTGAAGATATAAAAATGAAAACAATATATTTCCTCTCTTCTGTTTCTGTTACATGGGCTTCATGTTTCTAATGTAAGAATTTTGACTGGTCGAACTTGAATGGTTTTGATCGGTTGTGTAAGGACCCAAACCCAACCTATTAGGACCCTTACTACCGTGAAACCCAAGTAAGCCATCGCAAGGTCCTATTTGAATTCCACAAGACTCAAGTCACCTAATTATCAATTTTATTGGTTGATTCATATGCTATTTAAAGGTTGGAGTATGTTTATATATTATTGAATTTCTGGCTTATACAGAGTGAAAGAAAACATCAGTGGAAAACTTATAATAACACTGAAAACAAGTGGAAACATAACACACAAGTCCCATCGAAATCTCAAAACATCAACCAATAGTATCATGTATATTTCTGAAGCAACAAGAAAGAGAAAGAGGGATTGAAAATCCAGAATGCAAATCCACACAAGTTCAAAGACATGGCATGCGCATTCAATAGGAAAAGGGTGCAAATAAGGTGCAAATTCGTCCAGCTTTTCAATGTTGATCTCACACCTTTGGTACCAGCAACAAAGCACACACCTAAGCCTTCAAAAGGGGGAGAAAAGAAGGGATGAGATTACAAGAATCTCAGTAGGGTCACAGTATGATATGTCTTAGGGATTCCGAATCAAACATCTCCAACCAAAAGATCAACACCTAAAACCAGATAAGATATCTAATTAAAACCAAAAGCATCAATCATATATAATAGGGGCCAAAATCATCACAAGCACACACAATATAAGGGTAGGCCGAAATTGGTAGAAAACAAGAGGAAAGACTAAAAACATTTCTTATTCAGAAGCACATAGGCAGTCTATAATATAATCTGATTTTCAAAATCAAGGTTTGTCCCCATCTTCCCATGTTGTCCAAGGCTATGCTGCAAAAAGGGTAAAACGGTTAGAAAATCAATATTACAGCAAGCCTTTTAGTTGTCTCCGACATCCAAACTTTAACTGGCCTAGGAGCACTCTTGTAGCTACGCATACAAGTCATCCTACCACATAAAAATAGGGCATCCTAACATCCAGACTTGAACTGACCAATAGGGCATCTTGACGTCCAGACTCAAACTAGCCTACAAGGCATCCTGACGTCCAGACTTGAACCAGCCTACAAGATATCCGGTGAGCTCTTGCTGGGAATAACAACCCATAAACCTCCCGGTTTGGTAAGCATCTCTCCTCTCCCTAGGAGAAACAATACTTACCTCGCATGGCCAACGACAAAAGGATCCTTCAAACAAAACATAAACAAGGCATATACACATATATACACATAGTACACGCATACACAAATCACAACAAAGGATCCTCAATCAAATCACAATACAAATCAAAGATCAATCCTCAAAGTCAAAACCGAATTAGGCAATCTTTTGCTCTATTAACTTCTGAGATTCCCTATCATCATAATCACACATTCCGCAAGCATACAACCAAGACAGGCGATCGAGTTCAATCATATTCAAACAATCAAACAATAAGGTAACCAAAGGAACCGATGAGGTATAGATCCTACCTCTTACGAGTCTTAATCAGATACAATCCTCGGCCTTTCCAATAAGATTAGAATCTCTTAAACAATCACAAGGCAAAGACCGCACAATACTAAACCACAAGACTACTTAATTAAAAACCAAAGGCATTGGGAATTATTACCAATTAACCTACCAAAATCTAGTGATCTGGATGCAGCAATATCTTCCCCCTAAATGCGTGATATGATGGCCAAAAATTCAGCAAGAAACAACCTGATTATTCACCTTAATTCATCATACAAATTTCGGCAACAACTTAGGGCTTAGTAGGGTAAATTGTGATTTCAACATTAGAGAGGTTAGGGGTTGCAATTTTATGAAATTAAGAAAGGAATAGGTGTCAATTGGTCAAACGATTAAAAGGAACAAGATCTGAAACCAATAGACAAGTCAATTGATAAAATTTCGGAAAAAATAAGGTTAGGAATAGGGTATGCCGATTTCATGTATAGGGAAGATTCAAAGGATGAATTCATGATTTTACAACATGAATAGATACCAAACAATCATACAAATAAAAGAAATAGCAACATAAATAAATTGAAGGAAGAATCACACAATCTTGGCACCAAAACCTACGAATTACGACTTGAATTTTGATAGGGAAGAACTAACCTATTGTAAGACCCTGATCCTCCATAGGGTAGATGTCCTAGAATTCCACTGGTCAGAAATGGAATTCAAGTTCCGGTGCAATTGAAATGACTATTTTTCCCCTGATGAAATGGATGTGTGATGACCTAAAATGGTTGTTGCCAGATATTTCTTGTTTTAATTATGGTTATGTAAGGACCCCAAATCCTAACCTATTATTATTTAATACTATTAGGACCCTTACTTCCGTGAAACCCAAATAAGTCCTAAAACCAGGACCCATCTGAATCCCACAAGGCTTATCCATCATATATCCGATTTTTATCATGTTTATTCATAACAATTGGAGCATGATATTGGAAAAATATTCTGGCATAATACGGAGTAAATAAAACATCAGTGGAAGTCTTTTCATTTAATCACTGGAACCACAACACACAAGTCCCATAAAGATCTAAAATTTCAGCATGTAAACCTCCTAAAGTAATCCGGAAACAAACCATCAAAGGAGGGACTTATATAACCAAAAAATAGTCCAATCAAGGTTCATGTTATATAGGCAGGTAAAACTTATCAGATTACTCTAGACAGTAGGAAAAAGAAAGACCATCCCTCTCCACCTATGTTGTATAAGGCTTTGCTGCACAAAGGGTAAAAGGTTAACACACAAGCTAAACAGCAAGCCTATTCATCTTGCCAGCACACAGAACAAGGCATCCAGCCAGCGTATAGGACTAGGCATCCTAACTATCACACATGACTTGGACTTTTTTCCAGCACACAGGACTAAGCATCCAAATCAACACACAGGAGTAGGGTTTCTTGCGAGCACACAGGACAAGGCATCCAGCAAGCTCTTGCTAGGGATTACCACCCATACGACTCCCTTACCAGTAAGAGCCTCCCCTCTCTTAAGGAGCATCAGAGTTTACCCCGAATGGCCACCGAAACAAGATCCTGACAGACAAACACGTACAAGTACATACAGGCAAGCACAAAGCACAGTACCATAACAGGGTATCCTCAATCATGTCAGAACTCAATCAGCATGTTCATTACACATAACACATGCAAATTAGGCACACATAATCTATCTCAAGGGTCGGTATAGCCTAAGCAATCATATCTCAATCCCCAATTCATGTATTCACCCTATATTCAATTTGCATGCAATAACAATAGGGGTATGCATCGAAAATAACCAACAAGCAACAAGGATCTCTGGAGAAACCAATGAGGTATAAATCCTACCTCTCTTGTCTCTGAACAAGAAGCTATTCCTTTGCCTTTTTTTAATGATTCCGAACCACCTATAGCATCACAAGGCAAAGATAAAACCAAATTAAGCATGCATACTCAATAACCAATTGAATACCCTATTTCCTTACCAATTCTACTCACCAAACCTATCAGAAACTAGTGGTCAGATGTCGCAGGTGCCTCCCCTTTGGATGTGTGATGTGAGAGCCAAGAACTTAACAAGATTCAACCTGAATTACCATCCCAATTAACTATGAAAATTTCGGCACTAAGAGTAGGGCACAAGAAAAATTGTGATTTCATCCATAAAAGGTGTAAGGGTTGAGATTTCATGTTAGCAAAGGAGGATTAGGTGTTTATAACTTGTAAAACCAAAAGAAACAAGAAAAGAATCCAATAGGATAATCAATTGATCAATATAGGCAACAGTAGGGCAAGGGTAGGGCATACTGATTTCATGTATAGAAAAGAATCAAAGGATAAATTCATGATTTTACAACATGACTGGATAACAAACAACCATACGAATAAGAGGAACAACAACAGAAATCAATTAAAGGCAGAATCACACAATCTTGAAACCTAATCCTGCCGAAATATGATTTAACTTTCAATAACGAAAACTTAACCTCTAGAAAAAAAAAATATTTTTGGAAAGAGGATGAAAATATCTTTGCAACAAGCTATTATTCACAATAATCCGACAAAGGATGAGAGAGTTATGCTATCTTGAAGTTCAAGCAGATTTTGGTAGTTTTGCCTAAATTCGATTTAACTTTTAACAAACAAAATAACCTCCAGGTGAAAACCCCAAGATATTTTGAAAGAGGATGAAGAGAGCTTTCCAATAAGCTATTATTCGGAAGAATCCGACAAAGGATGAGAGAGTTATGTTTGTTTGAAGTTCTAGCAGATTTCGGCATAAATAGTGAGGTGTAGGGTTTTTTGTTGGACGAATTTTGTATATTTTCTGTGTGAAGTTTAAGTGTGGCTGGCTTCCTATTTATATAGAGTGGTATGGGATTAATTTACCTACTTTAAAGATTAGATTAAAATAAGATAATTATCAGAATTAAATTCTGTAATTATCCTCCCTTAATTTTAGGGATTTTATTTTCTAAGGTAATTATCAACCAATAAAGATTCAAATTAAAGGGAATAAAAAACAAAACTAACTACTGGACATTCCTTACCAATTTCGGTCATCACACATTCTCTTCTTCAAGGGTAAAATGGTCTTTTCAACTGCACTGGCTTCTGGACATCTAGGACTGAAAATTCAGGGTCTCACATCCTCCCCTACTAATAAGAATTTCGTCCTCTTAAGTAAACAAGTAAGGAAATTCTGCACACATAGATTCCTCAGTCTCCCAAGACTGCTCCTCAATTTGGCCATTTCTCCAAAAAACTCGTACCACAGGCACACTTTGACTACAAAGCTGTCGAACTGACCGATCTAGTATGGAAATTGGTTGTATGGGATAGGATAGGTTTTCAGTAACTTCGACTGGCGGTTCTTTGAGTATATGAGCAGGGTCTCGCACATACTTTTTCAACATTGAAACATGAAACACGTTGTGAATTCTTTCCATATTTAGAGGTAAGGCAAGTCGGTATGCAACAGGACCGATCCTCTTGATGATGTCATACGGACCAATGTAACGAGATGCTAGTTTACCTTTCCATGGGGCGACCTTCAAAAACACCTTATCACCTACCGCGAATTCCAGCTCCCTTTGTCGATTATCGGCATAGTTTTTCTGCCAATCTTGGGCTGTTTTTAGCTGTTGTCAAATCAAGTTCAACTGCTCTGTTGCTTCATCAATCAATTCCGGATTGTCTAGGCATCTTTCGTCTACTTCATTCCAGCAAATGGGTATTCTGCAATGTCTCGCATATAGTGCTTAATAAGGTGTCATACTGATGCTTACATGAAAACTATTGTTGTAGGCAAATTCTGCCAATGGTAGGCATCGGTCCCAACCGGTATGCTGGTCCAACACACTCGCATGTAGCATGTCTCCAAGTGTCTGAATCATCCTTTCTGATTGACCAACGGTCTGAGGATAAAATGCTGTACTAAAATTCAATCTCGAACCCAGCACATTCTGGAATTTCTCCCAAAATTGTGATGTGAAACGAGGGTCACAATCTGAAATGATAGAAACTGGCACTTCATGCAATCGAACAATCTCGTCCAAGTAATGAACAGCCAATTTCTCTGGTGTATCCGTCACACGTATAGGAAGGAAGTGTGCAGATTTCGTCAATCGATCTATGATCACCCAAATGGCATCGTATCCTCGCTGCAATATAGGCAAACCGGTCACAAAATCCATTGTGACATGCTCCCACTTCCAGTCTGGAATCGGAAGTGACTATAGTAAACCAGCGGATCTTTGATGTTCGATCTTTACTTGTTGACATACGAGGCATCGGGCAACGAACTCAACAATGTGACGTTTCATGTTCGGCCACCAATACTGCTCCATTAAATCTCGGTACATCTTAGTGCTTCCAGGATGGATAGTGAACTTCGAACTATGCATCTCAAATAAAATAAGATTACAAATATCAACATCTTGTGGAACACATACCCGGTTTCTGAAGACAAGCATTTTGTCATCTCATATTCTGAAATCACGAACTATGGCATCAACACCATCCAAAAGTTGCTTCCAAATTTTAATTAGTTTCAGATCCTCTAATTGCTGATTCCGGATCTCCTCAATCAAGGTAGTCGTGACTTCAATTCGTTCCAACAATGAACCAAAAAAATCAGTGCCAAGATGCACACGATTAGCTTTCAATTCCAACAACATAGGTATGTAATGGGTGCACATGTAAGACAAAACCAATGGGGAAGGAGGATGAAACTTTCACCTCAAGGCATCAGCAAAAACATTCTTCTTTCCATGATGATATTCGATGATTAAATCGTAGTCTTTAATTAGCTCTACCCATCTTCGTTGTCTCATATTCAATTCTTTTTGCGTGAGGAGGTACTTCAGGCTTTTATGATCGGTGAAGATACTGCATATCTCCCCGTACAGGTAATGTCACCAAATTTCAATGCCAACACCACAGCTGCAAGCTCTAAATCATGCAAGGGATTGTTACTTTCGTATAGTCGTAATTGTCGGGAAGTATAAGCGATGACTTTCCCTTCTTGCATCAATACACATCCAAGTCCGGACTTCGACTCATCGTTGTACACCACATATTCTTTTCCTTCGACTGGTAAGGTGAGGATTGGTGTGGAAACCAACTGTCCTTTCAACTCTTCAAAACTTTACTAGCATTTCTCGTTCCACATGAACGGCTCTCCTTTGCGCGTTAATTTTGTCAGTAGTCCGACAAGTAATGAAAAATTCTTCACAAAGAGACGGTAGTATCCAGCAAAGCCAAGGAAACTATAAACTTCGAACACAGTTCACGGGGGTTCCCAAGCAGCTACAGCTTCAATCTTCTTTGGATCAACTAACACACCTTGGGAAGAAACAACATGTACAAGGAAACCAACTTTATGTAACCAGAATTCTCATTCTGAATACTTTGCGAACAACCGCCGATCCTTCAAAACATTCAGCACAATTCGCAAGTGCTTAGCGTGCTCCTCTTCCAATTTTGAATAAATCAGAATGTCGTCGATGAAGACTATCACAAATTTATCCAGGAACTCACAGAACACACGATTCATCAAGTCCATGAACACAGCTAGTGCATTGGTCAAACTGAAGGGAATAACCAGAAATTTGTAGTGGTCATATCACGATCTGAACGCGATCTTTGAAATATCAACTTCACGAACATGTAATTGATGGTATCCAAATGTGAGATCGATCTTGGAGAATACAACTGCACCCTGAAGTTGGTCGAACAAGTCGTCGATGCACGGCAAAGGGTACTTGTTCTTCACAGTCACATGCTTTAGCTGTCACCACATCAGGACTAGCCTCACCATCAATCAGGGTGAATAGCCTCGTTGGTCTTGGTTCCATTTCACTTGCGGATCCGTTGGGTGGTCCTCCTAGTGTGCGTGTTGGTGGTTTGGCGGGGTTGGCATACCCACCTCGGCCTATGTTTGGTGTGCCTATGATACGTTTTGGTTTCGGGGAGTCCCTCTGAACATGGCCTATTTCGTCACATTTATAACATCGACGTGGTTGTGGATTCCACGTAGATACATTAAAATTCGGACCAGAAAAGATCTTTCTATTGTTACCTCCATTGCCACCATTGTTTTTCGGAGGATAGGGTCCTGTGCGCCGATTGAACTTCGAATTTCACCTGAAAGATCCGTCATTAGTGGCTGCGAATGGCTTCTTAGTTTTCACAATCTTTTCGGCTTCAGTCGTGGCAACAATTAGTTCTTGCAAATTCTGCACCGGTGTCGTACCAACGATGGTTTTGAGTTCGGTACTCTACCCATCCTAAAATCGTCTCGCAAGCTGATACAGTGAGCGATCCTCTTCAGGTGCAAATTAGGACAACTCCCTTAATGCCTTCTCATATTCCAGCACCGAACGGGTGACCTGTTCAAGCTTGTCACTGCTTGTTTTTATGGAATCTCGTATAGAACCTTTCGTCGAATTCATACCAAAATTCCTCCCATGTAGGCAGACAATCGCCAAATCGAAAGCTCACGGCTGTCCACCATGGGAGGGCTTCTCCCTCAAGTAGGAAAGTGGCAATGGCAACCTTTTCATCATCAGAGATACATAAAAATAAATACACATGGCATAAGGTCTCGATCCATTCACAGGCGGCAGCAGCTCCGGCTGAACCATTAAAATCTTTACATCCCAATTTTTGAGCTTCCTTCAACAATTTTATAATCACTACGGGAAGTCTCTCGCCTTCTTTGGATGCACCAACTGTACAGGTTCAAGTGGAGGAATAGGTTCTTCCACGGGCACTGGTGCAGGAGCATTCTGAAATTGCATCTCCATACGCTGCTGATTCGCAGCAATTCCTTGCAATACGTTTAAGATTTGTGCCATCACAGGATTGATGGCTGGTGTAGCTGGTGCCTCAGATTGGTTTTTCAGGATCAGCTTGCCCTCCCTGCTCAATTTGTGCCTTAGGCAGAATCACACAATCTTGAAACCTAATCCTGCCGAAATACAATTTAACTTTCAACAAAGAAAAATTAACGTCCAAACAAAAAAACCCAAGATGGTTGGAAAGAGGATGAAGAGATCTTTCCAAAAAGCTATTATTTACAATAGTCTAACAAAGGATGAGAGAGTTGTGCTATTTTGAAGTTCAAGCAGATTTTGGTAATTCCGCCAAAATTCGATTTAACCTTTATTAAAAAAAAATTAACCTTCAGGTGAAAATCCCAAGATATTTTGAAAGAGGATGAAGAGAGCTTTCTAACAAGCTATTATTCGCAAGAATCCGACAAAGGATGAGAGAGTTATGCTTGTTTGAAGTTTCAGCAGATTTCAGCAGAAACAGGGAGGTGTAGGATTTTTGGTTGGACAAATTTTGTATATTTTTTGTGTGAGGTTTAAGTGTGGCCGGCTTCCTATTTATATAGAGTGGTTATGGGATTAATTTACCTACTTTAAAGATTAGATTAAAGTAAGATAATTATCAGAATTAAATTCAATAATCATCCTCCCTTAATTTTAAGGATTTTATTTTCTAAAGTAATTATCAACCAATAAATATTTAAATTAAAGGGAATAAAAACCAGAACTAACTACTGGACATTCCTTACCAATTTCGGCCATCACACATCCTCTTCTTCAGGGGCAAAATGGTCTTTTCACCTGTACTGGATTGTAGACTTCTAGGACTGAAAATTCAGGGTTTCACAGGTTAATTATTCTTTTTTTTATCCCTTATTATCCAAAATACTAGATAATTTTTTCTTTTAATAGAGTTACTATTTTAATAGAATTAAATTTTTAATAAAATTATATTTTTAATAGAATTATCCTTTAACCATATCTTATTCTTCTAAGCTTAAAAGTAGAGAATTATCTCTTAATTAAACCTCCTTAAGAATGAATGAAAGGGTGGTCAGCCGACTCTACCTAAACATACCAAAACCCACTTGGAAATTTTGAATTTTATCCCCTCTCCTTCCTCTATATTTCGGATTTCACCTACCCTAAACCCTAGGAAAAATTCTTTGATCTTCATCCTAGCATAACTCCCTCATCCTTTGTCAGATTTCTGCAAATAATATAGCTTGTTGGAAAGTTCTTTCTATCCTCTATCTAGCTAAATTGACTTGGTCATCTTAAGAATAGTTCTTCCCTGTCAAAATTCAAGTCCTAATTCGTCGGTTTTGGTGCCAAGATTGTGTGATTCTTCCTTCAATTGATTTCTATTGTTATTCATTTTGTTTGTATGATTGTTTGGCATTCACTCATGTTGTAAAATTATGAATTTATCCTTTGAATCTTCCTGATACATGAAATCATAGCCCTATTCCTAACCCTAAGTTTGCCAAATTTTATCAATTGACTTGTCTATTGGTTTCAGATCTTGTTTCTTTTAATAGTTTAAGTAATTAACACTTATTCCTTTCTTAATTTTATGAAATTACAACCCCTAACCTCTCTAATGTTGAAATTATACATACCCTACTAAGCCCTAAAGTGTTGCCGAAATTTTTATGATGAATTAGGGTGAATAATCAGGTTGTTTCTTCCTGAATTTCTGGCCATCACATCATGCATTCAGGGGGAACATATTGTTGCATCTAGATCGCTGGATATTGGTAGGTTAATTGGTAAAGATTCCCAATGCCCTTGGTTTTAATAAAGTAATCTTATGGCTTAGTATTGTATGATCTTTTCCTTGTGATTGTTTAGGAGATTCTGATCTTATTGGAAAGACAAAGGATTGCATCTGATTCAGACTCGTGAGAGGTAGGATCTATGCCTCATCGGTTCCTTTGGTTACCCTATTTTTTGATTGTTTGAATATAATTGAACTCGATTGCCTATCTTTGTTATATGTTTGCAGAATGTGTGATTATAATCTTGGAATTTACTAGGGCAATAGGTTGCCTAATTCGGTTATGACTTTGAGAATTAATCTTTGAATTGTATTGTGATTTGATTGAGGAATCCTTTGTTGTAATTTATGTATGTGTGTACTATGAGTGTATGCGTGTATATGCCTTGTTTATACTTTCTTTGAAGGATCCTTTTTTCATTGGCCATACGAAGTAAATATTGTTGCTCCTAAGTAGAGGAGAGGTGCTTACCGAACCAGGAGGTTTATGGTTGGTTATTTCCAACAAGAGCTCGCTAGATGCCTTGTAGGCCAGTTCAAGTCTGGACATCAGGATGCCTTGCAAGACAGTTCGAGTCTAAACGTTAGGATACCTTGTTTTTGTCAGGCAGGATGACTTATATATGCAGCTACAAGAGTGCTCTTAGGCCAGTTAAAGTCTGGATGTCGGAGACAACTAAAAGGCTTACTGTAATATTGATTGTCTAACTGCTTTACTCTTTTTTCAGCATAGCCTTGGACAACATGGGCAGATAGGGACAAACCTTGATTTTAAAAATAAATTATATTATAGGCTGCTTGTGTGCTTCTAAATAAGAAATGTTTTCAGTCTTTCCTCTTGTTTTCTACCAACATCAACCTACCCCTATATTGTGTGTGCTTGTGATGATTTCGGCCCCTATTGTGTGTGATTAATGCTTGCGATTTTAGTTGGATATCTTAGCTGGTTTTAGGTGTTGATCTTTTGGTTATTGGGAGATGTTTGATTGGGAATCCATAGGACTTATCATGCTATGACCCTACTGAGATTCTTGTAATTTTATCCCTTCTTTTCTCCCCCTTTGAAGGTGTAGGTGTGTGTTTTGTTGCTTGTACAAAAGGTGTGAGATCAAGGCTTCACGGCTGGACGAATTTGCACTTCATTTGCATCCTTTTTGTATAGAATGCGCAAGCCATGTCTTTGAACTTGTGTGGATTTGTATTATGGTTTTTCAATCCCTCTTTCTCTTTCTTGTTGCTTCTAAAATATGCATGATACTATTGGTTGATGTTTTGAGATTCCTATGGGACTTGTGTATTATGTTTTGTGAGACCCCAACCCTTCCTAGTTTAGATGTCCAAGAAGTCTAGGAGCCGATGCAGCTGAAATGACTATTTTACCCATAAAGAAATGGATGTGTGATGGCCTAAAATGGTTGCTGTCAGATATTTCCTATTTTAATTCTGGTATTTTCATATTAATTATCCTTAGTTTTGTCCCTTATTATCCAAGTTATTAGATAATTCTTCCTTTTAAATAGAATATCTCTTTTAATAAAATTATCTTTTTAAATAAAATTATCATTCTAATAGAATTGTCCTTTAATTTATCTTTTTAAGCTTAAAAATAGGGAATTATCTCTTAGCTAAACCTCCTTAGACACCTATAAAAAAGTGGTCAGCCTATCCCACCTAAACATAGCAAAACCCACCTAGATATTTCGTAATTTATCCCCTTTCTCTCAAATTCTGATTTTTGCCTAAAACCTAGCCTAAACTCCTTGATCTTCATCTTAGCATAACTCTCTCATCCTTTATCGGAATTCTGAAAATAATATCTTATTGGAAAGTTCTTTTTGTCCTCTTTCCAAAAATCTTAAGCTTTTTATCTGGAGAATAGTTTTTCTTTGTCAAAACTTAAGTCATAATTCAACAAAATTGACAAAATCTGCTTGAACTTTAAAATAGCATAACTCTTTCATTATTTGTTGGATTCTTGCAAATAATAGCTTGTTGGAAATCTCTTTCCATTCTCTATCTATTAATATTAGGTTTTTCATCTAGAGGTTATTTTTTCTTTGTCGTAATTTAGGTTGTAATTCAGCAGAATTAAGTTTCAAATTGTGTGATTTTGCCTTCGATTGATTTCTGTTGTTGTTCCTCTTGTTCGTATGATTGCTTAGCATCCATTTATGATGTAAAATCATTAATTCATCCTTTGAATCTTCCCTATTTATGAAATCAGTATGCCCTACCTTTACCCTATTGATGCCTATCTTGATCAATTGATTAACCTATTGGATTCTGATATTGTTTCTTTTGATTGTACATGTTATAAACACCTATTCCTTTCTTAATTTCATGAAATCACAACCCCTAACCTCTCTAATGTTGAAATTTCAAGTTTCCTTATAAACCTTAAGGTGTTGCAAAAATTTGTATATTGAATTAGGGTGAATAATCAAGTTAATTGTTACTGAGTTTTTGGCCATTACATTACGCATTTAGGGGAAAGATATTGTTGCATCCAGATCGCTGGATTTTGGTAGGTTAATTGGTAAGGATTCCCAATGCCTTTGGTTTTTAATTAAGTAATCTTGTGGCTTAGTATTGTGTGGTCTTTGCCTTGTAATTGCTTAGGAGGTTCTGATTTTATTAGAAAGGCAAAGGATTGCATTTGATTCAGACATATGAGAGGTAAGATCTATGCCTCATCGGTTCTTTTGGTTACCCTATTGTTTGATTATTTGAATATGATTGAATTTGATTGCCTATCTTGGTTATGTGAGACCCCGAATTTGTCTTAGAAGTCCAAAAGCCAGTACAGGTGAAAAGACGATTTTGCCCCTGAAGAAAAAGATGTGTGATGGCCGAAATTGGTAAGATCGTTTAGTAGTTAATTCTGTTTTAAATTCCCCTTTAATCTAAGTCCTTATAGATAGATAATTGCTTTAGAGATTATCTTTATAGATAGATAATTGCCTTAGAGATTAAAATCCCTAAAAATAGGGGAAGATAATTAAAGAGTTTAGAGTTTAGTTATCTGGTAAATTATCTTATTTTGATAAAGTGATTAAAAATAGTAATCATAATCCTATAATCATTCATTATAAATAGGAAGCCAAATCCACAAAAATCCCTCATAAAAAACATAAAATTCGTATAAGCCTAAAACCCTATACCTCCCTATAGCCGCCAAAATTCGCTGAAACTTTAAACCAGCATAACTCACTCATCATTCATCGGATCCCTGAGAATAATAGCTTGTTGAAAATATCTCTTCGTCCTCTTTTCAACCATCTTTTTTTTTGTCAGGAGATTAGTATTTCTTTCTCAAAGGTTAAGTTCAAAATCGGCGGCGGGATTAGGTTTTCGCCAAATCTTCTTGAACTTCAAAATAGCATAACTCTCTAATCTTTTGTCAGATTCCTACAAATAATAGCTTGTTGGAAAGCCATTTTCATCCTCTTTCCAACCATATATGTATAGTTTTTTGGATGTAAATATTTATTTGTCTAAGGTTAAAGTCGAAATTGTCATATGCCCTACTCTTAGCGACAAAATTTGCATAGTTAATTGGAATGGTAATTCAGGTTGAATCTTGTTAAGTTCCTGGGTTAGGTATTGAGTGCCTGGGTTGCATATGTTATATGAATTGAATATGCTGATTGTGTTCTGACATGATTGAGGATACCCTGTTGTGGTATTATGCTTTGTACTTGCCTGTGTGTGCTTGTACGTGTTTGTGTGTCATAATCCTTTTCAGGTGGCCATTCGGGGTAAGCGTTGATGCTCCTAGGGAGAGGAGAGGTTCTTACCGGTATGGGAGTTGTATGGGCGGCAAACCAGCAAGCTAGCGCTGGATATCTGTCCTTGCGAGGCCGGATCCCTGCCTTGCGAGGCAGGAAGCCCTTATCCTTGCAAGGTTTGGGATGCCCTAGTCCGTATGTGGCTAAGGAAGACTTGTCCAAGTGTGGCTAGTCGACTTGTCTTTGCGAGGACAAGATGAATAGGCTTAGTGATTAGTTTGTGTGTTAACCATCTTCCCTTTGCACAGTAAGTCTTGGACAACACAAGTGGAAGGGGATGGCCTTTCTTCTATAGTGCCGAGAGCAATCTAATGAGTTTCACCTGCCTGTGTACTTCTGATCTTTCAGAAGTGTTTGTAGTCCTCCCTCAACCATGGATTCGGCCTTAACCTCTTTGATTGATTTCTTGATTTGTGTGATCCCTTTTAGTTGATTAGGAATAATCTAATATGAATTGGGAGATTTGTGTTTAGGGTTTCTGCAGATCTTATGATGTTGTGACCCTACTGAGATTCTTGTAATCTCATACCGTTGTTTTTACCATTTTTCAGGCTTAGGTACATCCACAGTCCGTGGTACCAGTGTGTGAGATCAAGGCTGCACGGCGGGGCGATATCGCATCACATTTGCATACTAGTTTACTTGAGCATATAACATGGATGATTGGGCTACTTTCTGGTTTATTTTAAGCACCCTCCTTTGTTAGTTATTTCCGAAATTTGTTGGAGGATTTCTTGCTGGTTATTTGGATCCCTATGGGACTTGTGTGTTATGAACCCAATGATTTAATTTAAGACTTCCGCTGATGTTATATTTACTTCGTATGTTATCAGAACGTGTGTCCAATATCATGCTCCAATTGTTGTTTAGCAATAAAATACATATGCTAAAAATCGGTAGATAATGATAAGCCTGGTGAGATTCAAATAGGTCATTTTAAACCATCACGCATTCATTTCTTCAAAGAAAAAATAGTCATTCTAGCTACATCGGCTCCTGTACTTCCTGGACATCTAAACTATGAAGGATCGGGGTCTCACAGGTTGAATTTCTTCAACGGTCAAAATTGCCCATAACTACCTTTAACTGCTTGTTCGACCAGTCATCGGCCTCTTTGGTTTACTCGATCAGTAGAAAGTTTCCAACATCAACCAGTCAAAATTTGAGTTCTGTTTTTTTGCTTGGGCTTGCAATCGGTCGATTCTTTATCTGTTCGATTGATCATGAGGTTCTTTGGAATTCTTGGGTAATTTCGACCAATCGAACTTGATCTTGTGGAACGATCGGTCGAAGTTTGTTAACTTCGACCTATCTTTGGCTTCTCTGGTTCTTTCCTATGTGAATTCAATCGATCGATGGTTGTATACTTCAACCGGTTGATGGTTGTATACTTTGACCGGTAGAAATACGCCAATTAACAATACAATTGATCATTCTTTGTTTCACCTCCACACCTGATTGAAATAACTTAGCAAACACATAATTATATGATTTGACTAGTTTAACACAGGTTTAATGTTTCAAAATTCCTAAATTAAGTATGCTAATTACCATGTAAAAACAAGATAGTTATCCCTCCCAAATCATCTTAAAGGATCTTAACGAGAGAATAATGAGGAAAATAAAAGATATGCAATATCCCTTTATTTTACAGAGTAGATGGGGAAACCATTAGTTTGAAGTAAGAGCAAGTATTGGTGTTTTGTTTAAATGGATAATTATTTTACAGTGTGCTCATTCCTCGTTTACAAAACATAAAGCAAAAGGAATTGAAAAATTAATTATTTTACGAAACCAAAAATAATATACTAACAAATTGGATTGTATCATTTTAACTTTTGATTTTATAAAACTAAAATTACCACACCTCCTCCAGTTAATTTTTTGAAATTAGCAGATTGAATTCAACACATCCAATATTGTATGACATAATTAAAAAGTATATTGAACAATATAAAAATAAAAGCTTAAATATATGAATTTTGGTTTTTAAATTCTCCATATAAAAGATATTCGGAGTCAATCAATGTATCTGTAAAATCTACAAAATTAATTTTTTTTATATTTAAGAATATCAAATTGTTGATAGAATAGAATGATTAACCAGGATCATTTATTTAAATAGAATATATCAGAAGTAGTCATTTATATATTAAAATATGATTTATTAATATACTCTGTACTTTTATAGAATTTTAAAAAATAGTTAGACTTATTTGGTAGGAAGCTCCGGAAGGGTGTTGGCTGTGTTTATTGTCGGAGTCGTGGAACAAACAAAACCCCATAAAGAAAGGAGAAGTCGAATGTTAAAAACCAGGGGAGCAATAGAAAAGCAAAAAGAAGGAAAATGATGCCACCCCTGACCTCATCAACACCTGCAGCGGCAACCGGAGAAAGAGGCTACACGAGCATCCCCATCTCATCTGGCAACGTGATTTCCCGCTCACTCCAAAACCTGAGGACCACAGTCTCCACCACCATACGCCCCTGGCCTGAGCTGATCGCCTGTTCCGTATCACTCAGTCGGAGAGGGTCATCCTTTTCCTCCACCTTACTCCCCAACTTCCACTACTTCCGCACTAACTACACTATCATCGTCTGTGCCTGCTGTGCGCTCTCACTCGTTGCCTCCCCTCCCTCGCTTTTGCTCTTTGCTGTCATCTCCTCCTTCTGGCTCCTCTACTTCTTCAGGGAAGACCCTCTTATTCTATGGGGCTGTCGCCTCGCCGACCGTTTCCTCTTCTTTGGCCTGCTCCTTGTCTCTTTTATTGGGATTTGGTTTTTCCGGAGGAGTGTTTGGAATTTACTGTTGGGACTCCTCAGTGCCCTTTCCCTCTGTGTCATTCATGCCTTTTTCAAACACCCACACCCTCCTTTCTTGCAGCAGCAGCAACAACAACAACAACAACAACAACCCTTAATTGCCTCGGGTTATGGCAATGGATCATATGGAGCTGTCTCTAGTCGAACTATGTACGTATAGAGTAGTCCCAGAAAATAAAGAGACTGACTGACTTTTCAACAATGTGAACATATGATTCATCCTCTTACCGAAGAAAAGAAGAAAAAGGGAAGCAGAAGGTTGGGTGTTTGATTTAGTTATTGTAGTGCTTTTGTTGTCATTCAACATTGCGAAAGCTCAGCTAGTGAAGAAGTGAAAATTAAGATTGTAAGAATGAGGGAATGCATACTTGGTGAGGTGTGAATTTGGGAGTTTTTTCCTTTTTTTCTTCCTGTTGGAATGCTTTTGAGTAATGCATACAGGTGGGTGGAGGTGGTAGCCGGGAAAGTTGTGCATTTTGTTGCTTTCAACACCTTTTGTGATTATGGAATTTGTGTTTTGTGTATACTTTTTGGCTATTCAGCTCAATCAACTGAAAAATTGTGATGCGGCACTGTGTTGTTTGGATCAAATTCGTCATTTGTTGGCAATTGGCATACTGTGACTGAGATTTATACTCGGAGATGAACAGTCATGGAAGCTGTCATTTTGCAGTCGGAGCAGTACCCCTTCCCCTCCCTTGTTTGAGATTGGGACCTTTGGCAGTTCGATAGTTTAGATTCCGACAAACAAAACCAACTATGTTCTCCTACTTCTTTCTACATGTCATTTTCGGTCCTCTTAAGATTTGTTCTTCTGTCAACATCCGCTTAAGCTATTTAAGTGAAAGAGCCAAGCGGTTTGATGGTCTTTTTATCCTGTAATATTGAAATGAAGATAGATAGCTATCCAATTAATATTGAGCAGATTTGTCTTAGCTACCTTGAGGGAAATGTTTACAAAACCAAGCTGCCAAAATGAGCCTGGTAATGTTGTAGCCTTTCTGTTCAGGGTTTCCTTCATATTCTGCTTCTCATCTTCACTAAATTTGCCAGAATTTTCCAGTATTTGCCAGCATTATATTATCGTCCGATTTTGTTTTGAATAATAATAATAGCATTACAGTAGGATTACTTAAGCAAGTTCTGAGAGCTCTTCAGTCAGTCAAAATCTCCACCTCTCAGCAGCGAGTTCCCTCTAGTCTCAAGTAAGGTTGGGTTTGAATTTGTTATCTCTTGCCACGGGCATTTCATCCACGCTGTTCTGACCTTGTATTGTTTTTTTGTTCCCCGACAAAGAGAAAATGAACCTTGCCAGGGGTCGTCCTGCATCCATGACACTAGGGGACGACTTTTACTTTTTTAAGCACAGCGGTGAAGGCTCTCATTGCTTGCTGGATGACCCGTTCTTTTAATGTACAAAATCATGTCTCCTGCATTGTGTTGGACAAGCGGAGGTTTAGATTTGAATTTGGTTTCCATGAGTTACTTATGTTTGCATCCTGCTCTCCGGCCTTGGCAGCCGATAAACCGTATTTTCTTCTGGCATGGATCCAAAGACCCGGCTGACTGTTGCCTTTCTGTGCTATCCTAGCTTAAGTAGAAAACGCCCAGATCTGAAGAAGAAGGAGACTGGGATTGGGATCATGTTGGTACGAGCAAAGAATCCAATCTCCCCCAAGCTCAGATGGTTGACAAGTATAAGTACAGTCAATCAGTCACAACCCCAACTCCACTCCTCCATCAGTTATGCAGCCAATAATCTCTTGCCTCTCTGCATGTCACAAGAAATCAAACTAAATAATCATAGTTGGTTTTGGTTTTGGTTTTACTATTAAAAGTCATAATTCTAATAAAAAAATAAGACAGACAAACACCTTGGCTGCACGTTGATATAGACCAACCAACATATGCTTTTGTCGGTTGACGCGTCATCATGAGATTGAGAGATTCCAATTCCAATTTTCCAAATCCAAATGAGATCCACATTAAGCAATGTGGGCTTGGATCTGTCCGCTTCCCTCGGGCCTCGGGCCTCGGCCTCTTATTCATGTGGCCCTCTCTTACTCTCTTTCCCTTATTATTTTATTATTTAATTAAACATGCTAAAAAAAAATTTGAGTAACTATTGTCAACTTCTAATAAAGATTTTACATTTGGTGATTTGGCATATAAAATTCCAAATCCAGACAGGGGTAAGGGTTTCCGATTCCAATTACATGGTGATCAAATCAAAGACCATCATCATCATCACAACAGCGTTTACTTCAATCTTCAATCTTCAATCCAAAGCTTCATCCCTAGTGTTTATGGCATCTGGTTGCCTAGCTCATGTGTTTATAAATAGGAAAGTAAGCTCATTATTCGTTTCTTTTTTTCTTTTTCTTCTTTTTTCTGTCTCAAATTATGTGTTCTAGCTTTCACTCATACATTCATCCATTCCTTGTCGGACGGAAATCCGCGATTCAATTCAATGATTCACTTGCTAATTTTCAATTAAATGAACTTGTTTTACTAGGATTGTGAATAAGATATAATTAACTCTGAGTTCAATTCATTTGCCGCATCTGGAATGATTCACTGGAATAATGTTGTGTATTTTTACGTTTCTCCAGATTTTGGGTTGAATTGGGCACCGTACTACTGGAATGGAAGTCGCTTGTTTTTTATCTTGATTTGGAGAGACCCTTGAAAGCTTAAGTTTATATGGATTTCGAGAGAAAACGTTCTGCATTGGATTCTTTACAAGACAGTGGATTAGCCTCCACCAATCCCCGTCCAGAGAAAGGTGAGGATAAAGAGAAGCTTAGGGCCGGTGGTTTGTTTGCCTATGGGATTCCCGACATTGGTTCTAGTGGAAATACCGATTCCAATGCATCACCACATCAAATTGATATAACTGGAGGTGCGGGAGAAGAGAAGGTGGTTGGCAATCCTGTGAGTTCTCAACCCTTAAGTCCCAAATCTCCTGCGGGGGGCTCACCTCTAGCTACCAAAGGTTTGGGTTTGAAGAAATGGAGACGAATTAAGAGAGATGTTGTTAAGGATGTCAGTGCTACTGCAGAAAGCAGTAAAGTTCTTAAGCGGATATTGCCTGCTTCCGGGAATCCGTCTAAATTTACAGATTTAACTCCAGTCCAGATCAAGCCAAACACTGAGGACTCTATTGGCTCTGTCAATATGTTTAAGTACACAGCTGTTACCGAGCAGTTTGTGACCCGTGGATCTAGTTTGGAATCTAGATTTGATGCTGAGTCTGCTTTTGCTGCAGGCACTGATTCTGAAAATAGTGAGGACTGGAGTAGCAAATCTTCAACAGCAGCCAGTGCTTCAAGGATCAGGTATGACATCCCTGCATCCGTGGGATATGCACAGATGAACAGAAACAAGATTGTGAACAGGAATGTTATTGGTAGGTCGGGTCACCATATTCAACAAAGGAAGGGGCATGCTGACAGCAGTAAGAAGCTCAGAGAAGAAAAGTTCAAAATCGAGAAGGAAAACTCTCATTCCAGCAATGAATCTGACTCAAAAGGCTCCAACTTTGTGTTTATGCAGGCTAATTATTCTGTAACAAGTAACAGAAAGCAGAACGGAAACTCAATGAATTACAATGGAGAAAACAGTGACGAAGCCAACATGGCTGAACGACTGTTAGGAAAGGAGGCCGGTCCTGGTTATGCACGAGAGAACATTGGAGAAGTTGAAGACCTTTCAGAAGATGGATTTATTGCAGAGGCATCTTGGAATGGTAAGGAAGAAAAAGATGAAAACCACCAACCAGCAATAAACAGGGATCCCTTACTTGAGTCAATCCAAACACTGCAAGCAGTTCAAGATGCCCTTGAAAATGGTTAGTAAACTGATATCACAATTTTGTGATATGTATTCATGTCTTATGTGCAATGTACTATGATGTTGTACATTAGAGTCCCAACTATACAATAAGTGCGCATCTAATCATCCATCCTAAGTTTGACAGTTTTGGCAGTAATTATATAGTGACCATCCAAAGATTCTGTAAATCCTATCCAGTTTCTTTACTTGTCCTACTGTTATTTCTATAATTGTTTGCTCAACGCTACATATTCTTTCCTCTCTTCTTTTCTTTTCCTTCCCAATTTTCTAACCCAAATTTCAGGTATTGTCGTTGATCATCCCTTAGCTTCAGTCAACTGCATGTCATTGCTAAATTGGCTTATACCTAGTCAGTTCATGTGCTTCTCTTCTACCAGACTTAACACTGTTCCATTTCCATGGAAAAGTACGATTATTTTTCAGACAAAACTCCTGATTTTTATAATTTTAACTGTATGCATCTAATTATACTGGCTTGGATCAGCCAAGTTGTTTCTTTGCTCTACACCTACATAGGTGTCAAGTATGTAGTTTCTTGATTTGCTGGAAGAATCAGCGACTGATTTCTTCTTAGTGATAGTAAAATATTGCTTGTTTTATTCACTAAAATCCATGGTGCCATTGGTATCCAAAGAGAAAGTATGAATATTTTGTAGTTGTGATTTGGAAATTCCAATTTATTTATATAATCAGCCATGCTAAATTGTTTTCTATTGGGGATCCATTGGTAGTGAAGTTCTGCTCTTTATTTTTGATAAGCTAGTAAAATTCTGTCTAGTGCAACATGAGAAAGATGGACTTAAGGCATGAGAGTTAGTATCCATCATTTGTGACTTTGGTATCCTTTTTCTGAAATCTTTAAGGTTTGGTAGTTAGTATCCATCATTTACGACAAGGCACGAGCATAGAAACTGTCAATTAGGCCAGTGGTCAATTTTTTGTCTTAACTCTTCATCATGATTCCTTTTTTGAGACTTTCAATTTTTCACCTTGTTGGACATTTTTCCTTGAAATTACTTAGAGAAAGGAGAAAAAAATGATTTGAAGGTTAGGATTCATTATGTGAGAAACATCAAATTGGAATGGAGGGCTGTGTACAGTTGGATTTGATGCAAGGCTTAGGCAGTGAAAATGTTAAGTTGTTTGAGGAATGGGCAGAAGCACTTTACCAGAATTATTAGCCAAACAATTGGTTTCAAGGATTACATTTACCATTATTTGAGAGTTTAGGAATTGCTGCAATCTTAGAAATTGTAAGGAATGTGATTGATCAAGACATTGAATTAGAGGGATGAAGTATAACAGTATAACTATTGTTGTCTAATGCACAAGATTGCCCAAAGGTAACTGGTATTCTACATAAAATATCTGGGCCCTGATCATGCAAGACATGTATTTCTCATGTGCATAAACAATAATGTAAGAATCTTGGAGGTCAAGGTCTGTCTTATGCCCCAAGACATTACGTTAGATATTGTGTAGGAGATTCCAGATTTATTACCCAATTGGACCCAATCTAGGTAAGTACTAAGGCTTACAGCCCCCTGCCCTAAATTCACTTCAAATTCCCACCAATTCGTCAGTTTAATTGGTTTTGAAGCTGGTATTCCGAAAAGGTAGTAGGTAGTATGCATGCATCTCATTACCTTTTGACTACTCATCTCAGATGCACTGCATTCTTAATCATGAAAAGCATGTTGGACAAGGTGACGTGGCCTCATATTTGACAATGTGGAAAGCTTAAACAGTTACTTGTACAAAATGCATATTAGACTTGGAAGGGTTATTAGGAAACAAATGGATGTCTAGGCACGTTCTTTACTTTTAATTTTTGAGCCAACAACTATTATTTAGGATGCTAATCTCTACATTGAATTTATTTTCAAAATGTGGGACAACTAGTATGCAGGAAAACTAGTTTCAGCCCATGCTTCTGCAATTTCTCACACATTGCCTGCCTTATAATTTTTTTATCATTATTTTCACTTAAACGTGAAAAGAAATTCACCTTTTGTCTTGTGGTGGAAGAACAAGCCAATAAGCTGCGGCATATCAACCGATTGTAAGATGACCTTTGGTCCTGTGTAGCCAATATCATTTACATAGTTTAGATCAATAGCTCATGGAGCATCTTGTAGAAGAGGCACCTCTGTTAGGTTTGTGCCTTGGCAAGGCCCTAAAAAATGAATAAATTTGATAACTTCTCTTTATAAAAATTGGAGGAATCATCATCAACTAGTGGGTAATTTGTTCTTGCTTTTTCATTGTAAAGAACTCATGTTGAACGTCTTCAGGATTTCTGCTTGTTTGGATCTAGATTGAGCCTTTTTTATTCATTGTTTAGCTTGAAAGAACATAAAGTTGTGGAAGTTCATTACTTGGTCATCTGCAGCTTTCAAGTTTGCATCAGAGCAGCCATGTCGTGAACGTTGTGTTCATTAGTTTACTCTTATCATGAAAAGTTGTTTAATGCATGTTTGACAATTATTGCCAACTCTTAAATCACACTTCTCATTGGATGGATGTCATTTTATTGTAAGATCACTTTGTGTTGGCTTTACTAGTTAGTGCTTAAACTGTGGATCTGAATTACTATTGTGGTGTTCTCTTAAGGAGTGAAAGTGTTTAATTTGGCCCATTTGTGTGTGACTTTAAATTTTCTTAGTACTATTATAGGCTTAAAGATTTATGTACTTATGATCAGGCAACATAGTGTTTTCTAAACAATATAGGATCCTATCCATCATCCAGTATAGCTCGTAGAAATGTGATTTGGTCTACTGAGTTTAGGCAAGATTTGGTCTGCTGAGTTTAGGCAAGATTTGGTTGAGATTGGCTCAATCTTGTCACGTGCTAGTACATGTAGATTATGGGCAAGCATACAAATTGCCTTCTTTCCTGTGGGTCTGGGCTGGGATGGATTCAATTTTTTCTCTATCCTTCTGCTTTATGCAATTCTAGGTAAATGAAGGGTAAGGTAGGTTTTGGAATTGGAATAGCCGTAACCCCAAGATGATGGTTTTTGGTAAATAAACATTGAAAAAGAGAACAAAGTATATCTTACCTTTTGCAGGTTGAAATTTTTTGTTAGAATATCTCTAATACTAGTTATTTTTTAGCTGGCTATTTAGGAACTTTTATATCTATTAAGGTGAAGCATTAGTGATTTTGTGATTATAGTTAGTTGAGAATAATTAGAAACAAGCTGCCTGAATATGAGTATTCATTTTCGTCCTTCATTTTGCATCCTCTTTCACTGGTTACCATATTGCCCCTTCCTGTTCTTCTTATACTGATCTGTAACCTGGGGAAGTGTATGGTTTGGCTTTCTTCCATGTTTTCATCTCAGTAGGTGTTGAGGTTTGCAATTTATAGAATGGATTATGTTCATCTATGTAAATATTGACAGCCTCTACAGTAGACTCAATGTCATTCGTCTGTGCATAGTAATTGGTCAGAATAGCTAATAGCATCTGGTTCTTGACCGACTGTGCAGAGGTTCGAAGGTTGGCCGAGGTTGGGACGAGTAGCATCCCAGCAGGTTCCAGTTATTCTGATCTGGGTGTCCAAAAGTCCAGCTCACCTGATGAGTTTAGTTTTGAAAATGTAATACAATCAAGTCTCCTAGAATCTCAACTGTGTAGCTTAACGGAAAATATTAAGCATTTGGAAAGCAGTCTGGAGGAAACAAACGGTTTGCTAAAGGTGAAGGAGTCCAGGGTTGCTGAGCTAGAAGCTACCTTGAATGATTCACGGAAGGAAGAATCAGGAAAGTCGTCAGATTTTCTTCAAGAAAGATGTAGAGAGTTAGAGGTGGAGTATGAGAGTCTTTTCGGACAAAAGATTGAGGCAGAGATCAAGTGTGTGGCCCTGACAAGAACAATTGAGAAGCTGAGAGTTAGAGGTGGTGATCAAGTGACACACTTTGAACAAGAAGAAGCTGAGGCGGGGGATCATGTGGAGATGCTGAAGGAAGCAGCCCGAGCAGAAAGCAAACCTGGAAAACACTCAGAAAATTTGGGAGATCATGGTGGAGAAATTGACAGGACCGAGGAGGAGGTATTGAAGATACAGCGAAGATTGTGTACTGTTACCACTTGTTTTTCTGTGCAGTTGATTTTGCTAATCTGGGTGTTTTGGCTAGTGGTGTTGCAGCAATCGCCCCATGATGGGGTAGTTGTTCCCACCTAAGTGAACGGTAGATCCTTTTTTGTGTATTGTAGACAAAGATGTGGATGGATGTTCGCAAATTGTCAGGTTTGAGTATGATTGTGCAGGCTTGTGATTATTTTTATTTTGTTTTGGTAACTACTTGATGAATACTTATACTTGTGGCATCATCGTTGGAGTCTCTTCCTTGCTCCAGTTTTCCTCAGTATTAGATGAAGGAAGATGTCTGGACTCACTCTGAAGAGCACCTTAAATTGCTTGCACTCAGACTTGTGAGACAACCCACAGACAGATGTAGGCTTCACCGCTGCAACCATTTACCTCCTATTCTGTGACAAAATGCGGTAGAACCTTAACATAAAGTTAAAAAAAAATAAATAAATCCAACTTATAATTAAAATTGTTTAAACTCATGTAACTCATGTATGCCTTGGCGTATGGTATGGCATGCTCCTATCTTGCTCCCACCAAAGATGCAGCCTATACTCTCTACATATTACACGAAAACAACAATGTAGTACACAGCTAAAGTACACCATGGACTATTCTTACTGAGTATAAGATCTATACTCCAACATTTCCGTCCTATATCTCTCTTTGTCCTTCAAACCCTTTTCTTGGTAAACCTGCATCACAACCGAAGAAAGTTGCAGCTTCATTAACATCAAGGGGGTGCTGCAAATGTAGTGTTTCCATATTCCAATACCCAGATCCAACCAGCAAAAACCTTTTAGAATGGCATTCCACCTAAAAATCTCTACCACCACCAGAATATCTATCTGCTTCATCAAGAAAGTTACAAAAATAGCGGGTTCGTAGCTCAGCCTTAAAAAACTGGAAAATGTATCATGATTTGGTTGACAAAACATGAAACCAGTAAGTACTTGAATGACTCTCGAGCTTCACAAATAATTAGCAAGTAACATTAGGACATAGAAACAGATCAAAAACCACAAATAGACAGATTAGTACAACTGACGTTACGCACCTGCTTCTCTGACTCTGTGAGGTTGTTCCATAAGATCCCAATCTTCTTGCTGATGACTCTCTCTTGTCCACGGTGAAAAGGCTTTAGCCTGGCATAATGCTCGGCAAAAAAGAAGTTGTACCCACTCCTATTTGACTTAGGGCGCAAGGGATCACGTAACAACAACCGCGACCTCTTCCTGGGCTGGCGAGGTGCTAGATCCGAAGCATGAGAACCATCAGATGCTTCGAATGAGTCTGGAATATGATATAAGACACCTATAAGCCTACCAGAGCCCGTATCTACATTTATCAGATACCCGTTGTCAAATTTTCCATCAATAGTTCCAGTCACCAAACAGCCCAGCTGCAATTCTTGACTCCCTGCCACCACAATTACTTAATCTTGTTACAGATGTTACCATTTTTACCAAATCCAACATAAATAGAATATCCATGAGACAAGAGACCATAACGTCGGCACAGATATGAAGGCAAATAACAAAGCAACCATGTAGAGGTTTCACAGAGATACAACCAAAATCTCAACTATATTTCTTTCATAGTTCAATAAGAATGTACCCTAGCCAACGCTTAAAGAATTTTACAAGGGGGAAAAGAGTATACGAGATGAACGGCGTACTAACCTATCATCACAACGTGAGAGCATATAATATGTAAATAAAACATCTTTGGCCTTTTTTGTAGTAACAACGCTGATTAGTTTTCCAGCAACAAAATTCACCTTAGAAAACAGGAAAAATCTGTAGCTCCAGGAAAATAATTACAGTATTTTTTTTGAAATAGAAGATTCTACCCTCACCCCATCCCACCCCCCTATCCACCAAGCTGGAACTTGATCAGAAGAATGATAACCACTGTTTTTATGAAGACATGAAAAAAGACTTTCTAGCTAATTCAAATAATGCAGTCAAATAACAACTTAATCGTACAGTTAATTTCCATTAACAATGTATAGCTCTAAATATTGTTTTCAACCAACATAAACAATGATACTGGCCATAACTAACACCTTTCTCATAAATGATGAAGAAAAAAAACTAGTGCTGCCACAGATTAGATTAAAATGATTTGCACACTTACTAGAAAAGTAAAAACTGCAGCAGTAACATGGTGAAATTGCAGTAGTCACATGGTGAAATGACAAATATTCATATGTTTTCATATGCATTAACTTAAGTAGATTGCCTATTGATTATGGATTTTGGAAGTCGAACCGAATTTTTGTAAAGAATTTCTAGGAAGTCATATTTTGTTCAAATCAGATACATTCGCATTACATATAATAGAAAAAATAAATAAATTTAGAAACTCAAGCCATTAAGATGAATCATACCAGCAACAACTTAAGCTTTAATAGCTAGTCATACTTCTAGCTAAGAAATAAAATTTCCACCAGACAAGACACGGAGTTGTTAATCTTTCCATGAGATTTTTAATGCCAAAACTCAACAATAGTACGCCATCTTTCTATGGTTGTCACTTAAAAAAGTTCTAACCATGCTAAAGCAATTAATGTGGAAACATTTAAAAAGTAAATTAAAAACCATCTCTTCGAATATAACAAATATAAAGGGAAAATGTTGGAGCAGGAGAAGAGTCATACAAATATTAATTGATAAATGAGCATAAAATATGACCGATGTCAATCACAAGGACATCATTACATAAATCTTAATGACAGCAGGCTTTACCTGGTAACTGACTAATAGCAGCAGATTCACTAAAGGTGGCAGATGCATTCATAAGACTCCTATTGACTGCAATTGTAGAAGGCAACCAACTATCAACATCCACAGTATAGCACTAACACAAGAGAAAGGAAATCAGGAATCATACGGCCAAATACCTAGTGTTGAAACTGAAGGGACTTGTTTGTGAAAGAGATAGACCTGCTCAAAATGGTATAGTAATGACAGATAATACTTTCTTAAGACAAATGATGCACTCGTAATTGTTGATGGGAAATTAAAGGCTGCAATCACTTCTTTCCATATACGGTCTCTAATAACCTGTAATCATTTGAAATACACTATGAATGCCCAAAAGACAGGATTTGTGTAGTGCTGAACCTTGATTTTCAAGAAAAGAGCATTTTGGTGTGGTTAAATAGTACCCAATAACATTCTGAAAAACAAGAAGGCATATGAATTTTCTTGCCATAGCAAAAATTTATCATACCCATCAAGAGATTTAAAACTCATACCTTCTCAATGCCACCACGAGATGTGACCACCACAAAAAGATGGTGAAGATCCAAAGCCTTTCCTCCCACAGTAGGGACCCTGTCAAAGCAAAATAACACCGATAATCTAAAAGCTAACACATTCATCCACAATCCATGTTCTCAGATCATATTTAAGTCAGAGGTTCGTTGAAACTGAAACACCATCAGCACGCATCAAATTAAGAATGTCTGATACAGAAAGTAGCAAAATACATACAACAAGACTAAAAAGGAAAAGACGATGATATCTTTTCCTGCAATGTGAATATTAAGATAAATACAAAAATGACACTGGAATGCATGACGGCAAGTAAACATATGTGTCTACAAAAATAAAAGTCAAGTTCAGAACAGTGCCATTTACCTATTCTGACAGACAGTAAAGGAATTAGAAACAGATACTAGAATTAATGAACTAATCATCTCACTATAACCAATGGCACTATGAATCAACATTTGATCTCACATCCTAATCACGTGGATTCCATGACACTTTGAGCAATGGAAAAATTCAGAAACAAAAGACTTAAAACATAAATCTTTTAAAAGACCCCAATCCAAGTTTGAAAAGGAAGACAAAGCATTACCAAACTGGACATTGCCCTACAAAACAATTACTGGTTACAGCTCCAGCAAAGACCTAGTTTTCGACTATAACACCAAAAAGGCCTCAACAACACGAATGAAATACAAAAGGGGAGTAAAGAAAAAGAGAGAGAGAGAGAGAACATAAAAACCCAGAAGATAGAATCACAAAAAAACAACTCTAAGATACTTAAAAGGAAAAAAATTGAAAGTAAAAGATAGGAGACTATAAAAAAATATAATATAATAATTATAATAGGAAGAGAGGAGCAGCTACGCGAATTTGGTGCCGAAAGAATTGTGGAAAGCTTCGAGCTTTTCCAAGAAAAGGTGAGAGTTTTGAGCAACATCGTCGTACTGGGCAGTTGGAGGAGGATAAGACATGAAAGTTGGGGCATTACTGGAGTCCCTCTCGGCACCCGACGGCTGCGTAGGTGAAGGGGCTGAAGTAGCAGCCGGGTTGGGAGCAGACATTCTTTCCGCTCGTTTTCTGATTACAAAGGATAGTGAACCCAACCCACCCAGGAAGAGGAGCCTAAAACTTTAACCGCATTAATTATACAGTAATAAATTAAAAAAAATAATAATAATAATATAATCCAAATATCAACCCACATTAATTATATATTTTAATTAATTAAAAAAAGTATATTTTAATAATTAATTTCTGTGGGTAAATAGTCTTAACTGTTTGTATACGATATTTTAAACCAAGGAAACACGGTACGGTATGTTGTTTATATAGAGTATAATTATGGTTTCGTCGGGTGGGGTGGGGTGCGGTGCGGTGGTCGTCGGGGTTTTTGGGTCTTTCAAATCCTGACGCACGCAGACGGCAGAAAGTGAAACCATGTCTTCCTCACTCAATTAATTTCGACAAAAGGATCTGACAAGCCAGACTTCAAAAAGCACATCAACGTAAACCACTGACTCACTATACAAAACATTAATACATGAAGCGAGCGGAATACAAAAGATGAGTGTAGGGTCTAGAAGCAACAGGGGAAGTTGGGGTCATAATCATAGCCGTTGCTTGCGGTGGCTAAGATGTAGTAGGCAACGATGTGGCCAATGGAGCCCCAAGCAAGAACATCCACTATGTTGAAACCTACAGGATCATTTGATTTCAGGAGACTAACGTACTCCTTGGCACGCACGTCTCCCGCATCAAAGTGGGTCACTCCATTTTGCTCCGGCAACCCTTGTTTAGCCACGTTCTCTCTCTGGAAGTTGAAGAACACAAACCTACCCAGAAACAGCGACACCCCGGTGCTTAAGCTTATCACCAACTGTGGGTTAAGCGCCGCCTTCACCGACAAGTTTCTTCTAGGAGCTCTGGTGGTGATCTTCGAGAAGGAGACTCTTCCTCTGGTCAAAGGTTTAAGGCCCAGGCATGAGATGTTAGAGGGCGAGAGGTTGTGGTGGTGATTATGGATGGTGGGTGCCAGGAACAAGGCGGAGGAGGTTGCCATTTGTTGCGTCTGTCAGTCTGGTGAACGGTGATTACTGATTAGGGAGGGAGGTGTGGTTGGAAGGAGAGGAGATGGTTTCAAGATCATATATGAGTGCTCCAACATTTGTGAGGACATGGATAATTGGTGACAGATTTCGGTGGACGAGCTGGCCTACTCTCATTGGTTGCTTGATGATTAGAGATCCCAGGCTTCCCACTTGTGGGACCCGACTATGATTATTTTTATTTTGTTTCATTTACGAAATTGAAGATACCATACTACTAATATTATTTTCTACTAATATAATTAATAGAAAAATAGCCATGAGTCATTATCCCAATTATCCCTCCTAGCTTCCACCTCTCGAGCGAATTACAATCATAAATAAATAAATAGAATAATATGAAATTAATTAATATTGAACTTATAATAATAAATACTTTCTAAATAAAATTTTGGCAGACGAAAGACTTCGATGGAAAGAGAAAAAGGCAGACTTGGATGTACAGTAAAGTACAGTAGCGCTAGCAAAAGTTTAAAGAAAGAGGCAGAAGAGGAGGCAGAGGAGGAGTCAGCGGAGGAGGCAGCGCTGGCCAAAATTAGGAATAAGATCTCTCTCTAACACACAAGTGCGGCAAGGCAATCGTAAAAATGTCCTCTACCCAACCAGCCGCCCGCATAAGTTCCTTTCGATTCTATGGTTCACGTTAAAGATTACATTCTACCCATCTGTACATCCCCCCCCTCCCTCCATGGTACACAATCTTAGGCTAAGCCAGTAGCCACCAAGAACACAACGGAGCCACAGCAAAATATAGGCACCACTTCCATCTTATTTTGCTTTACTGCGGCAAACAACCAAACTTATTTCAAAGTTTGCTTCATCACTCAAAGTAATGAATCCAGGTATGAATAGTTCCGACACCGATTGTATTCAAGGAGGCTTCCATATGTCCGATCCCATACTCCAATGTACAGAGCCTCTGTGTCAGGACTGAATGATACACCCGATATCTCGCCAAAGAAATCAATTTCCTGCTCCCTCTCGTACCCCTTTTTCGCATCATATACATGCACAAAATCAGCAGGCTCCGCCATTGCCATATACTCCCCATCCGATGTATATCGTATGGACCGAATCGCTCCAAGATTGCCTTTCAAGACAGCAATAGCCTTGGATAGGTTGCGAACATCCCAAATTCGGCAGGTTTTATCCTGGTTCCCAGTAGCAAAAGTGACACCATTGGGATGCCACGCAGATGCAAACGAAAAATCAAGATGCCCACTCAAAGGCATCACAGTCTGCAACAATTCAAAAATCAAATCATCACATCAATGCCTACACATAATTCAAATGAACCTCAAAAATATTAATATAACTACTCAAGTACCTTTCCTGTGTTCGAGTCCACCAAGAGACCCACTGGATCGTCTCCAACAATTACTTGCAGCTTGCCATCGGGACTCAGAGAAGTATGCTGTGCACAAGGGAAGAGTAATAAGTTACTGTCATATGTCTGCAAATTACAAACAAAAGAGCAGCCTCAGCTACCCATCTAATGTAAAGGATCTATCATGTAAACCCCATCTATTAGTATGCTCAGGAACAAAATCTGCTGCTACTTTGCTCATGCTCCCTTCCAAATTTCAGAAACTAATTGCCTAAAATAAATTAAGTTGGCAACCTTTTTTTTCTTCAAATAGACTAGTAGTAACCCATTTAGACAACATAAAAGACAGATTCATCAAAGTCATTGGACAGAAAAAGGAAAGCGTTAAGATAAAAACTTCATTCAGGTGACAAGTCCTGTACCCAAATTAATTAAGAAACTACAATCAGTTACAGGATTCATTAGGGTAAACTCTCCAATTATAATCAAATCCATAACTAGTTTATTAAAAAAGAAAAAACAAGGTGCCTTTGGCTGGCGAAGAAAATACAATACAACTCACATTCACAGGCCAAGGGAAGCTGAAGTGTTTTGTTAGTTGATATTTTTCCACATCAAAGTCTCTAACTCCACAGTCATTATTTGAGGCCGTGAAGTGAACTGCACCACTGATAATCGGGAAATAACCTATTTAAGTGTCACATTTATAGGAAAGGAGGTCCAATAGAAGGACAGAAGAAAAAGATACCTGGGACTATCATATATCTCAACAGCATTAGTGATGGCGTTATCATCATGAGTTGTCCTGGTACAAAAACTTACTCCAGCCCGATCCAGATGCTGCATTCAAGGAAAGTACCGACCCTCATAGCACATATTGACAGAACAAATAGAAAGAGACACAGGCAACACCTAGACAATTATCACCACTTTAACAAACTTCATTAAAGATCTGCTCAAATAATTTGTCCATTTTCTCCGTTAAAAAAACCCATATAAAACTTCCAAAAAAATAAAGTCAGTGTGCAGTAAAAATGGAATCTGATTGGCTCACAAAAATAAGCCATTCTTTGAAATCTTCCCTTCTCTTCCATGAAAATAATAACAGTTGATTGACTAACCTTGCAAATAAGCTCACCCTGGAACCCTCCAGCAACAAGCAATTTGTCTTTCACAGCAAGTGTACTAACTTGAGTCTGTGTAAATCCTTCCAACAAGCTCCCAGGATGTTTCTATAAGATTGAGTACATTAATCCATTCAAGCAAATGATTCGTTAATCAAGGAAATATGAAAGCACAAAAAAAAATGCAACCCTAAAATATTTCAAACACTAACCTCATTAGGTGCAACATGTCCGGAAACATCAAGAACATCAGCCTTGCTGCAGGTTAAGGAAGACCAATGAACAAGAGAAAAATGTGACATAAGGTAAACATCGTGCTTTGTTGTAGCCCAAACCAAGTTTCTTAACTGCATAAAAGGCCGAAAATCATGTTACTCAAAAACCAAAATTTCAAGTTACAATGTTACTAATTTTATTCCTATATAAAGTAGGCCAAAGCATCTAAAAAATTCTCACGGACTACAATGTAGCAATTTTAAAAGAAGAACCTGGAAATGGAGAATGGTTGATTTCACAGATCTGGAATTCCGTCTAAAATCATAATACAAGCCTCCTTTCTTGGTGATTTTGCAATCCTGCATGTCATTCAGAGACTAGAGCTTTAAGAATTACTGAAGCAATACAACTCTAGCAATACATTTGGCAAAAGGCAAGAAAAATGAAAAGCTTACCTTCTGTGAACCTTCCCCAGAAAGTGGGACATTTTCATAATTCTTGTACTGTTCTAGCCTAGTTTGCCTGTATTTATCCCTCGTGATGCTAAGCCTATCCCAAGGAATTCCTTGGATATCTTTTCCACTTCTGGCATCAGCAGCAGAAGTATCAGTAATTTTATTATTCTGCAAAAAATAGCAAAAGATGCTTTAATCCCAAATTAGGATAAAGATACAGTTCTTGCAATATGGATCCTTTGTAAAGCATGTCTCAAACCGTGTAGTCATATTCATCGACATCAGAGTCTGAGCCCATCTCTCTTGGATGAAACTCTTCATCCATGTCATCATCTACATCTTCCATTTCATATTCATCTGCCATGTATTCAGCATCGTCTTGTTGGAAATGAGACATGCTGTGCAAACAATTCGCACCTACAAATACAGCATCAATTCAGTTGAAGCAATCAAAACACCATCTAGAACAGCATGATTAAAGTAGAAGCATGCTGAAACTAGAAGGCATCACAAATACCGGCTAAAGAATTGACGTATGTGTGACCAACATATGCAAACCCCAATATCCATTTTATCTTGTATTTTTTTTCCATTACGAAAACAGAAATCTTGACAGAGAAACTAGGCAGAACAAATATCAGAAACAAATTCACACAGTGAGCTAGTTGCTGCAATGAACAACAAAATTAAGGTAGGATCGAATAGGGGAATACCCTCCTCCTGTTTCCTCCGCTCGAATAGCACTACTGATTAAAACAATACAATTATACAAAACGACGCGTGAAAAGGAGTTCCAGAAGCTCCCGTAACAAGTATGCGATAACCTTAACTAACAACAACATACAACTTCGACTCCACAACGTTTCTCCAGAAATCAAACATAATTTTACCCATTAACAATAGCAAAAAAAAATCAGAAGAGAACACGAAATACAAAGCACCAAGTTCATAAGGATGTTCCCGAATCCTTTGAAACAACAACAAAAAACAAAGAAAAAGGGTGACATATAGCAAGAGCACAAAAAAAAAAAAAAATACAGAAAACCCTAGGGAGAGAAAAGTTAATCGGTATGTTCAATAACCGAGAGAAAGACTGAGGACGAAAGCATACCTGAGGTATGAGAAAGCGGGCTGAATGAATTTTGGATCTGGAGAATTAGAGTGCTAAGGAAGCATCTCTTATGTGATTTATTATTTTTTAAAAAAGAATTTTGGGGTTTGATTCTGTTTTTAGAGGGGCCTAATCCTAATCCTACTCCAATCAACTGGGACGGGTGATTGTTAGAATATACAGAGGGAGCAACGTAACAGATATATGAACCAAGTGCGGCGTTTCAATGGCTTAGGATTACAAACTTGGCCTGGGAATGAAACGGTGGGGTGAAACCGACGGATCGCCAGAAATCGAGAAAGCTATCAAGGGAGATAAGTAGCGATGGATAAGGGAAATTGATTAAAAAATAGAAAAGAAAATGTGAAAATAGGAGAGAGAAAGCGTGTGTTCTTTATCGTACCCGCTAGCTCCTCTGAACTCTTTTGCGGGCTGATGGGGCGAATGGCGAATGGCGAATGGCGAATGGCGAGTCCTCCTAGGCTCTACAAAATTGTCGGTACCATCATTCTCACAAAATAATTCGCATCTTGTATTATTTTTTATTTTTAACTACTCATGGGGTGCGGTGCACCAAAAATAATTATTATAAAAATTAGGTTATTTTTACTTTGAAACTCTTGATATTAGTAAAAATGTGAAGAGAATGAAGAAAAATCTTCTTCAGATATTCTAAGATATCACAAATGATAATGTTATATACATATTTATAGATATTAAAGGATATCATTTATATTTCTTGAAAAAAACATGTTCGTTGGTAAATATAAACTCTTAGAAAGAGTTCAATGGATATTCACCAAGCGTTTTATTCATAATACTCTCCCTTGAATATCTATTGAATTAAAAATAACAGATATTCAACTTCTATATGACTAAATACCTCGTTAAAATCTTACTATCAAAAACCCCATGTGAAAAAATCCTAACGAACGAAAAAAAAAAGTGTTATAGAATATAAAATAAGAAGAATTGAGGAGAAAACTAATAACAATATAGGAAGTATAATATCTTATCAAGTACTCAAGCAAGTGTGTACAAAGCAAATAATGTTACTTCCTATTTATAGGTAACATGATAGGGTACATGAAGAGACATTGGGAGATAAAGAATTTTGTAGTTATAAAATATTCATTACACAATTGAATAGACATAATAAAGTTTTTTGTCTTTTCAATTTCCAAACCTATTATATTCATAATACTCCCCCTTGAATATTTTGAATATTAAGAATGTGAGTATGAAATCAGAATATTGTCTCATTAAAAACCTTACCAAAAAAAACCCAGTAGGAATAAAAACTTGGTGAAGGAAAAAAGAGTGCAGTGCATACTCCCCCTGATTTAGTCATCCCTTTAAATCTTTCAAACGTTGCATTCCGATCTTTCGAACAAGCTTTTCAAATATTGATGTGGGAAGAGCTTTAGTAAATAAATCAGTCAGGTTATCACTTGAGCGTATTTGTTGGACACTGATTTCCCCTTTGCTTTGAAGATCATGACTAAAGAAGAATTTTGGTGAAATATGTTTTGTCTTGTCACCCTTTATGTAGCCTTCTTTCAATTGAGCTATACAAGCAGCATTATCTTCATACAGTGTAGTTGCAAGTTCTCTATCACTTGATAATCCACATGCTTCTCTTATGTGTTGTGATATTGATTGTAGCCAAACACATTCACGACTTGCTTCGTTAATTGCTAAAATCTCTGCATGGTTAGAAGAAGTAGCAAGCAAAATTTGTTTCACCGACCGCCATGAAATGATAATATTACCTATAGTGAATAAATAACCTGTCTGCGATCTGGCTTTATGTGGATCTGACAAATATCCTGCATCTGCATAACCAACTAAATCA
Source organism: Passiflora organensis (assembly GCA_019739055.1). Taxonomy (NCBI): domain Eukaryota; kingdom Viridiplantae; phylum Streptophyta; class Magnoliopsida; order Malpighiales; family Passifloraceae; genus Passiflora; species Passiflora organensis. The sequence goes on along the minus strand of JAEPBF010000253.1, from coordinate 696,239 downwards.
AAAGTGGATAAATTTGAATAATATAAACTCATATTCATTATCCCTCGTAGATATCTAAAAATATGTTTAACTCCATTCCAATGTCTTCGAGTTGGGGAAGAACTATATCTTGCTAGTAAATTTACTGCAAATGATATGTCAGGTCGAGTGTTATTAGCAATATATGTAAGTGCACCAATAGCACTAAGGTATGGAACCTCAGGACTTAAGAGTTCTTCATTTTCTTAACGAGGTCGAAAAATATCTTTTTTCACATTAAGTGACCTCACAATCATTAATGTACTTAATGGATGAGCTTTATCCATATAAAATCTTTTAAGAACTTCATCCACATAATTTGATTGATGAATAAATATTCTTTCACTTAGATGCTTAATTTGAAGACCCAAACAGTATCTTGTTTTTCCAAGATCTTTCATTTCAAATTCGTTTTTTAAATAGCTGATAGTTTTATCTATCTCTTCACGAGTTCCAATGATATTTAAATTATCAACACAAACAGTTATTATAACAAAACCAGATCCATATCTTTTTATAAAGACACATGGACAAATTGGATCATTCTTGAAATCTAATTTAATTAAGCATTCACTAAGGCAATTATACCACATCTGTCCAGATTGCTTCAATCCATATAGAGCTCTATTTAATTTTATTGAATAAATTTTTCGGGAATTTGATTTATTTGCATCTTGAAATTTAAATCCTTCTAGGATTTTCATATATATATCAGTATCCAACGAGCCATACAGATAGGCTGTTACTACATCCATTAGACTCATTTCAAGCTTTTCATGTACTGCCAAACAAAGTAAATATCGCAATGTTACTGCATTCACCACTGGAGAATATGTCTCGTCATAATCAATACTCGGTTTTTAGGTAAAACCTTGAGCGACGAGTCTTGCTTTATATCTCACAACTTCATTTTTCTCATTTCTTTTTCGCACAAATACTCATTTATATCCCACCGGTTTTACACCTTTTGGCGTATGGACTACAGGTCCAAAAACTCCACGTTTTTCAAATGAGTTTAATTCTGATTGAATTGCGTCTTTTCACATTGGCCAATCATTTCTATTTTTACATTCCTCCATAGAGGTAGGCTCAAAATCCTCACTTTCTTCTATAATATTTAGCGCTGTATTATATGCAAAAATATTGTCGACAAGTATTGAGCTTCGGTTCCATCTTATTCCTGTAGTGACATAATTAATAGAGATCTCTTCATTCTCTTGTGTTTCTTCCGGAATTTTATTAATTATGTCAACTGGATTTTCCAAAACTATATCCTCCTCATGACCATCTTGTGTAGTTGCTCCTTTCTTTTTTCCGAGGATTTTTATCTTTAGAACCGAATGGTCTTCCACGTTTCTGACGTGGTCTAGATTCACTAGCAACTTTAGATTATCCTTCAGGGACATCAATTCTTATCTTTACAGCTGGAATATGAGACCTAGTTATTCTTTTAAGGTCAGTAAATGCATCTGGTAGTTGATTTGCAATCGTTTGTAAATGAATTATTTTTTGAACTTCATGTTCACATTGATTTGTTCAAGGATCAAAACTAGATAATGATAATTCATTCTAAGAGATCTTTTTTTCCAACTGTTTATTTTCTTCCCCAAGTGTTGGAAATATAGTCTCGTCAAAATGACAATCAGCAAATCTTGTCGTAAATAAATTTTCAGTTAATGGCTCAAGATATTTAATGATAGATGGAGACTCATATCCAACATATATTCATATCCTTCTTTGAGGACCTATTTTTGTACGTTGTGGTGGAGAAACTGGAACATATACCGCACAACCAAAAATTCTTAGATGGGAAATATTTGGTTCCTGACCATGAACCAATTGCATCGGAGAGTGTTCATGATAACTTGTTGACCTAATGCGTATAATTGTTGTTGCATGTAAAATGGCATGTCCCCAAACATAAACTGGAAGTTTAGATCTCATAAGCATAGGTCTTGCAATTAATTATAAGCATTTTATAAATGATTCTGCAAGACCATTTTGTGTATGAACATAAGCAACAAGATGTTCAACTTTTATTCCAATAGACATGTTATAATCTATAAAGACTTTTGATGTAAATTCACTAGCATTATCTATTCGAATAGACTTTATCGGATAATCAAGAAATCGAGCTCGCAAACGAATTATTTGTGCAAGCAATCTCGCAAATGTCATATTGCGAGATGATAATAAACATACATGTGACCATCTGGTTGATGCATCGATCAAAACCATAAAATATTGAAATGGTCCACATGGTGGATGTATAGGCCCGCAAATATCTCCTTGAATTCTTTCTAAAAATTTTGGAGATTCAATTCCAATTTTTGCTAGTGATGGCCTTATTATTAATTTTCCTTGAGAACAAGCAGCACATGAGAATTCATTAGATTGAAAAATCTTATTCTTTTTCAATGGATGACCACAAGAATTCTCTATTATTTTTCGCATCATTGTTGAACCGAGATGGCCTAACCTGTCATGCCAAATTTTAAACACATCATTAAACTGATGGTTTAGTATAGAATGAGATTCTATCATTGTAATACTTGTGTAATACAATTCGGAAGAAAAAACGGATAATTTTTCTAATATATATTTTTACCCGAAATTATAGAAGTTATGCAAAGATACTCAATGCTTCCTTCATTCATTGTCTCAATATGATATCCATTCAAACGAATATCTTTGAAACTTAACAAATTTCTTTGAGACTTAGAGGAGTATAATGCATCTTCTATCATTATTTTGGTTCCACCAGATAGAATAATATTTGCTCTTCCGGAGCCCTCAATCAATCTTGTACTACCACTTATTGTATATACATTGGTTTTTCTATTATCCAAATAAGAGAAATATCTCTTATCTCTCAATATTGTATGCGTTGTGGCACTGTCAACCAAACATATTTCCTTGGCGTTAATCTTAGATATATCCATGCCAATATCCATTTTCTTCATTGAATAAATAAAATTAATAAGAAAATATAAAATAAATTAAAATATAAAAAAATGAATAAATAAAACAAAATAAATAGACTTTTATTATAATAAAACAAGAGAACATAATTGAAATTTGCATAGTTATAAAATTAAAATCATTCTTGATTTCTTGTATTTTCATCATTTGGATCATTAAGAAAATCAGAAACATTCAAGTGCGTTATATCCTCAAGGTCATTAGCAAATTCAATGAAATCATCTTGGACAAAGTTTGTCTCCACATTCTTGCGTTTAGACTTCAAAGATTCTTGATATAGGTCGGCAAAATATTTTGGTGTACGACCAGTACGTTGCCAATGACCTTGCATTCCACATCGATGGTAGTTACTAATTGTAACTTTTTTCTTTATGCCACTCATTATTTTTCCAAGTCCTTCATCCTTTACAACTTTCTGATTTTGGAAGATAAATTTACTTGATTGACCATCACCATGATGAAATTTATTATAACCTCGTCTGCGGCCTTGACTACGACCACGACTATGACTATGAGATAACATCACATTCACTTCATGGAATGGAGCAGAACCAGTAGGACGAGATTCATGATATTGAGATAACCAGCTCATTGTTTTGTTCAGCCACCAGAAGGCATGAAATCAACTCAGAATATTTTGTGAAACCTTTTTCAAGATATTGTTATTGTAAAAACACATTTGAAGCATGAAAAGTAGAGAATATTTTTTCAAGCACATCAACATCAGTGATATTTTCTCTACATAATTTTAATTGTGAGCTGATTTTAAATAATACCGAATTATATTCACTCACAGATTAAAAATTTTGTAAACGAAGATGCATCCAATCATAACGAGTTTTTAGAAGTATCACTGTTTTCTGGTGATCATACCTTTCGTTTAAATTTTTCCAAAGATCTACAAGTTCTTTTACTGTGAGATATTCAGATTTCAATCCCTCATGGAGATGATGGCGAAGAAAAATTATAGTCTTTGTCTTATCTTGATTCGATGCTTCATTTGATATTTTGATTGTCTCTCCAAGCCCTTTGGCATCCAAATGAATTTCAGCATCCAATATCCATGATAAATAATTTTTTTCAGTAATGTCAAGAGCTTCAAACTCAGGCTTTGCAATATTTTCTATTGTAAAACTGTAAAATATTACAAACACATACAATTAATCACATAATAAGATAAGAAATAAATTTTTAATTTAAACATAAGAAATAATCTATAAGAATAATATTTAATGATGGTAATATTATGATAATATAATATTAAAAATTTAGAATTTATTATTTATTTCTTTTAAGATTGTATTAGAGGAATGATTATATTATAAAATTGACATAAATTATTTTTTAATATAACATATATTTAAACAAATAAAACAATCATGAACTTAAATTTCTAAAAAAAATATAGGAAAATAAAATTTAAGAACATGTAATATGAAACAATAATATTACAACATGATTATATATAAATAATTATAAAAATATACTCACCCAAATATACCTCTGTAGAAATTAAGATTTTTGTTTGTTCTTTGTGAAGAACTCTTGTAAGACTCTTGATTCTCTTTTTTTTTATAAGAATATCGTGCTGATAACGTGTTATAGAATATAAAATAAGAAGAATTGAGGAGAAAAGAATAAGAGAGAAAACTAAGAACAATATAAGAAGTATAATATCTTATCAAGTACTCAAGCAAGTGTGTACAAAACAAATAATGTTACCTCCTATTTATAGGTAACATGATAGGGTACATGAAGAGACATTGGGAGATAAAGAGTTTTGTAGTTATAAAATATTCATTACACAATTGAATAGACATAATAAAATTTTTTATGTTTTCAATTTCCAAACATATTATATTCATAACAAAAAGTATATTATTCTTAACTTGAGAATATATTATTAGAATACTACTTCATTAAAAACCTTACCAATAAAACTCAATGAGAAAAAACTTGATGAAGAGAAAAAATAGTATAATTCATATTCTTAAGATTCAATTATCCCTTCAAATCTTTTAAACAACATTTTCTTCAATATATATAAGTATGCAATCAAACTATTGTCTCGTTAAAAAATTTATCAAGAAAAACTCAGTGGGAAAAATCTTGATGAAGTAAAAAAAAGTGCAATGTATACTTTTTACTCCCCTGATGATATCATCTTTTTGAAATCGACCAACATCTTAAATGTTATTATCTTTCAATATGTGCTATGATCACATATATATAATAATTTTGTCAAACATAAGTCTCGATTATATTTCTTATCGAGATTTATATATGATATCACAGTAGGATAATTTGATGGATAAAATTCATCCCTAAATTTTCAGCATTTTTATTAAACATTACTGATTTACAAAGGCTCAAATAAAATAGTCTTTCTATTATCCACAATTTTAATTACTTTACAAAAGTTTCAATAATTTCATCTTTTCATGATGATTAGCAACCATACCAAATCTAAATCCTGATCTTTTTATAAAAATACATATATGATGATTGCTTTGATAAATACAAGCTTCATTTAGCTTGATATAATATATTTTTTCTGAAAATTCAATCATTAATTTTTACAATATATATCCATCTTGGATTTTCATATATAAAACGTATTTAAAATATCTATTCACTGCAGATTTATCATGCATTGCAACATTATTTATCCACCATCATAATGAGATATTTTTCTTCAGAATAATCGTTTGTATAAAAACTTGTGCGACGAGCCGTTTTTATCATCATATGATTTATCTCATTTTCGTACAACTATCAATTTATATGACAATATTTTTACACAAATTAGTATATGGACCACAAGTCCAACAATACTCATATTACAAATCAATCATAAATATTTTTTAGATTAATCAATTATTTATAGTTTATACTCTCTCGTAGAGTTTAATCAAGATCCTTATAATATAGAGCTCTTAAATTATATTATTGACATTTAATCTTGGTTCCATCTTTTTTTTCATATTGACATAATTGATTGATCTCTTTATTTTTCTGAATATCTTTCAGAAATTAATAATGTTAATAGAATATTTCAAACTTATTCTATTTTAGACCATCATAAATATTTGTTCCTTTATGAAAATTTAATATCTTTAGAACCATTTGATAACTCATGTTCCAAATATGTACCAAATTCATATATAATATTGTCCCTTATAATATTATCTTATATTAGAGCAACATAGTTAGAACTCAATTCTTTTAAGATCAGAACAATCATCCGACAGTGATATATTATCAATGAGTGATTTTATGAATTTTAAGTTCATAAATTATAATGAGGATCATAATAATGATAACTCGTCATGAGATTTATTCTCTAGCTATTTTTCTTGTCTCTCTCTCAATGTTAGATTATTATTTTATTTATATCCTCCTTTGAGGTTCCATCTTTATGCGTTATGGTGGATAATTATATTACCTATCACACATACAACATTCTTAGATGAGTTTACTTGGTTCTTGACCACAAACCAATTTTATAAGGCTACTAATGATGATATACTGGCATGATGCGAATAAGCTTGTTACATGTCAAATGCATTATAACAAGCATGTAATAATTAACAAAGGTCCAAAATATTGATATACTCATAATATATATCCTTATTATTGATATCGAATTATCAGGATGCTTATGCTGGCCAACATTTTTTTTTTCACAATTTGACTTACAAACGCCACTTGAGTTGTAACTATACGTATATATGTACATACTTTAGTTGATATATCATCCAATCTAAATATTTGTAGTTCATATCTTCATCTTGATTTGATATCAAGTTAAGCAAGTAGAGAGACCTTACGCTTGAGATACATTTGCAACATTTGAGAGTTTATGTATTATAGAAAAAATTTTAATTTTCTAATAATAATTGATATAGCTCATCGAATTATATCTCACATCATTATACAATTGGGATGGTCTCACTGATTATGCTAATCTTTAATTTTCATGTTATATCACTGATTTTAAAACGGAAGAGAAATGATGAAACAATAAAAGTATTATACAGTACTTACTTACATGTGTTTAAACAACATTACAATATCTGAAACCAAAAATCCTCTCTTCACATCCAATCCTGGAGGCAGATTAGCCAATGAAGAGCATCGCCTTCCATACTGATCATCGCTACAGTGACTTTGAAGTTCTCAAAGATGAAGTGGTAATAGAAAATGAAGCAAATTGACAAATAGAAAATTGACAATACAAATAGAAACGAAGAATTGAGATAGATATGTACGAAAATACAAAGAATATAGAAGGTCCTAATATATATATATATATATATATATATATTAAAAGCAACGCTTCAAATTCTATTTAGTTCCATACTCCATAAGCCCTCCGTATTTATCTGAAACTCCAATGTAGAGTGTCTCCGAATCAGGACTGAATGCTATCCCCCCTATCTCACCAAACAAGTCAATTTCCTGCTCCTCCTCGTATCCATTCTCGGTATCATAGATGTGCACAAAGTCAGCTGACTCCGCCATTGCCATATATCGCCCATCATCTGTGTACCGAATACTGTAAATTGCTCCAATGTTGCCTCTCAGGACTGAAATGGACTTGGATAAATTGCGGACGTCCCATATTCGACAGCTTTTGTCCTGGCTCCCCGTAGCAAAAGTCACACCATCAGGGTTCCATGCTGATGCAAATGCAAAATCCGAATGCCCATGTAAGGGCATCACCGTCTACATAGATTCACCAAACCAAAATCATCAAATTGGCCTCTTAAATTTCAGTAAGACAAGCCATTGCATGCTACTACCTTTCCAGTATCAGAGTCTACCAACAACCCATCTGGATTATCCCCAACTACTATGAGAAGCTTGCCATCAGGACTCCTGGAAGTATGCTGCAAAAAATGGTACTAATGATGATAAACCAAATGCAAAAATCACTCGCTCGCATTCCTGCATGAATTTAGACCCTCACTTAACAAAAGGCAACTACTACCGCCTCATCATTGTTGAGAAACACGGCCTTGATGCGGTCTCCTCCTTCCAATCCTCCAAACATAACCAGAACCACAGAATATACATATGATTATGAATCCTATGCACCTGTTATCTACATCCATATAAGAAACACTATGGTATTCTTTTTGTGGCAGTGACTCCAATTTGTTTCAGAAACAAAAATAGAACAAGTTAGAGGAGTATGGGTTGAGACAATTTAGACAACACTGCAGCAAATACTAATTGTCTTCAAAACTCTGTAGCAGCATCAGTGACTAGAACCCACCCTCACTTGCTTGGTTATGCTAAGCAAAAAATAGATTCAGAAGATGATTGAAAATAGTTATCCAGTTAGCGAATTGGACAATGAGATTGCATCAAGTAAGACACTTGGAAAACTAGTCTTCTTGGAGAGAGTGAAATTTGATGCGTTTACCAGTATGTTATAGACAAGATATAGTTTCATCACCCAACAAATTTTTTTGATGGAAAGCCAGACATGGAGCTACACCTTCCAATTATCTTCCCAAAAATGCAGTTGAAACTATTTCGAAGTACGTCATCAGTGCAATACAATCAAAATGAGATAAAAACATCTCTAGTTACCAAATCCCGTATCACTCACATTCAGTGGCCAAGGCAACTGAAGATGCCTAAAGAGCTGATATTTTTCCACATCAAAGTCTCTGACAACACAGTCATTAGTTGAGGTAGTGAAATGAACTGCAGCACTGCAAAATTAGAAATGTAGTGTGTCTGGTCAGATTCATATGGAAAGCTATGCAGTTCGACTTTCTTGCAAAGGAAAATAAATACCTGGGAGTGTTGTAGATCTCAACAGCACCAATGGCACCCAAATGACTATCAGTTATTTTGGTGCAAAAGCTTACTCCGGTTCGGTCCAGATGCTGCAGTGCAGAAACATGGTTAAACTCTTGCCTTTACACTCATAGGTAACCAAGAAAACTTGCACAAAAATTCCAGTGGCAACTTCTAGAGAAAGGAAATCGTATTTATGGCTTTGCAACCGCATGTTAAGCAAATTAACAAGATTACAAGAATATAAAATCACATAGCATGGCACAAGTGCTTGGAATTGAAATCACATAACTGAATGAATTGCATTTTCCTCAAATTCCAACTGTAGCATTCTCTCAAAACGATTGTTTTAAATAGTCCAGAAACTATCTAAAGCGTTAAGCAATGCTCAAATGAACAAAATGGAATTTGAACAGCTCGAAATGCTTACTTACAATTTATCAACTTGCAAAACAAGTTCCTCCACTTACCTTGCAAATAAGTTCTCCCTGGAGCCCGCCAACAACCAGCAACTTGTCTTTCACTGCAATAGTACCAACTTGAGTCCCTGTAAGTCCCTCTGATAGATTTCCAGGATGTTCCTGCATCATAAAAAGTACCGATCAATGTCCAGGAGGAGATGAACAGAAAAGAAAATTTATGTGAGTGCAACAGAGAGTGAGGCTTTATTGTCAGAAAAACCTCGGTTGGTGCCACACATCCTGAAAGGTCGAGGATTTCAGCTCTGCTGCAAGTTAACGCAGACCAATGAGTGACGGAGAAACGTGACAGAAGGTATATATCATGCTTTGTCGTAGCCCAAACCAAGTTTCTCAACTGCATGACCAAAAACAATACGCGTCAGTCAATCTGAAAGAGTTCCATATCATCTTAATCAACATTCACTCTTGCAACGTTGATATAAGCCCAGATTTTCACACATAGTTACTGGCTCAGGGCTACTCCTATGCTAATTCCCCAACAGAATTCCTCTGATGGGCATGGTGCTTCTTGCAGGACAGGTCATGTATCCCTAATTTCCTTCCATCAGGCTGGAAGCCTATGTGACAGACATAACTGCATGCTTATTTTTTAGTCACAAATCCTACACTCAAGTCCTCCAAATGTTCTTCAGGAGGCTGTTTGTCAGTTTAATTGAAATAAATAGCCAATTTCTTGACAGGTTCCTCTTGGACAAAGACTTGGCAAGTAGGCGTTACAGACACCAACTTTAACTGTAGACTAAGTCGACAAGTTAAAAAGATCATTCCAATCAGTTTAATATGGATACAAAAAAATGTTAACCAATGAAGGAGTTTCTATATTAAAGCTTTACCCATTTGTAACATACATTCCATCAATTCACCAAAAATAAAAAATGTATCATCTTGCAAAAAGAATAACTAATAAGGATTAGATTGATCTAAACTTGCATTATGCTAACCTGAAAATGATAAATCACAGGGTTTATAGATCTATAATTTTGCCTGAACTCGAAAAAGAGGCAGCCTTTCTTGGTGATTTTGCAATCCTGGGTGCATGAAAGAGATGGTAATGATGAAAACAATCAGAATAGTGCCTGCCCAACACACTGCAGACATGGCACTTGCAATATAGAGGACGATGGTAGCAAAATTTAACCTTCATTGAGGTTCTCCCAGAATTAGGAACATTTTCAAAGCTCCAATACTTCTGTAGCCTGGTTTTTCTGTAGTTCTCCCTGGTAACTGGAAGCATATTCCACGCAATTCCCTGAATATCTGATCCATTTGTAACATCAGCGGCAGAGATTTGGGTTACTTCAGTTTGCTGCACAGGCTTGAAAACCAAAAAGGAAAAGAACCAAACAATAACTCAAAATCCTGAATCAGCCTAAAGAAACTGGAGCATGTACAAATTCCTATCCAGAGAGTGAAGCACATTTCACATACCTCTGCAGATTTAGTCTCCATGTAATGGGATATGTTACACCGACAAGAGCACAGCTACATGTACAGCAAAAATACAAGCCAGTCGCTCAATCACCAATAAAGACGCCAAGATAAGCCTGACTTAAAACCAAGCAAACCCGAATAACCTGATATGGTATTTAAATGAAATGAAATTGCAAGTGAAGGGAAGGGATGGAGCTTACCTCCTCTGCGATTTGACCTTGATCGTCATCTCCACGTCTTTGGTTTCTGGGCTTATAGATAGATGGGAACTCGTGCAGAGTGGTTGACTTGACTACACACAGTTGAAACTTGAAACTTGATACTGATTTTTTTTATTTTTTAAAAAAGGATAAATATAAATTATCACAAAAGGGAAAAGGTCTGACTTTCCCATTTTTTGTCCCACTAACTGCCACTAGTAGTTATGTATTATTTGAGACCGCCATTTTCGTGTAGAGTTTCGGACAGAAATTCTCTCTTTTTTTTAATCTACTTCATTTTATAAAATATGAAAATGAAAATGACATTAAGATAAATAAAAGTTAATAAAAATATTCTTTACCAAAAAAATAATCGAGAGGTAAATTGGATTTGCATACAACATAGACATGACCAAGCCTCAGATTATTCATATCCTTCATTTTCCACAAGAATTTTAATAATTGTGTGTATATATTTTATTATCTAAAATTAGTATTTTTTTAAAAAATCTCGATTAAATCATCCACCCAATCCTATGTTTGTTTATATTGAAGTTGAATTGCTTAATTTTACATAAAAGCCCATTAAATTTCTCTATGGACTAGTTCTTCATGCTATGGCCCAGTTCTTTAGTTTATTACAAAAGACATAGCCCAAGAATGAGGCCCAATTCTACTTTGGAAGTTAGCAAAGGAAACAAGACTGGCGTAAGGAGCCGCCGAGGGGGGGAAGTGACAAGTGAGGAGGAGGAGGAGGAGTCTTACGAAATTGAGAATGTTGGTGGTTTCGTGGAGGAGTGAGTGATGAGATGATTGGTGGGCGGTGCAGGAGATGGAGTATGGCATGGCAAAGCAGCGAAGTTAGTTTAGGAAGAAAAGTTGATAGACCCATCAACTTATATCAACTTACAGAGGTGGCTGAAATGCCCAAATCAAGGGAGCTGCAAGCACCGTCTTTAGTTCTTTCTGCATCCATAACTGAGGAGGAGATAGAGACGAATCACCGCCACAAGGGCCCGCCGTCTGTAGAAATGCAGGCAGTCTCCAGCAGCCTATGGATCCCTTTCAACGTCTCATATATCCTTGCAGATTCCTTGTGTAATGTATCTCCAACTATGAATTCATGGACCTTGTTATCTATTTCAATGAAACTGGAACCACGAGTTGTGACCATTTGTGTTTCGCTCATCATCTTCCTTACCTTTATAGCTTCTTCCTTTTCTCCTACGCTAGCAAACATGAGCCCTGATAGTTTATACAGGTCCCCAGATGTTGGCTCCACCGCCTTCAATTGCTTAAACGCCCATGTACCTCTTTTGAGGTCATTATGAATCCTGCAGGCACTGAGCAATGCACCCCATATGACCGAGTTGGGGTGTTCGGGCATGGAAATGATGAGTTCCTCTGCCTCTTGCAAAAGGCCGGCACGCCCGAGGAGGTCCACCATGCAGCCATAATGTTGGACAGTGGGTCTTATCCTGAAATCATGAACCATTTGATTGAAATATTGCTGCCCCTCTTTAACGCATCCGGCATGAGAGCATGCTGTCAACAGAGCCACAAAGATGACTGCATTTGGAGGAATACCGTGTGCAAGCATCTCGTTGAATAGCTCAAAACATTTTGTAGCCTGACCGTGGATGGCAAAACCTGAAATCATGACTCCCCAAGTAACGATGTCTCTATGGGTTGTATTTAGAAAGAGTTGATAGCTACACTGGATGCTGCCACACTTGGCATACATGCTAATGAGAGCGGTGCTTAGCGTAGTACTCATCTTCAACTGCGCTTTATCAATATAAGCATGAATCCACTTCCCCTGTTGCAGTGCTCCTAATGCCTCACAAGCAGATACCGAGCTCACTAGCATTGATTCATTTGGCACAGTATGGGAAATCATCATGTCCCCAAAGAGACCCAATGCTCCAGCATGCATACCATTCTTTGTGTATCCGGTTATCATTGCACTCCAAGTTGCCACATCTTTGTCTGCCATGTCATTGAACATGTCCCTGGCCCTCTCCACTAAACCCTGTCTCAAGTACCCAGATATCATGGAGTTCTTTGCCACTGTGTTTTCCTCTGAGAACTCTCCAAGCACACGCTCTGCATCATCTATGCATCTTGAATTAGCGTACATATGGATTAGTGAACTATGAATGTGGGTCTGGGGCTCTATTCCTTCCTTAATTATCCTGCCATGCACTTGTTTACCTTCAGAAAGAGCTCCCAAACGGGAGCATGCTTTAAGGACAGAGGTATAGGTGTAGCTATCTGGCATCAGGTCCCCAAGCAGCAGATCGTTGTACAACACCAATGAATTGTAAGGAAACTTGCTTAAACTTAGCCCTCTAATCAAGGTGTTATGAACAAACACATCCGGAGAAGGTACCCTCTCAAAGATTGACAAGGCATGATAAATATGCGATGTTCTAACATAAGACTGGATGAGCCTCTTAGAACACACCAACTTGTCCAAGAGACCGGATACAACAAACTGCGCATGCAGCTGTTCCACTTCCCGGAAGTTGTGGCACATTCGAAGCATGACGAGACTAGCTGGTTCTCTAGCTTCAGCTGTGGAGCGTATCTTTTTGTCTCTGAGAGCTGGCGGCGGAGCCACGGCAGTCGCCATGTGCTAGTTCTTGGCACTATAAACCTCCTTCTGACGCTCTACATACAGCCCTTCCACTCTCCTTGCAGCAAGTGAAGGACGAGTCACCCACCTTCTGCAACAATCATCGCTCTATCCTCTCCACCAAAGTCTGGCAATCCCAAGAGAGAAATCCCATTTTTGTCCAAGATAAAGATATGGGATATCATCAATTCCCAGCCACACAAGCAAAAAATCAAAAAATCAAAAAATCAGAAAACGTGGACAACACCATGGGACCACAATAGCCGGAAGGAACTGAGGTTGCAAGAAAAAATAATATTGGAGTAGTCTCAAGTTGAAGTCCTTACAGGTGTAATGATGCATGATAAAACAATACAAGTAACAAGGATCCACTCCGAATTACATTAGGGAAGCAAATCCCAAGCCAGTATGTTAATCAAAGTTTCTCTTTTTCCTTTAAACAAAGAATAACACTCTAAGTTCTAACAAATTCACCTAATCAACCATTGGGAGAGAAGTAAGAGAATGGACAATTGGTTTGCCTTCAGAATAGTTGACATAGCACCATAACGAAGCAAGCTACAAGCGATAGCCACAGGAAATTATGGCGTAAAATCAGACTCCCACTTTTGTCAGACAAATCTGAGGATGGAGGCGATGCAGGGCATGCAAGTCCCTGCTTCCCTTCTCGGCATTCACTAGCAAAAAGACCAGGTGGGTACTTCCCGTAAAGGTTAATGTAGCTGAACATGGTTGTAGCACAGTCATTGGTCAAATCATTCAGCACATCAACATAGGGGCAGGCAAACTCCTTGAAGGCTTTGCAACAAAGATTGGGTGGATACCGGGGTCCTTTACATTGGCTTGTAATGATTGTGTAATTCAGGAACTCGAAGTTCACAGAGCAAGCTGCAGATGAAGCAACACAATACATCAACGGTGATGGACTGGAAAGTGGGATGGCATAGGTAGAAAGCACGGCAAAATCGGATGCATTACTGTGATAGTTTTCTGGAGTGCAATTTTTTTGTAAATAAGATCCACAATCGGATCAATATCATCTAAAAATGTCTTATAATCAAAATCATGGAGGCATGGGATAAAAATTTGACAAAGTATGTTTGAAGACACCGATGAGGTACAACCTCTCACAGAAAAGAAGGTATTTGCAACAACAGAGTCAAACGATCAGGAGAACTACTAATCACCACAATATGAAAAAATGGAGCCATAGGGGATTCCAGTCATGAACAACTTTTCTTTCTTAACCTCCTTGTCTTCTTCTTTTGCCAGCCATTCTGAACCCATCACTAAAAAGCTTCGATCATAGTCTTCTAGACTGGTAAATGCTTGGGAACAATCAATCTGTTGTTACTGCCATGCTGTTGGTAGCAGACTGCAGTATCGTTCTTTCAACTCCTATTAGTTCCTTTCACATCTCATGATATATTTCAATAAAATATATATAACCATCGCAAGTTCCCACATGATTTTCTAATTCCTTAATTCGATTCATATCAAAGTCCAGTAAATGACGGCATACAACTGACAATTCCCGTGAACAAAACAAAAATTGTATCAAGCTTACCCAACCAACGGAAAACAAACAAATAAGCAAATGACTGGCGACGTACGTCAAGGCTGATCAAACATATGGATGCATGCTATGTTGATGGAAGGATGGAACCAATAGCAATCTTAGCTTTTTGAAAACATGGTATTAATTCAAATCAAATCCCTCAGTATTCCGTTTTGCTAAACCATTATTCTCGAGGCTCATAATGAAAAGATGAATATATATATTTATTGCTCAAATGCAAAGAAATCACCGTGCTGATATAATAAATGGTCCAACTCATCAATCAACGAATACCAACATTATAAATTCGTAGCACTTGGATAGCAAAACAATGCACCATGATTGGCAAAAAAAGAAAAAGCTTCCAACCAGAAAAGAAAAAAAAGAAAAAAAAGAAAAAAAAGAAAAAAAAGAAGAAAAAACTCGCAACACAAGAAGCAGAAGGATAACTAAGCGATAAAAGTGAAGAAAACACATACGTTTTCTAGTCTGAAGCAGGGTCCTGCCAGTTGAAACATGGGATTCAAAGATATCACCTGGACTCGAACAAAGTTAAAAAACACAGAAAGCATTAGGTAACTGACTACCTCAAAACAGCAAGTTAGTTAGCATTACCGAATACCTGAAATGAGACCAGAAGCAGAAAAAGCGGAAGAAGCAGAATTATCAAAGAGACCCATGGAGAAGAAAATCAAGAGAAATGCGAAATTCCCTTTCCCCTCCATCTCCTTTCAGCTTCCTTGTTTATATGATTCAACAGTATATCTCTATGAAACTGTCTTTCGTCCCAAAGGAGAAAAGTCGCAAGATTGAAGCTTCAGAGATGTAGAAGAATAAGCATAGCAACCAACCAAAGGCCATCAAATGCTGAGAAAAGGAAGATACAGAGTTGGTTAAGTATATGAGTTGTCTGAATGAACAGAAAGTGGGTGACAGCGAATTACGCGAAAACTGGGACATCCCTGTAGGTAATAATCTTCGGCTATTATTATTTATTTATTCATTTATTATTATTATTATGGCCGTCTCAATTTCATGTTTAGTTTTGTCATTTTTCCCATCTTTCTTTACTAAAAGGTACATGTGATGTCATGACTCATCGCGTCAAGCCGCCTATGCAGACTAACAATTTCGCTGTCGTTTTGGGCAGTGTCATTAGCTTGGGCCGTGTCGAAGCTTTACCGAATCAGTGATAGTATATTTCAGATATTGACATTTTTAATAATAGGTTTAGTAAAGATGAATAAATTTTTTTTTAAAATATATTATGATATTACTGATGACCCATTGACCATGGATGAACAGCAATCAGAAAATGCGGATTTTCGTTCAATTCTACGCATCCAAGGGCTAAGATGAAATTGAGAATCCATCAGTTTTCTCGTTTATACCAATAGTAAGAATTGGCATCACGAATAAGTTTTGAACCAAAGCCTATCCGAATCCGAATCCGAATCCGAACCACGTAGGTGAATTAAAAGTGAAGAAGCAAATATATACCGCTGCTATAAATAAAGCATTTCATTTCCTTTTTCACTTCTCTAAACTATTTCCAAGCTGAGACCATTTAGAACTGCCCAGCTAACAACTTTAGTCAGTTACATGATGTACGGTGTAAAGGGATGTCAAGACGGAGGAAAAGGGTTAAGGAAGGCCTAATCTTTCTTCACAATATAAAGCTTAACTAAACCTGGCCAGAGTAAGTTCGGTTCCACCCATTCGTGTACATAGCAGTCTCCTTTAAATCTAAATGCTACCCTGTTTCGCAATCCCTTTATCAACACAACAATCTTCTCCGCTGCACCAAAAGACATCCATCCCCAAATGTCAAATTCTCAAGGAAAACTATAGAACAACAACATAATTTAAACTGTCACAACGCAATGACATTCAAGTCCGAGTATCTCAAAACTCAAGGATAGTCTAGACACTCTGCAACGACGACTGTCCCTACAAATTCATCACCAAGTATCACGCCTGTGGGGTTTCAAACAGGTGATACCCTAACAGCATCCCTAATAAACATGCCCCATGGGTTGCAACCTTGAAAACCCTCACAGTACATGGGCTAGCACAGGGTCATAACAAGTACCAACATCCAAGAATGAGTTTGTTCAAAGGCATAAAAAATTTACCCCAAAATTATTGACTTTCAGAAGTTACTTACATGACTTTTTGATTGTCGTAGTTTATCAAGCAACTCAGTAATTTCCAGTTGCTTTACAACTGTAGCATGTACTACCTGCAAGGAAACAATAATAGGATGAGAAATACCCTATGAACCATGTACTACCTTGTGATTTCCTATCTAGAGATTCTGAACCAAACAGGATGAGAAATACCCTCTTTGTTTTCTCAAGGTCAAGCTCCACGGACTTGATCCTTTCAAGAGATTCCACTAGCATTTTTTCTTTTTCAAAAGGAATCACTGCAGGTTTGTTGCCGACTTCCTCTATTGTTTTTTCTAGTCTCTGAAGCCGCTCAAGACATGGTTGGACAATATCTTCTATAGCAGCAACCATGGTGGTTTTGCTATCAGTGTCATGTTCCATCAAATTTGATGGGTAAATGTTGTTTTGTCGTCTCCAAAACTCAATTGGCAGGCTACGAAAAAATGCAACTAATTTGACCACAAACGACATTATAGTTCTTGCCACACAAGGCATGCTTGTTTTCCCAACTTTTTCTTTCACAATATCAAACCAATGACAACCCAAAACTCCTGCAAAAGTATACCAATTTAGGGTGCAAGTACCACAAATACTAACAGAATGAACATGGAAACTTAATGAATACTTTCCGCACCAACAAAATTTCGTAGCTTCTTTTTGGAATATGGGTTAAAAACTTTTGTTGGATTAAACAAGTGCTAGAAAATGAAGAATTAATACTTTTGCAGTCAGGAAGCACTAACAGATACCTTCAAGATTGATCATTCTTTGACTATGAATGATTCCCGGATTCATTCTAGGAAGAGGTTCATCTTTATGGCTTTCCACCTTGTTGTTGCTTCGGATGGTCTTGTCAACCACAGCAAAATGATCATCGCAGCTATAATAGGCATTAGCATCCGATTCCCTAGCCTATCAAAATCAAAATTTGCAAAAGAATTAAACGTATGTGAGCACATTCAAATGACTCTTTAACAACAAGTAGCAATTCATGTTAGTCACAAGTTTTACACAGCTTACTTCTTCGTGAAAGGGAGCCACAGAGACAAACTTAAAACTCTCTCCAATTGGACATGGGTCATCAACATCGGAGCCTGATTCTGCCATTGATGTGTCACCACATCTTCCCTGGAGAAGAAAAAAGGTCAAACATCAGGGAGCAAGATAAATTGACGATTAATAAAACAATGTAAAAGTACTTACCTTCACTGTACATATCCGAATATATGAATCATGTTTTTGCTGGTTACTAGACACCCTAGTGATCTTCCTCACAAATGGTGCTTCAGCATTACTTACAATCTACAAAAGGTGAGACCTGATCAGTTGCTCATTAAAGTTTAATGCCTTCAGGTCCCATATTCAGGCTAAGCATCTCATCATATATAAATAGAATTAGTTCTAATAGCATTATACCTACCTTCATAATCTCAGGATCATTCCATGGTCCTTTACCAGATCTAAGGCACCCTCCTGCCCCGGAACAATTGCAAGAGCCACCCAGAAAGTCTGGCAGTTGACTGAAAGAAAAAGAAGCAGACAGATGAGTAAAAATACTAGAAAATAATTTAGAAGGAAAAGACGTGAGAAACTCAAACCTTGAGTCAATTACTTCCAGTAGTTTAGGCAGGGATTTGCTCTCCAAAACCTGGTAATGTAGAAAGCAAATATCACTAATCAAGATAATGTAAAAGAGACAATGAAAACCATATGATAACAATCCCATCCTTTACTTGTATTTTTGCAATAGTCTTGGAATCCAAAAATTTCTGCGCAGCAGGCCAAAGCATCTTCTTAAATCCAGGACCAGCATTGACAATAAACATCCTATGCAAGGTCTGTAAAAATGAAGAAGATAAATTTTAAAAACCCATTAGACAGGGAAACAGGCAGACATCTGAAAGGCCTTAGTACCTCAGGGTAGTAATTGTTATCTATCTTTGTCATGGAAGCCAAGAGGTTTGCTGCAGTCGGAGTGAAATTCTTTATGCCCTGTTTTTCACAAAATATTAATCAGCAGTTCGAACTCTGCAGACAACTAGTTGAAAAATCATAAACAAAATCAACCAGCATCCCCTAAATCTGTCTTCTTTTTGTGAAATCTTTCGAAGCAAAATCCTAGATCAAGACTTCTACATGGTCCAGGGAAACAAGGTTCCAGGAATAGATGAATTCTTCAGAGTGCATTCAAATAGGAGAAAGAGAATATAATTAATTAATTGTAGATCAATTCACATTTGTACGATCCCAGAAAACGTTGACACTCCAGAATGTTTTATAGACGTAGCAAAGAACTATATCATTTTGAAAAGACTTATTTTCAAACTGGATTCTACATACCAATCCCTGCACATCCAAAATAGTTGTTGTTGAAGATATCTGTTTCTTTGCAGCGATGGAACAAGCAGGGAATTTGTCCTGTAGAGCCCTCTCAAACTCTTGGACATGGTACTTCAGGTAACGATCTATAGTGGTGATACGCATCAACCTAGTTGGATGAGCTTTTCCAAGCCTCTCAATGTAAATTGGCCGGCCTTCTTTATCAGCGCCATGGTATCCTTGAGGGTAATATTGCAATACTTCCTCCAGCTCTTCAAACTCAAAATCCTGAGTTTTGATAACTCGTTTAGCGCAATGGCAAAAGATTAATTGGTAACATCCTTTTAAAAAATGACAAAAACATACCTAATAATTACCTAACATTGGCTGCATTTTTAGTAGCTTGAGTTTGTGGTATTACCTCTAAAATTGTGTCTATGCCATGGTCTTTCCTCCAATGTAGCATTTCCTCCCACATCTGGATTGCCTTTTCACTGTCGAATTCCCTAGCTTTCAAAAACCTGCAAATGTCCACCATGTTATCAACAAGTGGACGCGTGTATACAGCCACATGTGGATTTGCATTTTTTGAATAGGACAACCTTAACAAAGTATGATAGTCATCATGCCGTGGAGGTAACAAATCTCTCTGGAAAAGCCTTTGCCGGAATTCATAAACAGCATTCTCCTCTTCCGCATCCCTGTCATCCTTTATGGAAAAGGAGGAAACCCTGTAGTCAATTCTTCTTTTCCCTCTCTTCTTAAGAGAATGAGTGAACTTGTTAGAAGCACTGATGGCCTTCTTCTTGAGAGAGCCCATTTTGAAGCGCCGCCTCTCATCTTCAGAGTTTTCCAAATCGATTCTTCTCTCTCTGGTATCATCTGCAGAGCCAGCCCCTTCTAGCCCTTGAGTATTGCAATAAACAAGACAAGCAGGCAGCCAATCATCATAAACACATGAAAAACCACCACTTGTAGCACAGGACTTAATCTAAAACCATTTAATGTGAAAAAAAACCCTCCTCGAATGTCTAGAAAGAGAAACCGTACCTGACATTTGCGTGGAATCCGAAAGGAAATTCTAATTTTCAGTGGAGGAATTCAAAGTATGCGCCGCCTCGCAAACAATGCATCAGATTTGAAATCTGTAGACAAGTAAAAGTGCCGGCTAAATTACATAGACAAAAAGAACGAATGTAAGAGAAAGCAGAAGCCGCCTCTAGATATTGCAATAGCTAAACTAAGAGTCATGCGGATCAGCTGAAACGCCCGTAATAAGAAAAAACAGAGGAAAACCGGCTAAGACAAATTTAAGGTGATAGCAACGAATCCAGCATCAGAAAAGGAACTCATTAAATGAAGAACAGCACTAGAAACGGTTAAAAAAAAGAGAGGAAAAAACGTAAAATGCATGAAAGGAAGAAGTATCAGTTTCGAGGTGTCGTCGCATTTAATTCAATTAAATCAGAATGCCAATACTCCATCCGTTCACGACTCTTCCACGTCCAAAATTAAAGTAAAAAAAAAAAAAAAAAAGCAAAAAAAACAACAACTGAGGTTGCGTGATTCCTTTACCCAAAAACACGCAACACACCACCACCACTCTGCTCCACGCTCGTAAAAGTCGATCGAAGAAGATTTCCCGAGAAAACAATGCCGGAACAAACTTTCTCGAGAAAACAACCAGAGATCTGGGATCTCAGCCGTTCAGTTTTCCTCAGTACCTTTATAGTTATTAAGAAAAAGATTACAATGGGAAAAGGAAAATCCCAAGTGCATGAAGGTTCCAGTGCGCGTTTTTTCTCTCTTGTCTCCCTTTTTATTTTCTTTGTTGCGCTTTAGGCTTCACCTCACCGCTAGTCCGCTACTCGACTACCTGCTGCTCCCTCTGTTTATGCGCCTTTAGTGTGCTTACGTGTCCCCTTTTTTTTCCCACTGTGATAATAATTATTTATAAACCAAAAAGAAATACGACTAGACTAACTATGCGATTCACTAGAAATGAGAACCCGCGATCAATTATAAACATGGGCGAGATCCGTTTCCGTTTTCACCTTCTTGTCTGCGCGCTTACCATCCTCCACCTTCCGGCCAACCTCCCATGTATTGTTAGTTGTCACATTTTTGCATGTCCACAAGTCTCGTCGATTTTTGACCACTGCATACCAAAAACCGTATTAATGGCCGTCTTTATTAATCCTAGGACGTATGCCCGTCAATGCTGTTTTTGTTTTTTTGTTCTGATTGACGATTGATTAGATGAAAGGTAGTGCGAGAACACAGAATTGAAAGAGTGGCTAAAGTAGGCAGTTCATTATCAGTAGTCAGAATTTAATGCGGCAGGAGGACAAGCATTAACTAACCTACCGATTCCTGCACCTCTATTAACTCACCTGCCGCCTTGTTCCAGTCGGCAATTCCTTCTTCTTGATTAAGTAAATTAGATGCATCAAACCCGGATATATCTATATATGTAAGCTTCCGTCCAAGGGTCGAGAAAGAATATAGGGTGATTAAGGGAATATGGGTGGGTGGGTGGGTGGTCCTGAGGATATCATAAATTTACCACTGATTGCCTTATTATTGTTGGAGCCCGTATCGTTAGTCCCGACCCGACAAAGGGAGGGTTTTGTCTTGGGAATGGCGATGGTAAAAACAATAAAGTAGATTCCCGGACCAAAGATGATGATGAAGCCATTATTACAGCAGTCTTGTGTATGAATTTTACAGAGGTTGGAGGGGGTAATTGGTAATTCAACTAACTCAACATAGCATGCTGCTTAAGAATATATAATTAAGATGGACCTTAAAACCGAAAGAGTGTCGTCTCCACTATCTAATGCTCACTTTCCATCAACTCCAATAAGAAAATACAAGAACCTGCACAGCAGCTTTATCTGGTACATCCACTTTCCTTTGACTCAATCAGATTTAACTTAATTGCAGTCTGGAAGGAAGCAGGGAATTGCAGTGTGCAGTAGTTTTTTTAAACACGGTAACATTGATGTTTGCCATGGAAGGAAAGGTGTGTGCAGGGGTTGTGAGGTTAATGAATGGTATTTTTTATCTTCTCCCGATGGGCGATGGTGCCTAAAAAAAAAGCCGAACATCGTCGGCAGATTAGTCGCTATCAGAAAGACAGAGACCGCAGTAGTATTGCTCCGATCGGAAACCCAATGTCTCAGTTACCAGTCCCTTTCATGCATTCCTTAATTGTTTTTATATAGATATACAGTATATATACGCCCGCGTCCAACAAATGAGTCTCTCTAAGCTACCTATACAATTAATTATCACTGTGGTATTTTGTTATTACATGATAGGCCACTACGTACTCTGCTACTGGACACAAACACTATCGTCTAGAATATATAGATGCAGCCAGTCACTGCATTCCCCACTTTGCTCTGCGCGCACCAGGCTAGACATATTTTGTCTATAGGAGTGTCGGCGACTGGGGTAAACATTACATACATTCCTATGTTAGGGTAAAGAAGGAGACAAAAGCATGGATCCCCACCTTCATACCTATGCAAGCTGACTCACGCCTCTCACCTCTCACCTCTCACCTCTCACCTCTCACCTCTCACCTCTCACCTCATTTTCTGATACTTGGATTCTACTGTAGATTCTTTGACGATCAAGTCTGACCTTAGCTATATTAGTAACTGTTTATTCTTCATTTTCATCTCTCTTGGAATTGGAACCATGGGAGCTACGAGTTTTTTCTCTGCTTAAAGATCCTCCATTCTCTTGACCCAATGCACCCCGTGATGCTTTGCCTCAAGACACGTGCATTCCGGGTTTTATTTAAACCACTGGCTTCTGTGGCTTGCTCACTCTGTGACCCTAAAGATAAAGCGAGAACCAACTGTCATTTTCTACACTATGCTTAATTCCCCCATCCGCTTGCTTTTGTTCTTTGTGTAGTGCAAAAATGAAAAAAAACCATTGTCTTCCTTGTTAATTTAATTGTTTTCTCTTACATGTGAAGCTCTTCTTGCTTTAATAATGTCAGGGATTGGATTTGTTTGAAGTTTGCTATGGCATTTGTCTTCACTACTACTGTATTAGAAGGTTATGTATTAATGATAAAGGAGAAGAAGGAGAAGGAGGAGGAGATAAAAGTAAGCCAAAAGGCACAGTACAGCTATCTACTACCTTTTTGCAGTGACAAGACAGATAATTAAAAGGAGTGGAATGGTGTTTGCGCTTCCAACTTTTTACTGATCTAAAAGCGAAAAGAGAATGGTATCTCCAGACTATTAATTCGTAGCTTGAGGTGATGAGGAGGTAGAGCTCCTTTAGAATTACCAAGAAATCAATGTAAAGGGAAGCTAATAGACACATGGGAGGGAAGGATGCATGTGGATATTTTGTCTGCAAATTTGTTGGTAAGCAACCTGTTCAATAATTGATGCTCTCTGCCTCTGCCTCTGCGTCTGAGGCAGTATTATCCGCAAGTGTCAATGTTACGAAGGAGGATGTAAGCAATTAATGTTCTACAATACAATAACATCATCCGTTGCCCCGGTGGTGTTTGCAGGGCTCAGTAGTTCTGGGCTTTTCGCCTTTAATAATGAAGTTGAAGCTACATGAGGACAAGAACACTACTGGTGGGTTCAAGAAGGTGGGTGCTAAAATATAAACATTCCCAGCCAAAAATTCACAGTTTGGATCATATGTAATAGAGACATGTCATGCAAATTCATTTTGCATCTTTCCTTCACCAGCTGATATCATTTTTCTGACGACACATGCACAGATCATTCTCACCCCTTGTAAAAAAGCCCCCCTGGAGCAATCTGGATTAATTGTAAATGATTTTTTTTTTTCATTTCTCTGTAATATATCTCAACTCTTGATTTCCTGCGGCGACATGCTGACAATTTCATCACAAAGGCACATGGTGAGATGAACCCAAAGGAGAATGCTGAAGTTCTCAGCTCATCTCACTGTATGCCAGTAAAGCATATGGCAGAGGACCACTGCTGCGTGGTCCATTCCTTAACCTTTTTGGAATAGCAACCCAACACACTGAGTTTCCTATCTCCAGGATTTTGATTTTCAGGGTGCGGATTCTAGCACATCCTTCAAATATCGAAAAAAAAGAGGATAGTATTTCCTTGTGAACTCCACCTCATCTTAATAAAATGATTTTCGTAAATGCTTACTATATAAATTAAGCAGATACTTAACATTAGATCCTGTTTCTGAATTGCTTTTGATTTTTTCCTTTCGGTATCTAATACAAATAATTTGACAAGATATTTTATAAAAGCCAGAGAATTTAATACTTCCATCATGTAAATTGCATTTCATGCATGTAACCAGCACAATTAACCAACCTTTTGGAAAAACAAGTCCGGTCTCGATGGGAGAAACTCCGACGAAATCCCCACACCAAACTCCAAGTGAAACAAGAAACACACTGACTGACCCCTCCTGTTGAAACTTTCAATTATTATTTACTAATAACACCAATTTTCATATTATGCTTCTCATGCAGGAATCCCCAAGCCCTAGCCCATAGCATACTTTTGAGTCCAGGATCGTGCCGTAGTCTCGTACTTGCCCCTGTCTGTCTTGTACATGTGAGCGATCTCTGGCACCAGCGGATCGTCTGGGTTTGGGTCGGTCAACATTGAGCATATTGACAACAGAACCTACAAGATTAATCAGGCATGTTAAAACTGTAAAGCAAGCATCACTCACCAGTTAATAACGAAAATTACATCCCATTCCATACAATAAACTAATAGCCCCACAGTTAACATCGTATAGAACCTTGGATATGGTAAGTGCAGGACTCCACTGCTCTTTAAGAATGTCAAGACAGATGCTTCCATTGCTATTGATATTAGGATGGAAAACCTTTGTGCGGAAGGAAACCTATCCAAACCATATGGACAAAAAAGAATAACGTAAACAACTTAAAAACATATGCATCCATAAAAACAAAAAAGTAAAACTGACGATATTCCAAATAAACGGGTTACACTGCAAAGTTCGTTCATCATGACACATCAGATAGATGTAGCAGAACAAGGTAGCCAGCTCACTACTCATATCACTGCATGTATCACTTTGAATATTGCATAGATAAACAGGTAAGCCAAAATATTACATTGTCGACCAAAGCATGACGATTGAAAGAAGAAATAAATAATGAAATATTTGACAACTGCCTTCCTTACAAGAGGTTAGCAAATTCAGGAATGTTTACAAGGACAGGAAAAACAGTAAGCACAACTTGTGACGGAGATGTGGATGGTACTGTAAAGAGTACATATAAATACTGCACTTCTATATTGTCCCTTCCCTATTAACACAAACTTAAATACTAAATTACAGAGTTAACAAAAACAATACATAGTAGTCAATACCTTAGGTGGCTTGAATGGATAATCCGGTGGGAAGTGAATTGAAACAAGAAATACACCTCCAGAAAAAGGGCTATCAGCTGGACCCATAATTGTTGCTTGCCAGTGGAAAATATCTTCAGCAACTGGTCCTGTAAGGATGGAATGCCGACTTCTTACAATTATAGACTTCCATCAAACCAAATATTTGGAATCAAATGTAGAAAAAACCAGCAGCTCTTCTATTATTTATCCTCTCTATTCTAGGATTAACAAGAAAAGGTAGCATCGTATCTATAATCATCAAACAAACAAGAGAGCCACCACCTCAATGCATCTTTAGTTTAACAACAAAAGAAACAATTTTGGAAAGTGTTGAATGAAAGCGTGAAATAAGATCTCTATCATGTCAAAATAACAAGTGACCCTCAACCACAAAGTGTATTCAGTGAAATGAACAAACGCTCATCTCAAAAAATGAACCACTAACCACACGCAAGCGAGTCAATGACCTAGATTTTAGATTTCAACCAGAATGCTTGCGTCCATTACAATTTTCTTTCCTACCTAACCACTAATACATATTTTTAAGCTACATGTACATTATAAAAAAAGGCTGTGATGATTTGCAATTGGGAGAGGGGGCTTGTTGAGTGAAAACCTAATCAAATTCTAAACAAAATCTAGCTCATCAAATTCTAAACAATATGTAACCAAGTAAACCATGAAAAGCAAAAACAAAAAGGTCTCGATGTGGACGATCTCATTCGGTAAATACAGATAATAAAATAGGATGCAAAGAAGCGAACCGGCACTGCATGAGACAGGAGGATCTCTCTGAAGGTCCTTTAACTCCTTGTGAATCCGCTTGGAAGCCATCGCAAATCTCCAAAACGCTTCACCTGGTAAACACCAAAACCATCAACTCACAAACGATAAAACGTCCACCAAGAAAAATATATCCATAAATCACGAAATTAAAAAAGAAATCCTAAAAGAAATAACAATGGCCAATGAAAAAAGAAATCCATCCAAGCTCTTTCGATTTTCTGGATCAAAACTTTACAAACACCCATTAAAAACCAAAGAGAAATCTCTAAAACCCTTTTTATTCCAAAAAAAAACAAAAGAAAGAAAAGAAAATACATGACGGTCAACGGGGCAATCAATTCAAGTGGGGAGTCACCTAAAAAGTAATCAACAACATACTCCATCAACCGCGATTTAAAACATCCATGAAGAATAGAAAACAAAACCTACAGAACCGAAATCATCACAAAACACTCGCAGACAAGTAAACGCATACTACGAAGAAAACAAGCAAAAAAGAATTGCAGATGTTATTAGACTGACCAGCGCGTTAGGGCTTGGTTGTTGCTCTGCAGACGATCAAGAATAACAAGTGACGTACTCATCGGTATCTGCTCTCGGTGATTTATAACAAAGATATTGGGCAGCTTGCCCTGTGGCGGTTACCTTATGCCACGACTGCAGGTTACTTGGCAAACTTTGATTGGCTGATTATTTTTGATACGTTCTTGGCTTTTTTAGTATTTTAATTAATCAATAAGGGTAAGATTCTATTCCACCCTTTTGTCAGGATTTTCTGTCTTTGGGCGTAATCGGAAATAGATTTCTTAAAAAATATAAAATATTTATATTTTAATTTTCAAAAATATTAGTATATTATTAATATATTATAAAATAATAATAATAATAATAATAATAATAATAATAATAATAATAATAATAATAATAATAATCAAACCAACATATCCTTAACTGCAAGTTTTCCCTCTCCCTCTGATCTATTTTATCTAATTTCAGTTTTCTTCCGAAATTATTATTTTAACTTATATTTATATTATTAAATAATCATTTTAGAAAGGATTCAAGAGATAATCAATGAAATTTTTTGTCACATAGGTTATTTCTGAAAATTTGAAAATCAAGCCCTAATCTATAGTTTTTAAAGTCAATTTATTGTTCCTTTATGATTGTTGAGCTCGATTATGCATGTTTGATGATTGTTTGCACCTAAAAATATATTTTGATCCCTGTTTAATTATTTGAGTGTGAGTAAACATGTTCAATAATTTTCAGATTTTAATGAATCCAACTTTGGATGAGTGTTCGTTAACGCTTGAGTGAGAATCTTTGGTTGTTGTTCAAGTTTACTAAGGATTGGTCATATCCTGGAGTTGCTCGATTTCATTTTTCATTATGAATAGTGAGTGTGGAGGAAATAAATATTTTGGATTCCATTTTGTGGTGTTGTTCTTGAGACTTGTTTGATTTAGTGGGATTGAGATACTTAAAAGTGGAAATAGAGTCCATTTTAGACCCTAATCTCCCAATCTATTGTTTGATTTATACTTAGGTAAAAAAATAATTTTTCAGGTTATTGTTATTCTAGGAATTGGGTTTAAAACAATTGCAGATAAAATTATATAATAACCTTGATATTGGTGTCGTTCACAGTACACGGGTGTGTAACATATCCCATGCCCGTGTAATGTTCCGAAAAGGAGTAACATTTCATAAATATTCGTTACACAAACGTGTAAAGTATCTCGTACTCGTGTAACGTACGAAAATAAATAATTTTTTTAGGATTTGCTGACATATGTTACAATCCGTGGCTTTTAACACGTGGCGGCATCTGATACATGAACGAAAATGAAATTTGGAGAAGGAAAAAGCACTAACAGCAAATTTGTGGAGTGTTTAATCATAACTTCATACGAATATAGTATAACAGATGGAAGCCCATCGGACTGTTTCTATTTCCTTGGGCTTGCACAAGAATATGGAATTGAGAGACTGAATCTAAGGCGTAAATAGACCATTTCCATTTCTATTTTAGTATCCCAATCCCAACAAATCAAACAGGTCCTTGGTGTTTTTAAGTTTGTTCTTGGTGTTTTTAAATTTATTCTTAGTTCTTACTTGTTGTTTTCCAATTTTTAAGTGTTTAGATGGTGCAGCTTCGAGCAGTAAGGGAAATGTTGAGGATTCAACATGTGAGACCTCATTTCTTCAAGCCATCGACTTCTGTAATTTGACCTAATTGAACAATGAGTTGGCTGAATTTTACCAAAGTTGATTAGTTCGACTGAGTTTACTTGGGAGATGTTTGCTTGGGAATCCTTAGGACTTATGATGCTGTGACCCTATTGGGATTTTTGTAATCTCATCCCTTCTTTTCTTCCTCTTTGTAGGCTTAGGTGTGTGCTTTGTTGCTAGTACCAAGGGTGTGAGATCAAGACTCCACGGCTGGACGAATTTGCACCCCTTTTCTATTGAATGCGCATGCCATGTCTTTGAACTTGTGTGGATTTGCATTCTGGCTTTCCAACCCCTCTTTCTCTTTTTGTTGCTTCCGAAATATACATGATACTATTGGTTGATGTTTTGAGATTCCTATGGGACTAGTGTGTTATGTTTTCACTTGTTTTGAGTATTAATATAAGTCTTCCGCTGATTTTTTCTTTCAATCCGTATAAGCTAGAAATTCATTAATGTATGAACATGCTCCAATCCTTAAATAACATATAAATCAACCAATAAAATTGAAAATTAGGTGACTTGAGTCTTGTGAGATTCAAATAGGACCTTGTGAAGTCTTATTTGGGTTTCACGGTGGTAAGGGTTCTAATAGGTTGGGTTTGGGTCTTAATAGGACCCCATATATTGGGATGTTTCGAGTGATTTCTAGTGTAAGGACCCGAACCCAACCTACCAGGCCCTTACCGCCGTGAAACCCAACAAGCCCTCACAAGGTCTTATTCGAATCCCACAAGGCTCTAAACTATTAGTTATACTAATAAGATTAAATTCATTAGTTAATCAAGTTGGTTTTAAGGTAAGAGCATGCGATTTCATTAAGTAAAATTCTAGCACAAAACGGAGTTAAAAGAAACATCAGCGGAAGATTTTCAATCAAGTAAACGTGAAACCAGTAGAAACATAACACACAAGTACCAAGGAAAAACTCAATAACGCAAGCATCTGGTCATGGCAACATGCAAAAACAAGAACATGAAATGGAAAGCCAAAAAACGAAACAGAAGCGTGCTATGCAATCGTCCCGCCTTGAAGCCCTAATCTCACACCTCGGTACTGCCAGCGGAACATGAACCTAAGCCTGAAAAAGGAGAAAAATAACGAAATGAGATTACAAGAATCTTAGTAGGGTCGCAACATCATAAGCTATGCAAAAACTTAAACAAACATCTCTCAAATAACTTATATAAATCGTATAAATATATACTAAATAGGCCCAAAATGAAACAACAAACAATCGTGTAAACACAATAACATAGGGGCCGATGTTATCAAAATAACAGGGAGGACACAAAACACTTCGTAGTCAACCATCACAAGAAGGAAACTAGAAGCACACAAGCAGGTCAATATATTATACGATTTACGAATATCAAAACCAAACAATTATCCCCTACCGTGTGCGTTGTCTAAGACTGT
Source organism: Passiflora organensis (assembly GCA_019739055.1). Lineage (NCBI taxonomy): Eukaryota > Viridiplantae > Streptophyta > Magnoliopsida > Malpighiales > Passifloraceae > Passiflora > Passiflora organensis. The sequence goes on along the minus strand of JAEPBF010000253.1, from coordinate 665,779 downwards.
GCTGCAAAAGAAAACAGTTAACAAACAAACTTACAGCAAGTCCGTTTACATCCCACCAAATACGAGATATGGGGCATCCTACCAAACACGAGATATAGGGCATCTTCCAAACATGAGATACAGGGCATCCTTCCAAACACTAGATATAGGGCATCCCACCAAACACAAGATACAGAGCATCGACTTAGCTCTTGCTGGGAAACACAATCACCATACAACTCCCACGGTTCAGTAAGCAGCTCTCCTCTACCTCATGAGCAACAACACTTACCTCGCATGGCCAACGACGAGAGGATCCTATCTGTTTTCAAACAAGACATGCACACACGCATCTACACACTTATGCATATAGGAACACAACAGGGTATCCTCAATCGAATCACAACACAATGCATAATCCAATACACAATAATACAATCCGAAATAGGGCAACCTAAACCCTACATAATCCAAAATTACTAAGGAACAATTACCACAATTCGTAAGCATGCATAACATTATTAAACAAACTGAAATCAAAGAAACAAGCAAGACGATTTCCGGAAAAACCGATGAGTTATAGATCCTACTTCTCACGCGGAAGAACAAGAAGCTACTTCTTTACCTTTATCACAAGGATCAGAAGCACCTAAATAATTTATAAGGAAAAGACAGCACAATAACTAAGCATGCAATGCGAAAATAGAAAAACAAAGGACAACCTACGGTCCTCACAAAAACCTACCAAAATCAACAATCCGATGTAGCAATAACCTCCCTCTGAATGCGTGATGTGATGGCCTAGAATCCAAAAAATTTCAACCTGATTATACAATTCGGCAATACTAAGGAATAATAGGCATAACACAATTTTCAAGAAAACTAAGGGGAAAGGTGCGATTTTTTTAAAACATAATGGTAATCGGTATTAGATGTGCATATGAACAAGAAGAATAAGATTTAGAAACATCTGAAGAGGAAGATCAAAAATCAGTCATAAAAGGGGAAAGGAAACTCGACTTCAATAATATAAAAAACGAACGAATGTGAATTTAAGCAAGAAAGATGCAGCTCAAGGAGAGGAATCCAATGAGCTATCACATGCAATGTTTTGATGAGGAATGAGGTATTTTTTGGAAATCTTTGGTAGCAAGTGTATAGGTTTTGGCCGCAAAGGAAGCAAGGGAAATAAGGCTTGTGTTTGCTTTGATGTGAAGAAACAAAAGAGAGAATAAGTGTGTGGAGAATTAGGGTGGCCAACCTAGGTATATATAGGTATTTAAGAAGGTTAGACTTTACCATTTTTTTTTTCGTTTAAAAGATAATTAGACTTAAAAGATTATTCTACAATACTTAGGATAATGAAGATTTTTTTAAAAAGAATTATGTAGGCTATTTTTTGCAAACTAAACCAAGGAGAATTAACACAAAATAGCTGAATAATACTTAGGAAAATTTTGGACGTAAACCTTAGGGCCATTATGCACTCGGGTCGTCAGGGAAAAAGTGGTCATTTCTACTGCATCGGTTCCTAGGTGCCATTTCTGACACATAGACTTCTAGTACATATAACCTACTGAGGATCAGGGTTTCACATCTAGAGTACATACCCTGTTCCGAATAGCACATACCCATGTAACTAGCCTATGTATTGTGCACACTCTGTCTTTCTTAGAGTATATGCCTATGTACTATTTCCAATAGCCTATGTACCTCTCAACTGAGAAGTAGTGTGGCTGAGTTGGTGCCTATATCTGTGGCTGCTGAACTGCTGCAGTCTACATCATTTGATGCATATGACCTAAAGTGATCTGAATCGTGGTTAACACATGAAGCAATTGTCACGACCCGACCTCCGTACCCTCGGCCTAGTGGGCTTGGACGTGGATGTATGCATGATGGATTACAATTACAACGCTGAGTTGGGCTTCTAACCACATGGCCCCAAAGATGCATATTATTACAAATGATCCATCCACACAACATATATAAGCTCAAGACCTCCTCCATTCCTTTTCGATGTGGGAGTGGGTAACTTGACTCTCTACGTAGGCTGGGCCTCACAGCAACACTTGGCCCTGAGTTTCTAGTGCTTCCTAAGCTAGCTATGCCTCTAGTGCACCCTATAGCTGACCCACACTTGCTGTTGGCCCTAGGGCATCTGAGCTCTCATCTAGCTCTCTGATCTGTACCTGGTCTCCTTGGCCACCATGACCTCGAGAAGAATTGTGACCTCTACTGTCACGACCCGGCCCCCGGACCCTTGGCTCAGTGGGCCCGGACGTGTATGTGCGTGTGATGGATCACAACTGCAATGCTCGGTTGAGCTTATAACCACATGACCCAAAAGATGCATCTTGTTACAAATGATACCATCACACAACACATATAAGTCCAAGACCTCCCCGCTCTTTTTCGATGTGGGATTGGGTAACCTGACCCCTCCCTACGGGCTGGGTCTCACAATTGTCACGACCCGGCCCCCGGACCTTTGGCCCAGCGGGCCCAGACGTGTATGTGCACGTGATGGATCACAACTGCAACGCTCGGTTGGGCTTATAACCATATGGCCCAAAAGATGCATCTTGTTACAAATGATACCATCACACAACACATATAAGCCCAAGACCTCCCCCGCTCCTTTCCGATGTGGGATTGGGTAACCTGACCGCCCCAACGGGCTGGGTCTCACAATCTCCCTTCCTTATAGACCTCATGTCCTCACGAGGGGAACCAAACGTAACTGCCTTGGGCTCAAACTCACGGACCCAAACGTGAACACACAACACGGCCCAAGCCCACCAGAAAGAGGGAACGAGATCAGCTCCGCTACCACCCTTGTAAGGACCCAAACCCGAAAACTAGGCCCTTACCGCCGTGAAACCCGGACAAGCCCAACACGTGGACCAATCCGAATACCACAAGGCTTAGAAGACTTTTCAAACGCGATTCCCAAAATAAACATATTTAATATTTCAAGAATTGGAGCATGTCAAATAAGAAACAGACATCTGTCATAACATCGGAGTGAACAAAATACCACAGCGGAAGACTTTATTTAAATGAACAAAATATCCAAAACGAAAGACTGGTCCATACAGTCACACGCCCAAAATCACAAATTGGGCTTAAAGCTCGGTACATAAAACCGTATCTAGTAAAGTAATAAATGCATAAGAATATAATGTGAGTCAAAACTTAAAAATGAATCAAAAGGAGAATGCCACAAAAAGGAAACCATGTGAAATATGCAGGTGCGATAGTCCAACCAAGTCGTAAGAAACTCTCACACCTCAAAATGCTGACTACGACTCACGAACTACTCCTGAAAGGGGAAACAACAACGGGTGAGATAATAATCTCAGTAGGAGTCACAACATCATATGTCCTATGGGGAAACGAGAGCACATACTAAGAAGAGAAGAAATGGTTTACTACATAAACAAGGACGTAACTGAAACAACCCGAAGGATATGGAATTCACACATTGGATTTTTAAAACGTAAAACATAATTCCAGCCCAATAGGTTATAACTCAACAATACATAATACCACAAGGCTAACAATGCCTAACAAAACCTATCGGGATGGACATAATAATCACTCCTCGAGTAACCCCCGCTAAAGGGAAACCGGAAGCCCACTGGCAGTGTAAATTTATATTTTTAGGAAAATACTAAATATACACATAACCCCTACTGCCAGTGTTGTCCGAGACTAGGTAGAGAAAAACACAACACGTATCATACCCGTCTCAATACTCAATACGAACCAACCTGCAAAGACATGGCAGGCAAACGCAGACAACACCCATACAACTCCCGAATAGGTAAGCTACTCTCCCTTATCACTGGGATTCCGTATACTTACCTCGCATTGGCCAAGCAAACGTTTATTTACTGTAGTTACCAAACTGATTGCAAAACATTGATTAAATATCACACTCATTATTAAGATGTTTTATTGAAAGCTATAAGAACCTGATATTCATACATGTTAAATTAATATCATATTTAAATTACGCTCTTTTTACTAAACAAAATAACATAAAATAAAGTAAAATAAAATAAAATAAATGACATACTATATGAATTAGCGTAAGGAACCAGCAAAGGGATGCTGCGATAAGACAACAACTAACAAAAAGTAACAGGAAAAACTCTACAATATTTTACAGCTTATCTTTTGTTTCCATGGGGATTAAACACATCAAGAGTACGAGATAAGAAGCAGGAAAAAGATTGTGAAGTGACAAGGGACAAAACACAAAGAAAGATTTAATTATTGTACATCATCGTCCTACCGAGCTCTTCCGTACTTATGGTTTATTAAAATTTCACAATTTAGACTTGTGTATCTGACTTCTTTTGTGGTACGCCTCACCCGACGTTAACAAAAGAAAGAGACTAGAGGGACAAGCTGGATACAGCAGGAACAACAGGTGGGGAAAATCGATGGAGCAACAGGAAGGGCACGCCTCGCTCGACGTGAAAGAAAGAAGGGAAATCAGGAGATGCGAGTTGGGCAATGCAGGAACAGCAGGTGGTGTCCAGGGGGAAGGAAGAAGGGAGCGGCGTTCATTATCGGTTCATGGGTATCGCTGCACTGGAGAAGTTTCTCCTGGAACGCGTTAAGGTCTGGGCAGCACGGTTGGTGGCGAGGCTGGTGCTCTTCTTACCCCTTCGCTCAATGAGGTACTGGGTCAGATTCTACAGGATCAAACCTATGGGACTTAAAGAATGACAAAAGGGGATGAAAAAGAAAAGAGGGGAATTGCGGAGCTGTTAACGTGCGTACGAGTCTGTTATTTAACCCTATCTAGCATCAGATCGGTCCCTAAGCCCTATTGCTGGGAAGACTCGGCTTCAACCTGTACGTGGAGCTTCCGCCTCATACGACTCCTTTAAGGATGGGGTAGGTCCAGCGTCGGAGGTTATACCAATCTACCGAATTTAGACCTTGGCCGGTGCCCATGAAACGCAAGCGGGGTTAAAGATCTAACCGATGTAACTTTAGCAACTCAGAAAAGCAAAAGAAAAGAAGCGCCTCGTTCCGGCCTTTCACGACTCGAATTGGAGAAAACCGCTTAGAATACCTGGAGATTCCCTTACCATAACTTGCGAAAAGTCCTAAAATCAACGTCACATCCAATTCTAATTTCTCAAAATGGTATCTAAGGCACCTGACCAAGAAGTACATGAATCATACTCATATCCTCATGGTTTCAATTGGCAAAAGAATCAAAATTTGGAAATTGAGAGACAGTTCCAACGGAAGGAAAAGAAATAAAAGAAAGCACAAGCAATGAGGACGAAGCAATTGCCGATCAAACAAATGAGGCATAGTCTCCTACCTTACGTGCAGATGAACTGGTGGCAATTCCTTTGCCCTTATCGCGAAACCCAGATTCAGAACCACCTGGATCAAACCAACATCAGAATAAGCAATCACAGACCAGATTTAAAATACGGAAGAGAAAATTCCTACCGTTCCCTCACCAACCTATAAAACCAACGAACAATCCAACAGTGGAAAAAGGAAGGGGGCTTAAGGCGAGCATTGGGTTGTAAGGAGGAAGGCGCACCAAACGAGAAATTAATGGCGGCGAATAAAGAATAGCGTGAGAAGAGAATAGAGGACGAAAGAACACAGGTTTTCTGTCTGAAACCAAAAAGTAATGGCAGCAGTTAGGGTAAGCTGATGGGCTTAAAAAGGTACGAAGAAGGCCTTAGGGAAATAAACAGGCCCCGAAACAAGTTCGGGTTTGATAGGGGCAAAACGGTAATTTTTACCGTCTCGATTTTCCGTCTCAGTCAAAATGCCAAACATACTTGTGGACCACTAAAACGAAGCTGACTGGACATACGACTAGGACGGGGTTTCACATCCTCCCCTCATTACAAAAATTTTGCCCTCGAAATTTATGTACCGTGCTACTCGAAAAGGTGTGGATATCGCTCTCGCATTAACTCCTCAGTCTCCCACGAAAACTCCTCAGTTCGACCACTGTGCCATGATACTCGGACCATCGGAACGTTGCGTGTACGGAGCTGCCTGATGGCTCGGTCGACGATAGCCACTGGTTGCGCGGGATACGATAAGTCACTGGCAATCTCCACTGGTGGTGTCTCTAACACATGAGACGGATCCCAAATATACTTCCGCAACATCGATACATATCCAAAGATGGTGGCAATGACAATCGGTACGCTACTGGCCCGATGCGATCGATAATCTCATACGGGCCGATATAACGCGGTGCTAGCTTGCCCTGCTATTGGAACTGGAGTATGCCCTTCCACGGTGCGACTTTTAGGAAAACCATATCCCCAATCTCAAACTCGAGCTCACGACGACGATTATCCGCGTAATTTTTCTGTCTATCTTAAGCCGTCCTCAACTGTTGTCTAATTAGTGCCAACTGCTCGGTTGCCTGATCAATCAACTCAGGACTATCCAGGCGCCTCTCGTCTACCTCATCCCAGCATAGCGGTGTCCGGCAACGTCTAGCATACAACGCCTCATATAGTGCCATCCCAATACTGACTTGGAAGCTGTTATTGTAGGCGAACTCTGCCAACGGAAGACATCTGTCCCACGTAGTCTGTCTGTCGAGCGCACACGCTCATAGCATATCCTCCAATGTCTGTATTGTTCTCTCGGACTGACCATCTGTCTGGGGGTGAAAAGCCGTACTGAAGTTCAATCGAGAACCTAAGGCACGATGGAGTTTCTCCCAAAATCGGGAAGTAAACCTCGGGTCTCGGTCGGATACTATGGACACTAGAACTCCGTGCAACCTCACAATCTCGTCCATATATCAGGAAGCTAGCTTCTCCGGTGTATCGGAAACTCGTACGAGAATGAAATGGGCAGACTTAGTCAACCTGTCCACAATCACCCACACTGCATCGAAACCACGTTGAGTCTTCGGCAAACCCAAGACGAAATCCATCTTGATATGCTCCCACTTCCACTCGGGAATTGGAAGCGACTGCAGCATACCTGCGGGTTTCTGGTGCTCGACCTTGACCTGCTGGCATACGAGGCAACGGGCAACAAACTCCGCAATGTGTCTCTTCATCCCCGACCACCAATATTGCTCCCTCAGATCACGATACATCTTGGTACTACCAGGATGAATCGAGAACATAGAACTATGCGCCTCGGTCAAAATCAGATGACATAACTCCTCATCTTGGGGAACACAAACTCTACCTCGGAAGGTCAGAATTCCATCATCTTGGATTCTATACTCACTGACTGTATCTCCTCCAACACTATTTTCCAACTGCTGCCTCAACTGGGTCAAACATGGATCTTCTAACTGTTTGAATCGAATCTCCTCAAGTAACGACGGCCTGACGACAATCCACGCTAACAATGCCCCCGAGCTATCACTGCCAAGCTGGACTCAGATTGATCTCAAACACATTAGCATCGACATATATTCCGCCCGGATGTAAGCCAAGGAAGATGAAGTCTTCCTACTCAAAGCATCGGCGACCACATTAGCTTTTTCAAGGTGATAATCGATCACAAGGTCGTAATCCTTTATCAGCTCAAGCCATCTCCTCTGTCTCAAGTTAAGCTCTTTTTAGGTTAAGAGGTACTTGAGACTCTTATGGTCTGTAAAGACTCTTCAAGTCTCACCATACAGATAGTGGTGCCAAATCATCAATGCAAACACCACAGCTACTAACTCCAAATCATGGATCGGGTAATTGTATTTGTGTGGCCTCAACTGTCGAGAGGCGTAAGCGACTACCTTTCCATCCTATATAAGCACACAACCCAAACCATACTTCGATGCGTCACTATACACCACATACTCCTTACCACTGACCGGTAAGGCAAGAACATGAGAGGAAACCAATCTGGACTTCAACTCCTTGAAACTGTGCTGACACTTCTCGGACCATACAAACGGTTCGCTCTTGCGTGTCAACCGGGTTAACAGTTCTGCTAACGTCGAGAAGTTCTCCACAAATCGTCGGTAATAACCGGCTAAACCCAGAAAACTTCGTATCTCGGGAACACTACAAGGAGGTTCCCATGATACAACAGCCTCGATCTTCCTGGGATCCACCAATACTCCTCTAGCCGACACAACGTGTCCCAGGAAACCAACTTCTCGCAACCAGAACTCGCACTTAGAGAACTTGGCGTATAACTGCCGAGCTCTAAGTGTCTCCAATACTATCCTCAAATTCTTAGAATGCTCCTCCTCCGACTTCAAATAAATGAGGATGTCATCAATGAAGACAATCACGAACTGATCAAGGTACTCCCGGAATACTTGGTTCATCAAATCCATAAACACTGCCGACGCGTTTGTCAACCCTAACGGCATCACCAAGAACTCATAATGTCCGTACTGGGACCTAAAAGCTGTCTTCGGGATATCTGACTCACGAACTCGCAACTGATGGTAACCCGACCTCAAGTCAATCTTGGAGAACACCAACGCTCCCTGAAGCTGGTCGAACAAATCATCTATTTGGGGCAGAGGGTACCTGTTCTTCATAGTAACCTGGTTCTACTGCCACTAATCAATGCACAACCGCAATGAACCATCCTTTTTCTTCACGAACAATACCGGCGCTCCCCACGGTGATACACTAGGCCTAATGAACCCACGATCCACCAAATTCTCCAACTGGGTCTTTAGCTCCTTCATCTCTACTGGAGCCATCTGATACGGCAGAATGGATATCGGGATTGTTCTGGGCATCAGCTCGATCCTGAACTCCACCTCTCTCTCCGGCGGTAACCTGACTATATCATCTGGAAATACATTTGGGAACTCGCTGGAAACCGGAACCTAATTCAACTCCAGTGACTCGGCTGAGGTGTCTCTGACATGGGCTAGAAATGCTGTACAACCCTTACTGATCATCTTCTTCACACTAAGCCATGAGATCATACAAGTAGGCACAACTCGTCTTTCTCCCTCGAAGCAATACTCTGAACTATCGGGTAGTTTATAACCACATGGCCCAAAAGATGCATCTTGTTACAAATGATACCATCACACAACACATATAAGCCCAAGACCTCCCCCGTTCCTTTCCGATGTGGGATTGGGTAACCTGACCCCCCCTACGGGCTGGGTCTCAGAATCTCCCCTCCTTATAGACCTCGTGTCCTTACGAGGGGAGCCCACCCGAAAGAGGGAACGAGATCGGCTCCACTACCATTTGTCATGACTTGGTCCCTGGACCCTCGGCCCAGCGAGCCCGGACATGTATGTGTGCGTGATGGATCACAACTGCAATGCTTGGTTGGGCTTATAACCACATGGACCAAAAGATTCATCTTGTTACAAATAATACCATCATACAACACATATTAGCCCAAAACCTCCCCCGCTCCTTTCCGATGTGGGATTTGGTAACCTCACCCCCCTACGAGCTGGGTCTCACAATGTCCCCTCCTTATAGACCTCGTGTCCTCACAAGGGGAGCCAAACGTAACTGCATTGGGCCCAAACTCACGGGCCCAAATGTGAACACACAACAAGGCCCAAGCCCACCCGGAAGAGGGAACGAGATCGGCTTCGCTACCATTTGTCACGACCTGGCCCTCGGACCCTCGACCTAGTGGGCCCGGATATGTATGTGCGCGTGATGGATCACAACTGCAACGCTCGGTTGGGCTTATAACCACATGGCCCAAAAAATGAATCTTGTTACAAATGATACCATCACACAACACATATAAGCCCAAGACCTCCCCCACTCCTTTCCGATGTGGGATTGGGTATCCTGACCCCCCTTACGGGCTGGGTCTCACATCTACCATGAGTCATTTCTACTAACTGGATACATAGTCATAGGTATAAACCTAAAGACAACAAGACTTCTAAACAAACTCTTTGTTAGACTATGCATGTGTAGTGAGTGTAATGCACTTGTAAAATATGCTATTTTAAACCCATTTTGCACTCAGTGCACACATAAACAACCATGCTCCGCTATCAACCCTGTGAGGACCCGCACCTAGTAAATAGGACTCTCACTACCGTGTAGTCCCGATCGACCCAACATTTGGATCAATTGAAACATGACATGATGGATCATTTGGATCAACCCGATCGACCTATTTTCAAAACCAAAATCCTAAAAAAATACAAATAAATTTGAAATTTTCCTTTTAAATGGAGCATGACATGTTACATATTACACCCAACATAAAACAATCAATGGAGTATACAAACACATACAATGAAAGTTTTAAATAACAAACAATAGACCATACGATTCAAACATACTGTATAAAGAGTCCATACACACAAGCCCATTTGGATCCACCAAAAATGCCCAAGGAATATATCTTATAACATAAACTGAAATTTGAGTCATACATGCGTATAAAACATCCAATCCAAAAAACAAGCCCACAAGGAGTCCAAAATGAGCAACGTAATCTAAATCAAACATGTATGCCAATAGAGTATGAAAATGACAAAACACAAAACATGTCGAGCTTCCAAAATGTGTAAGTGCAATTGTTCTGCCCTATGACCAACACCAGAAAAACATGACCTCAAAGACAATCAGCTACGACTGATGAACTAGCCTTGAAAAGATAAATAAGAGGGGGTGAGATCAAAGACCTCAGTGAAAGTTACAACATCATAAGCATATCCGGTGGAATACAGGCATATAGAAAATCAATTATAAAATAGTTACTTTAAACACCATTGTCATCCATGCATACTAAACATGCACTCGATGTGTTTCACAAGCAAGTAAGCATAATGCATAATTTGTAAAACATAGTGTAATAAAAGCCAACCTATTAGGTTCCATAAATCCACAACATACACATTTTCACACAGGCTACTATGCCCCAAAATTCCCCTGCTAAAGGAAAATCGAAAGCCAATTGGCAGCTAATTTTTCATTTAAAAAATAAAATTAATCCCCTACTGCTAATGTTATCCGGGACTAGTGGAGAAAGCATACTATTGCATCAAATCACAATCCATACATATATAAACTCATAGCTTGCTAAGTTATAACAAATTCAAGCAGTCTGTTAAGTCATAACAAATTTAGGCATATATACAATATCCAACCATACAACAACATTTAGGATTCTATGTGATTACCTTGCTTGGCCAAGTATTAACCATTAATTCCAAGTAGTTCCTAAGACACACATATATTGCTTTTATATAGAAAACCCATAATGCATAAAATGTAAGAATCACCAAAGGGCACTCATTTGAGGTTGGTTAAGGTGTGATTTGATGTTTATTTGGTGTTGGGTAGGTTTGGGTTAGGTTATGAAGTGTCAAAGTGGGGTACTTGGGCTATAGGAAAAGTACAGGGGCTGCAGGGAAAAGTACGTGGCCATGTAGTTTTCTGGGAACATGGGGTGTATTTGCACAGGGCTTGAGTACATGGGCATGCATTTTTTGGAACAAGTTTTGTAAAAGTACATGGACTGAGTACATAACCTTGCACTTCCTACATAGGCCATGAACTATTCTATCTCGAGTAGTACACGGGCTATTGGGAGGGTACACGGATGTGTAATCGTCCTAGACGAGATACGCACCCAGAAACTCACTCGAAATGACTCCTAAGCTCGCTCAAACCCTCGGGAACCCTTACCAAGGTTTTTCGGCAATGAAAAACACCTCACAAGCCACAAAAAACACAATTCAAAGAGTCTAACACAATCAATCACACGAGTATAAACACGATCAATCGTACGGGTACAAACATAATCAATCGTATAGGTACAAACATAATCAATCGTACGGGTACAAACATCACATCACATTCCCTCTCAACATACATAAACACTCAACCAACATTCTTAGTAGTTCAAACATATGGTTCTTTCACCCTGATGGCAAGCAAGTTCATGAAGCTAAAATGAACATCATACACAATGTACGTACAACCTCCATTCAAAACCAATCATTTACTGTATTTTAATTCAATAATATAAGACATTTCCTTGTAAGTAAATAAAATATAAACTCTCATCTCTTGTTGCCCTGAAAAGTCAACGACAATACCCTTGTCCTTATCGACTGCTCCAACACCGCCTAAACACACAAACTGAACCAAAAAGCACATAAGCTCAATGTAAAGACCGTCCCCGAATCCTAACCTATTCTTAATTGCTCCTACTAGGATCCTTAATGCCGTGAAACCCAAACAAGTCCAAAACCAGGACCTCTCACAAGGCTTACCCCATCTAATTTTTGATTTTAGCATTTTCGTTCTTTGTATTTATAACAATTGGAGCATGATATTGGACAAACATTTTGGTATCATACGGAGTGAATAAACATCATTGTAAGTCTTTAAATTGAATTATTGGAACCACAACACAGAAGGCCCATAGGGATCGTAAAATCCAACAAAGGAGGGACTCGAAGAACCAGAAAATAGTCCAAGCAAAGTTCATGTTATATGCGCAAGCAACCAAGGAAACAAGAATGCGAATGTGATGCAATATCGTCTCGTCGTGCAGCCTTGATCTCACACACTAGTACCACAAACAGCGAATGTACCTAAGCCTGAAAAATGGTAAAAACAAGAGGACGAGATTACAAAAAGTCTCAGTAAACTCACAACATCATAAGATCTATAGAAATCTTAATAAACATCTCCCAGACAACTTAGATTAGTCTATACAACTAGAGGGGATCACGCAATCATCATTCAACCAAAAAGGGATAGGGCTAAAAACTAAGGCTGAGGGTGGACTACAAACACTTCCGAAAATCAGAAGTACACAAGTGGGTAAAACTCATTAATTATCTCGTCAGTAGGAAAAAGCCATCCCCTTTCACCTGCGTTGTCTAAGGGTTCGCTGCAAAACGGATAAAGGTTGGCACACAAGCTAATCTGCAAGCCTATTCATCTTTCCACACAAGGATAAGGCATCCATGCCACACAAGGACATGGGCATCCAAACCACTCAAGGATAAGGGAATCCAAACCACACAAGGGTAAGGGAATCCAAACCACACAAGGATAAGGTCGTCTTGCCACACAAGGACAAGGCGTCTAGCCATACAAGTACTAGGCGTCTAGCCATACAAGTACTAGGCATCCAGTGTGCACATGCTGAGGAATGCCACCCACACGACTCTCATACCAGTAAGAACCTTTCCTCTCCACAAAAGCATCAGCGCTTACCCCAAATAGCCACCGAAAAACGATCTTGACACACAAACACTTACAAGCACAAACACTTACAAACACACACAGGCAAGTACAAAGCACAATACCACAATAGGGTATCCTCAATCATGTTAGAACACAATCAGCATGTTCAATGCACACAACATATGTAAATTAGACACACATAACCTATCTCAACGGTTCAACAATGCCTAAGTAAGCCTCAAATCAATCAACAACTCATGTATGCACTATCTCACATATGCGCAGACAACAATACAAAGACATACATCGAAATTAACAACCAACAACAAGGATCTCTGGAGAAACTGATGAGGTATAGATCTTACCTCTCTTGTCTATGAACAAGAAAATATTCCTTTGCCTTTATTCAAGGGATTTAAACCACCTATAACATTATAAGACAAAGACAAAACCAAACTAAGCATGCATACTCAATAACCAAACAAATACCATATTTCCTTATCAATTCCACTTACCCAACCTATCACAAACCAGTGATCAGATGTTGCAGGTGCCTCTCTTCGGATGTGTGATGTGTTAGCCAAGAACTTAACAAGATTGAACCTGAATTACCATCCCAATCAACCATACAAATTTCGGCACTAAGAATAGGGAAATAAGGCAAATTGTAGTTTCATGTTAACAAGCTATAGGGGTTGCGATTTCATGTTAACAAGGAAGAAGTAGGTGTTAATAACACATACAATCAAAAGGAACAAGATCAGAAACCAATAGGTTAATCAATTGATCAAAATCGACAACAATAAGACAAAGGTATGGCATGTCGATTTCATGTATAAGGAAGATTAAAGGATGAATTCATGATTTTAAAACATGAATGGATGCTAAAAAATCATATGAACAAGAGAGACAACAACAGAAATCAATTGAAGGAAGAAGCACATAATTTTGGCACCAAATCTGCCGAATTACGAGTTGAATTATGACTGTGAATAACTAATCTCCTTATGATCGGACCAAGGTAGCTAGATAGAGGATGAAAATAGCTTTCCAACAAGATATTATTTATAGAATTTCTATAAAAGATAAGAGAGTTATGCTAGTTTGAAGTTAAAGATATTTCGATAGCAATAGGGAGGTGTAGGGTTTGATGTTTGACGAATTTTGTGTATTTTTTGTGTAAGATTTAAGTGTGGCCGACTTCCTCTTTATAAAGTGGTTATGAGATTAATTTTCTTTCTTTAAAAACTAGATTAAAGTAAGATATATATCATAATTAAATTCTGTAATTATCCTTCCTTAATTTTTGGGATTTTATCTCCTAAGGTAATTATTAACCAATATGGAACCAAATCAATGAGAATTAAAACAAGAAATAATTACTAGACATTCCATACCATTTTCGGCGATCACATTCCAATTTTTCAGGGGCAAAATAGTCATTGTACCTGCATTGGCTTCTGGACCTCTAAGACTCAAAATTAGGGGTCTCACACTCAAAATCAACAAAATCTGCAAAAGGACTCATAACCGGAAACGAACCCTAAAAGACCACAACAACACTCACACTAGCTCAAAACTTACCATAACAACACGCTCTCAGCTTACAAAACCGGAAATTCAACCAGCGGGTGAAATGCTCAAACCTCACGTAAGCCGCCCACGGCTCCAATTCGACACCCAAGCTCACTCGATAATACGATTGGGTTTCTCATCTCACAAACACACTCCGCAACTCACAAATCAATAATCCCAAGCAACTTGAATAACCAATTTCAAAAATTCAATCAAATTCTCAAAACGCCAAAAATTACCAAAAGTGCTACCGAAACCAAAAATGCTACCGAAAACAAATACGCTCACCCACGGATCGGGGGACAATTTCAAACAATCCAAACCACCAAAATAGTTTAGAAACATCAACAACAAACTAAAAGAACCAAAAATAAACAACAAAAATGAATATTTAGAGCACTTACCATAAAATCCCCAAAAAGTTCCCTAACATGAAGAACGATTAGATTGTTGCTCCTTGATCGGAACTACCAGTGAAAATTAGTCGGGGAAGGTTAGAAATGTGTTTTGGGGATGAAACCTGATGGTTTTCGTTGAAAAATAATCAAAAGAATTCGAACGGGTAGTTTGGGAGGGAAGGTGTGAGAGAGGGGGAAAGGGGGAAAGGGTAGGGCAAGGAGTGGAGGAAAGGGGAAGGAAAGGAAGGCTGTCGGTGTTCCAACACTTAGAAAAATTCTAAGTGTTGGGTCAGGCTGGGTATTTATGCCCTAGACCTAAAATCTTGAAAAAACTCGAACGAGTTATTTTAAAAGTCTGGTATGCCCCGAGTGGGCGAAAAGGTGTTTTAAACCAATAAATCACCAAAAATGGGTTAAAACAATTAATTGGGCTCAAGAATGGGTAACTGGGCTCAGAAAATAACTAACAGTCCCAAAATGGGTTTTTTCGGCTTAAAGACCCGCAGTCTTTCAGAACGAACCCGAAACCAGGCCAAATTGATTTCACTGACTCAAATCTCGACACTCGACCTAGATCACTAGCTAAGACACCAAGACGCACATGTAGGTTTCTATGACTGTATCCACCCTTTCAGTCAACTCTCGTATCAAACGGTTAACTCTTGGGTCAATGGTCAACTTTGTTGATTGGTGACGCTGACTAGGCACTCAGAGGGAGGAGGTCTCACATCCTCCCCTCTTTATAGGAATTTCGTCCACAAAATTTACTTACCTTGTACCTCAAACAAATACGGGTACTTCTCTCTCATAGAATGCTCAGTCTCCCTAATCATCTTCTCATATCTATCATTGTGCCAAGCTACCTTGAACATTGAAGTACTATGATGACGAAGCTATTTCACTGCTCTATCTACAATCGCAACTAGCTGAGTCATATAGGACAAGTCATTAGCTATCTTCACTGGTGGTGTCTCCAAAACATGAGAGGGATCCCTATTGTACTTCCTTAAAACTAAAATATAGAATAAATTATGGATCCTCTTCAAAGACGGTGGCAAATCGAGTCTGTACTCTATGAGTCCAATCCTCTCAGTGATAGTGTATGGACTGATATACCTTGGTGTTAGCTTGCCATGTTGCTAAAAATGAATCACACCTTTCTATAGTGCAACCTTCAAAAACACCATATCCCTAACCTCAAACTCAAGGTCACACAAGTGGTTATCTGCATAATTCTTCTGTCTGTCTTGAGCTATCCTCAACCACTATTTAATGAAAGCCAACTGCTTTGTTGCCTGCTCAATCATCTCGGGATTGTAATGTTTCCTATCGCCTACCTCATCCCAACATAGAGGTGTACGATGCTGCTTACCATACAAAGTCTTGTATGGTGCTATACCGATGGAAACCTGAAAACTATTGTTGTACGTAAACTTAGCTAACAGTAAGCATTGATCCCAAGTGGTTTGCCTATCCAACGCACAAACACGGAGCATATCTGGTTATTTAGAAAAATTCTAAGTGTTGGGTCAGGCTAGGTATTTATATCCCAGTCCTAAAATATTGGAAAAATTCAAACGAGTTATTTTAAAAGTCTGCTATACCCCGAGTGGGCCAAAAGGTGTTTTAAAACAATAAATCGCCAAAAATGGATTAAAATATTTAATTGGGCTCAAGAATGGGTAAATGAGCTCAGAAAATAACAAACAGGGCCAAAACAATTTTTTCAGCTTAAAGACCCGCGGTCACTCAGAACGGACCCGGAACCGTCCTAAATGGATTTCCACTAACTCAAACTTTGACACTTGACCTAAATCACTCTCTAAGACACCTAGACGCACACCTAGATTTCCTATGACTGTATCCACTCTACTAGTTAACTCTTGGATCAAATGGTCAACTTTTGGGTCAATGGTCAACGTTCGTTGTGTGATCATGTTGACTAGGCACTCGGAGGGAGGATGTCTCATATCCTCCCCTCCCTATGTATGGACCCTAAATCCTAACCTTTCTAATTTTCTCCTAATAGGACCTTTACCGCTATGAAACCCAAACAAGCCCAAATACCAGGACCTATTTGAATCCCACAAGGCTTATCCATTTATATTCTGATTTTAGCATATTCATTCTTTGTACTTATGAAAATTGGAGTATCATATTGGAAAAACATTTTGCTATCAAACAGAGTGAATAAAACATCAACGGAAGTCTTTAAATTGAATAATTGGAACCACAACACACAAGTCCTATAGGGATCTAAAAAAATCCAACAAGTAAACTTCCAATATAATCCGGAAACAAACAAGCAAAAGAAGGACTCGATGAACCAGAAAATAGTCCAATCAAAATTCATGTTATATGCGTAAGCCACCAAGGAAACATGAATGCGAATGTGATGCAATATTTCCCTGCCGTGCAGTCTTGATCTCACACACTGGTACCACAAACAACGATTGTACCTAAGCCTAAAAAATAGTGAAAATAACAGGATAAGATTACAAGAATCTAAATAGGGTTACAACATCATAAGATCTACAGAAATTTTAAACAAACATCTCCCAAACAACATCAGATCAACCTATACTACTAAAGGGAATCATGCGATCATCATTCAACCAAAAAGGGATAGAGTCGAAAGCTAAGGCTGAGGGTGGACTTCAAACACTTATGAAAATCTTAAGTACACAGGCATGTAAATCATCAATCAATCTCATCAACAGGAAAGGCCATCCGCTTCCACCTATGTTGTCTAAGGCTTCGCTGCACAAAGGGTAAAAAGGTTAGCACACAAGCTAATCAACAAGCCTATTTATCATGCCAACACATAGGACAAGTAAGCCTACCTCAAGAGTTTGACAATGCCTAAGTAAGCCTTAAATCAATCTACAACTCATGCATACACTACCTCACATATGCACATACAACAATACAAAGACATGCATCGAAAATAATAACCAACAATAGGGATCTTTGGAAAAACTGATGAGGCATAAATCCTACCTCTCTTGTCTGTGAACAAGAAATTATTCCTCTGCCTTTATTCAAGGGATCCGAACCACTTACAACATTATAAGGCAAAGAAAAAAACAAACTAAGCATGCATACTCAATAACCAAATAAATACCCTATTTCCTTACTAATTTCACTCACCAAACTAATCAGAAACCAGTGATCAGATGCCGCAGGTGCCTTCCCTTTGGATGTGTGATGTGATAGCCAAGAACTTAACAAGAAACAACCTGAATTACCCTCTCAATCAACATACAACTTTCGGCACTAAGAATAGAGCAATAGGGCAAGTTGTGATTTTATGTTAACAAGTTTTAGGGGTTCTGATTTCATGTTAACAAGGAAGCATTAGGTGTTTATAACACATACAATCGAAAGGAATAAGATCAAAAACTAATAGGTTAATCAATTGATCAAAATCGGCAACCATAGGGCAAGGATAGGGCATAGCGATTTCTTGTATAGGGAAGATTCAGCGGATGAAATTCATGATTTTACAATATGAATGGATGCCAAACAATCATACCAACAAGAGGGACAACAACATAAATCAATTGAAGGAAGAATCACACAATTTTTGCACAAAAATCGACTAATTATGATTTATATTTTGATAGTGAACAACTAACCTCCTGATAACCGGACCATAGTAGTTAGATAGAGGATGGAAGGAGATTTCCAGCAAGCTATTATTTGCAGAAATCTGACAAAGGATGAGAGATTTATGCTAGTTTGATGTTGAAGACATTTTGCCAGCAATATGGAGGTGTAGGGTTTGAGGTTTGACAAATTTTGTGTATTTTTGGTGTAAGATCTAAGTGTGGCTAGCTACCTCTTTATATAGGGTGGTTATGGGATTAATTTTCCTACTTTAAAGACTAGATTAAGTAAGATAATTATCAGAATTAAAGTTTAGAATGATCCTTCCTTAATTTTAGAGATTTTATCTCCTAAGGTAATTTTGATCCAGTAGGGAACCAAATCAAAGGGAAATGAAACCAGAAATTATTACTAGACATTCTGTACCATTTTCGATCATCATAAATCCATTTCTTTAGGAAAAAAGTGGTCATTTAACCTGTACTGACTTCTGGACTTCTAAGACTCAAAATTCAAGCTCTCAAAGACTACTCAGTCTCCCAAGTCATCTCCTCATATCTATGACTATGCCAAACCACCTTGACCATTGAAGTACTATGATGGAAAAGCTATTTCATTGCTCTATCCACAACCACAACTGGCTGAGTCATTGTCAGGACCCGAATTCCAACCTATTAGGACCCTTACCACCATGAAACCCAAATAAACCCAACCTAGGACCTATCTGAATCTCACAAGGCTTATCTCCTTAGAACCGATTTTAACAAGTTTTATTCTTATGCTTTTAAAGGTTGGAGCATGATATTGGACAAGTATTCTGGTATCATACAGAGTGAATAAAAACATCAGCGGAAGTCTTTAAATTTAATCAATAAAATCATAACACACAAGTCCTATGGGGATCCAAATATCCAGTAAGTAAACCTCCAACATAATTCAGAAACAAACAAGAAAAGAAGGAACTTTAAAAACCAGAAAATAGTCCAATCATTGTTCATGTTATATGTGCAAGAAACCAAGGAAACAAGAAGGCATAGGTGATGCAATATCGCCTCGCCGTACAACCTTGATCTCACACACTGGTACCACGAACAGAGAATGTACCTAAGCCTGAAGAATGGTAAAAACAATAGGGTGAGATTACAAGAATCATAGTAGGGTCACAATATCATAAGATCTACAGAAATCATGCATTTCATCATTCAACCAAAAAGGGATCAGGCCAAAAGCTAAGGTTGACGGTGGACTAGAAACACTTTCGAAAATCAGAAGTACACAGGCACGTAAATCATCAATCAATCTCATCAATAGCAAAGGCCATCCCCTCCCACCTATGTTGTCCAAGGCTTCACTGCACAAAGGGGAAAAGGTTAGCATATAACCTAATCAGCAAGCCTATTCATCTTGCCACACAAGGACAAGACATCCAAGCTACACAAGGATAAGGGTATCCAAACCACACATGGATAAGGGCATCCAAACCACACAAGGATAAGGGCATCCAAACCACACAAGGATAAGGGCATGCAAACCACACAAGGATAATGGCATCTTGCCACACAAGAACAAGGCATCTAGCCACTCAAGGACTAGGCATCCAATGCGCGCAAGCTAGGTATTGCCTCCTATACAACTCCCATACCGATAAGAACTTCTCCTCTCTTTTGGAGCATCAGCGCTTACCCCGAATGGCCACCAAAAAAGGATCCTGACACACAAAAACATACAAACACACAGGCAAGTACAATGCACAATACCACAACAAGGTATCCTTAATCATGTCAGAACACAATCAGCATGTGCAATGCATATAACCCATGCAAATTAGGCACTCATAACCTATCTCAAGGGGTTCCATGTAGCTTGGAGGATCACATCTCAATCCCCCATTCAAACATACACTATCCATTATATGCGCATACAATCATCAAGTGTATACACCAAAATCAACAAGCAAACAACAAGGATCTCTGAAGAAACCGATGAGGCATAGATCCTACCTCTTTTGTCTTTGAACAAGAAGCTATTCCTTTGCTTTTATTCAAGGGATCCAAACCATCTATAACATCATAAGGCAAAGAAAAATCCAAACTAAGCATGCATACTCAATAATCATGTGAGACCCTGAATTTTGAGTCCTAGAAGTCCAGAAGCAAGTGCAGGTGAAAAAGACTGTTTTCCCCCTGAAGAAAAGGATGTGTGATGGCAGAAATCGGTAAGGGATGTCTAGTAATTATTTATGGTATTAATTCCCTTTAAATTAATTCTTTATTGGTTGATAATTACCTTAGGAAATAAAAACCCTAAGTTTAAGGGGGGATAATTATAAAATTTAACTATGATAATTATCTTACTTTAATTAAGCCTTGAAGATAGGGATTTTAATTCCTTAACCATTTTATATAAATAGGAAGTCAGCCACACAAAAATCTTATACAGAAAACACACAAAATTCGTAGGTACTAAAAACCCTACACCTTCCAATTTCTGCCAAAATCTTCTTGAACTTCAAACAAGCATAACTCTCTCATCGTTTGTCGGATTCCTGCAAATAATAGCTTTTTGAAAAGATATTTTAATCCTCTTTCCAACCGCTTTTTTTTTTTTTTTTTTCTGAAGATTAGTATTCCTTTCTTTAAAGTTAAATCAAAATTCGGCAGAACTGCCAAAATCCTCTTAAACTTTAAACAAGCATAACTCTTTCATCATTTGTCGGATTCCTGAAAATATCAGCTTATTGGAAAGATCTCATCATCCTATTTCCAAAAATATTTGGTTTTTTTATCTTAAGGTTAGTATTTCTTTCTTTAAAGGTAAATCAAAATTCGGCAGAACTGCCAGAATCTTCTTGAACTTCAAACAAGCATAACTCTCTCATCATTTGTCGGATTCCTTAAAATAATAATAGCTTGTTGGAGATCTCTATTCATCCTCTTTCCAACCATCTTTGGTTTTTTGTCTGAAGATTATTATTTTTTTCTCTAAAGATAAATCAAAATTTGGCAGAATTAAATTTTCAGATTTTTATAATTCTGCCTTTGGTTGATCTCTGATGTTGTTACCTTTATTCATATAATTTTTTAATATCCATTCATAGTAAAAAATCATGAATTCATCTTTTGAATCTTTTCTATACATGAAATCAGTGTGGCCTACCTTTGCCCTCTTACCCTATTGTTGCCTATCTTGATTAATTGATTAACCTATTGTATTCTTATCTTGTTTTTTTTATTATACATGTTATAAACCCTTAATCCTTCCTTGTTAACATGAGATCGCAACTCCTACAACTTGTTAACATGAAATCGCAACTTGCTCTATTGCCCTATTCTTAGTGCCGAAAATTGTATGATAATTAGGGATGGTAATTCAGGTTGTTTCTTGTTAAGTTCTTGGCTATCACATCACACATCCAAGGGGGAGGTACCTGCGGCATCTGATCACTGGTTTCTGATAGGTTTGGTGAGTGGAATTGGTAAGGAAATAAGGTATTTAATTGGATATTGGATATGCATACTTAGTTTGCTTTTGGCTTTTCCTTGTGATGCTATAAGTAGTGCAGAATTATTGAATAAAGACAAGGGAATCTTGTTCAGAGACAAGAGAGGTAGGATCTAAGCCTCATTAGTTTCTCCAGAGATCCTTGTTGTTTGCTTGTTAATTTCGGTGTCATTACATGTAATGTTGTATGCGCATATGTTATAATAGGAATGCTTGAATTGCGGACCAAGATGCGATCCTCTAGGCTATATGGAATCCATTAAGATAAGTTATGAGTGCCTAGTTTGCATGTGTTGTGTGTATTGAACATGTTCATTGTGTTCTGACATGATTAAGGATACCCTATTGTGGTATTGTGTTTTGTACTTGCTTGTGTGTGCCGGTACGTGTTGTGTGTCAGGATGCTTTTTCGGTGGCCATTCGAGGTAAGCACTGTAGCTCCTTGTGAGAAGGGAGGTTCTTACTGGTATGGGAGTCGTATGGGTGGAAATCCCCAGCGTGAGCTCACTGGATGTCTAGTTCTTGTGTGGCCAGAAGCCCTATCCTTGTGTGGCAGGAAGCCCTTGTCCTTGTGTGGCTTGGGATGACTGGTCCTTGTGTGGCCAGAAGCCCTGTCCTTGTGTGGCAGAAAGCCCTTATCCTTGTGTGGCTTGGGATGACTTGTCCTTGTGTGGCAAGATGAATAGGCTTACTGAATAGCTTGTGTGTTAACCATTTACCTTTTGTGCAGTAAGCCTTGGACAACACAGGTGGAAGGGGATGACCTTTCTTCTTCATTGCCGAGAGCAATCTGATGAGTTCTACCTGCCTGTGTATTTCTGAGTTTTCAGAAGTATTTGTAGTCCTCCCTCAGCCTTAGATTCGACCCTACTCTTTTTAACTGAATTCTTGAATTGCGTGATCCTCTTTACTTGCTAGGAATGATCTGATGTTGTTTGGGGAGATTTGTGTTTTTGATTTCTGCAGATCTTATTATGTTGTGACCCTACTGAGATTCTTGTAATCTCATTCTGTTGTTTCCACCATTTTTTAGGCTTAGGTACATTCACTATTCGTGGTACCAGTGTGCGAGATCAAGGCAGCACGGCGGGGCAATATTGCATGACCTTTGCATTCCAATTTCCTTGGTTGTTTGCGTATACAATATGATCATAGATTGGAATACTTTTCTGTTTTTTTTTTCAAGATCCCTCTTTTGCTTGTTATATTTTGGAACATGTTGGAGGATTTCTTGCTGGTTATTTGGATCCCTGTGGGACGGGTGTGTTTTGATTCAAATAATAAATTTAAAGACTTCCGCTGATGTTTTATTCACTCCGTATGATACCAAAATGATTGTCCAATATCATGCTCCATTTGTTATTAAATATGTAGAACGATCAAGCTAAAAGTCAAAAAAATTTAATGGGTAAGCCTGGTGGGATTCAAATAGGTTCTAGGTGTCTTTGGGCTTGTTTGGATTTCACGGCGGTAATGGCCTTAATCGGAGCAAATTTTAATAGGTAGGAATTGGGGTCATTACAGATTTGGTAACAGAGTCAGGTTTAGGTTATATGATTTATTGTATGCTAACTAGATTGTTGATTTTGGAAGGTACATGCGCACACACCCACTTACTTAGAGGGCTAATACCAAAAATTAATCAGATGTTAAGAACCTGGTTAGAAATGTTTAGATGTCGTGTCTGATTGATTAACTTGTTGTGTGTCTATGAGTATTTTTTATGTCTTGTATGATTTGATGTGATTTTGAGTGTTTAGCTGGGTTTCTTCTCATTGTCGAGAATGTGTATTTGTTAGTGCATGCTACTGAGTATCCCTATGTGATTTCTTATCTTTGCCAGGTATGTCTTTATGTATTGTTGTCAAGTTTGCAGAGCATTTGATTGATGTATGCAAGTCAAGTATATTTTTGGGTGAACCTATGCTTGCGGAATGTGAATATGTGAGAGACATGTTTGTTTCCGAATGCATGAGATGTGGTTTTGCATGATTTATGTGTATGGTTTGTACTGTTGTTGAGTGCTTATGTGTGTGTTGAGGTAATTTCCGAGTGTGCCAGAAGCCAAGACGTATCATAGACACATCTAGTACGAGCTGAGGTGGGTATGCTAACCCCACCAAACCGTCAACACGCGCACCAGGAGGACCACTTAACGGATCCACAAATGAGACGCAACCAAGAACAACAAAGCTATTCACCCTAACTGATGCCGAGGCTAGTCTTGATGTGGTGATAGTCTTCATCGATGACATTCTGATTTATTCAAAATCGGAAGAAGAGCATGCTAAGCACTTGCAGATTGTGCTGAATGTTTTAAAGGATCGGTGGTTGTTCGCAAAGTACTCCAAATGCGAATTCATGGACCAGGCATCCAAGCCACACAAGGACAAGGCTTCCAGAGTGTGCATACTAGGGTTTGCCACCCATACAACTCCCATACCAGTAAGAGACTCCCCTCTCCCAAGGAGCATCAGCGCTTACCCCGAATGGCCATGGAACAGGATCCTGACACAAAAACACGTGCAAGCACACAAAAACAAGTACAAAGTATAATACCACAACAGGGTATCTTCAATCATGTCAGAATACAATTATATGCAATTCAGGCACTCAAAACCTAATTTAAGGGTTCGGTATGGCCTTTAGCATTCATATCTCAATCCGCGATTCATGCATATATCCTACAATCAATTCGCATGCAATAATAACAAGGGCAGGTATTGAAAATAACAAATAAACAACAGGTATCTCTGGAGAAATCGATGAGGCATAAATCTTACCTCTCTTGTCTCAAAATAAGAAGCTATTCTTTTACTCTTATTTAATAATTCCGAACCACATATAGCATCACAAGGAAAAAAACAAAACCAAACTAAGCATGCATACTCAATAACCAAGTAAGTACCCTATTTCCTTACCAATTCCACTCAACAAACCTATCAGAAACCAGTGGTCAGATGTCGCAGGTGCCTCCCCTTTGGATGTAAAATTAAAATTAATTACTGGAAATTTCTTACTAATTTCGGCTATCACACATCTTTTTCTTTAGGGGTAAAATGATCTTTTCACCTACACTGACTTCTGGACTTCTAGGACTCAAAATTCAGGGTCTCACATATAATAAAAAAGAACAAGATCAGAAACTATTAGACTTGTCAATTGATCAAAATCAGCAACAACATGGAAAAGGGTAGGGCATGCCGATTTCATGTATAGAGAAGATTCAAAAGATGTTTTCATGATTTTACAATATGAATGGATGCCAAATAATCATACGAACAAAAAGAACAACAATAGAAATCAATTGAAGGAAGAATTACATAATTTCGGCACCAAAATTAACGAATTACGACCAGGATTTTGTCAGAGAAGAACTAACCTTCTGATGATCAAACCAAGATCGCTAGATAGAGGATGGAGAAATTTTTCCAACAAGCTATTATTTGTAGACATCTGACAAAGGCTGAGAGAGTTATGCTAGGATGAAGTTTAAGGAAATTTTGGCAGTAATAACGTATGATATAGGGTTTGATGTTTGATGAATTTTGTGTGTTTTTGGTGTGTGTGGACAAGTGTGGCCGGATAGTCTTTATGTAGGATGTTTATAGGATTAATTTCCCTACTTTAAAGGCTAGATAAGGGAAGATAATCATCAGAATTACATTCTGAAATTATCCTTCCTTAATTTTAGAAATTTCATCTCCTAAGGTAAGATTGAACCAATAAGGTAATAAATCATAGGGAAATGAAACCAGAAATGATTACTAGACCTTCCATACCATTTTGGGCCATCACACATCCATTTCTTCAGGGGAAAAATGGTTATCTTACCTGAACTTGTCTCTGGACTTCTAAGACTCAAAATTCTGGTTCTTATAGTCATGTAGGACAAGTCATTACCTATCTCCACTAGTGGTGTCTCCAAAACATGAGAGGGATCCCTAATGTACTTAAAACTGAAACGTGGAATAAATTATGGATCCTCTGCAAAGACGGTGGTAAATCGAGTCTGTACTCCATGAGTTCAATCCTCTCAGTAATAGTGTATGGACCAATATACCTCGATGTTAGCTTACCACGTTGCTAAAAACGAATCACACCTTTCTGTGGTGAAATCTTCAAAAACACCATGTTCCCAACCTCAAACTCAAGGTCATGCCGGTGGTTATGTGTATAATTCTTCTGTCTATCCTGAGCTGTCTTCAACCACTATCTAATGAAAACCAACTGCTCTATAACCTGCTTAATCATCTCAGGACTGTAAAGTTTCCTCTCTCCTACCTCATCCCAACACAGAGGTGTATGACACTGCTTACTATACAAAGTCTCGTATGGTGCTATACCGATGGAAACCTGAAAATTATTGTTGTACGTAAACTCGGCTAACGGTAGTCATCGATCCCAAATGGTCTTCCTATCCAACGCACAAGCACGGAGCATATCTGGATTACAATTGATTTTTATTTGAACCCTACTACGAGCAAGTAGGAATGGTTGAAGACATTGTACTTTAGCTACCGTAATATAGTTGATTGTTATTTAGTTCGAGCCAATGATATTAAACAAAGATGATGTTGGGAAGCAACCCAAATTTTAATACTTATTTTTTAGAATAAGTATTCGGATGTATTATGGATCATGTCCTCCTAAGGTATGGATGGAGAATAGCTATACAAAGGCATGGAGGATGATGGAAGGAAAGCTACAACGGATATACAAATGGTAACCCAAGAAAGTGGGGATGTTAGCAATGACTTCCAAGAAAAAATGGTCATGACATTAATAGGTACGAGATTTCTTCCAATAATGGTGGATGGTTACAACAAGCACAAGCAAGATAGAATTACTATAAAAGGGCACGAAAACAAGCAAACCAACACTTTTGCAATCTCACTATCATACCTCTACTGAAAGAATATTCATGCTCACTCTCACTCTAACTCTCACTCTAACTCTCACTCTCAGCATCATCATTTTTTCTCAAAATCACAGAAAAATTTACCAAATAGGATCACAAATAACATCTTTCAACAAGATCATGGCTTACTCCGACTCCTACAATGTGAGACCTCACCCTTCTGAGAGTAGTGTACGAGAGTGCAGATTCGATTCGCAAATTTTTATGTTGGGTGCCTCAGCCTTAGGGAGTCCTTAGCGTGTTTGAGTGTTTTAGGGTGTCTAGATATGATCGAGAGTACGATAGAATGCGAGATTGAGGATTGAGTCAGTGGAATTTGACAGATTATGACCCGTTTTGAGTGACCATGAATTTTTGTCGATTACTATTCATCGAGCCCAAATACTGTTCATCGAGCCCAAACACTATTCGTAAGCCCAATTGCTTAACCGAAATTCCAGACACCCGTATTGTCACACAAAATTTTATTCGGGTCATTTGGTATGATACGGGCTGTGAAATTAGCGTTTCTGTACTTGGCAGACCTTGGGATTTAGCCCAATTCAGTCTCAGCCCCAACCCATTGTGTCAGCCCATGTACTAACCCATTAGTTACACTTAAGTCTTGCCATTTGTGCATTAAACCCAGCCCATGTACTAGCTAACCCATTAGTTACACTTAAGTCTTGCCATTTGTGCATTAAACCCAGCAGACCATTCATTTCATCTGCCCTAAATGCCTTTCCCGTTTTTCTTTTCTCTTCACCATCCAAGAGTACCAACATTCACCTTCAACTCAATTTTCCCTCAGAAATCGTTAGGGGATCATACCCTAACACTTCCCTAGTGTTTTCCACACATTTCCACTGGTAGTTTGGTGGGTGGGGGTGATTTCTAAAGCTGTTTTCATTCTGGACGAAAATTGAGATTTTACTGGTAAGTGGTTTAATTCTTGTTTCCATGCTTCTAAGATAGATCCTTTAGGTTGCTAGTAATGTTGCTGAGTTAATTTAGTGAGTGATTGTGTCTGGAAACACCCTGAAAGTTTTGTGTAATTCTCGGGTGAACAGTGTCAGAGGGTGGAATTTGAATGTTCTTGATGAATTAGGTGTATTGGTTGCTTAAGATAAGTTCTGTATGTATGGAATGTGAGTTGAGGGATACAGGTTTTGTCATTAAGTGTTATTGTGATGTGTGAATGCTTGCTGGTCAGAGTTGTGATTAAGGGGGAATGGTTGTGAGTTTATGGAGTGATATGAGTTTGAGCAGTGACATTAAATTGTTCAATTGCAGAGGAGTGTTGAGTGGTAATTGTGAGAGGGTCCTTTAGGTTTCAATTTCAGTTGTAGTTTCTGATCACTTGAACTCAGGATAGCTTACGGTTCTCTGATTGCCTTATGTGTATAGGTGGTATTGCGGCAACTGAGAAAGGTAAAGGTATTGCTGGTACATCGTCAGCGCGACAAGAGGTGGGAGTTTAAGTTTCATCTTCATACGCGTACTGGTTGATTTGTTTAATTAAAATTGGATTGCATGGTTTGATTTGAATAGAGGCATTGCTGGTACTCTGATAATTAATCATGTTAGACTCATATGAATGCTTGTCAAGCTTTGGAACGCATTAAATATATGTTCAAAACTAAGCATGATGGTTGTGTGATGTGCATTGTGTTGCCATGAGTGAATTGCTACTTGTAACTGAGTGTGTGGCAACACAAGGGAGACTTGTTAAAAACGTGAGATTGGCCTGATGTGGAACTGGATAAATACATAGCATGCATTACAAGTTTTCCCTAAACAATTCTTAGGAATTTACTGGAATTGACGAACTATGCTTGATCAAGCTAGGTAAGTATATGGGGATCCCAGCTGAGGGGACAGTTGCTTACCTTGGAGGATTATGGAGGATATATCTGTATGAATGGTTACGCGAGTGCACTATAAACTATCAGTCCTCATGATGCTGTATGCATATATCTACGAAACTGAGATGGAATCTGATAATTTGATTTCCTCCATTCAGTTTCGGACAACCTTGATGGTAGGGGTTTTGAACTGCTAAATTAAAACCATCAATGGGCTTCCAGGTGATCCTTTAGCGGGGATTATTCGGGAGTGGTTTGTGTCTGCCCCGGTAGAATTTGGGCATACTAGCCTTGTATCAGAAAGATGATTTTCTGCAATTGCATAATGTTTTGGTCATTGTGCATTGTGCATTGTGAATTTTGTTATGTGCATATATGAGCATGAGACTCAATTGTGTTACGTACTTGCTTTACAAACTGATTTAGTAACTGCCTCTATTCCAACGTTTGTGCTTATGACGCGGTACTCCCACTGAGGTCCTTTGATCTCACCCCCTTGCTTTATTTTCCTCAGGACTAAATTGAGAGACTAGCAGTTCAGCTTCCAGGTTACGATTCCATTGTTGGTCGTAGGGCTGGACATTGTACTCCACACATTTTGGACACTCGGCATTATTTGTGTTGTAGGTATACATTTGACGTGTGCATATGTATGCTAAACGTGTGAATCTGGAATTTAAATTTTATACTGCAAAGTTTATACGCAGTGCAATGTTTGACAGAATTATATCGTGGGTTGATATGTGTAAAATACTTCCGCTGACGGTTAATAATTCCGTTGTTGATTTTGCCGAGTTTTTATAATAACGTGCCATGCTTCAATTTCAAAGAAAAGTTTTCAGATTGGGAAATGATTTTACAGTGAGCCTTGTGTGGTTCCGATTGATCCACCCGTTGGGTCGATCGGGGTTGCACGGCGGTGAGGTTCCCATTTACCGGGAACGGGTCCTCACATACAATGATAAACAACCACTTACAAGGAGACCACCACCGAAAATCCGACCATCAACAAAGACCTAATAGAGTCTAGGATTACAGGAGTGACCCAACAAATACCTTCTGGAGGAAGCATTAGTGAAGAAAAAGCCAAGGTCAAGAAAAGTCTCCTTATACTATAATCGGATTAGGAAGAGGAAGAATCAGCAACAACTAAGCAATCTGCACCAGTAGGGACGACCTTAGGAAATGTATCCAACCAAATCCGAGTGAAGTTCTCTCTAGGAGGAGAACGCCAAAAAGATGAACCAAGAATGTTTTGAATGATGGATGACCCTAAGGAGTGGAAGAATTCCGATAAACAACAGGAAGGTACTCCAGTATCGTCTCCAACACTACATAACAACAAATGGGCCAACTACAATGCTGTAGAAATCCTAGCAGAGCTAACAAGCATAATTGATGAGGAAGATGAAGAAGACAAAAATTCACAACAGGAAGTGACATTTCAATCTTAATTAAGCCTATTGCTACCGTGCCCCAAATAGAATAGACAGAGCACATAAAGAGAACAACCTCACCAATATCCATTAAAGACCCTGCCATGCTTGCACACTCATATGAATAGACTGGGATGCTTGCCATAATCCCATCACTAAATAACTTGAAGAGTAGCTAGCATTGGCACTAACTTGCAAGAGAACAAAGATCAGCTTCTAAGACAAAAGTTGTGCCCTCCCCCCAAGTTGAGAGAAAATATGCAAGCAAATCGCACATAATTCCCGCCGGAGTTGTAACAAAAGTATATATACATAAGCCATAGGGTGTTCTACCACTATAAAAACCTGTGCCCTCAAACCATAATAGCTTTGAAGATCGAAGGGAGGTTTAAAGGCTCGTCAACAGAATAAATTGGGATAAGTACTTCAATATCACTTACCCCATCTATGAAGAACTTATTCACGAGTTCTACGCTACCTTTCCTTATAAGAAGGTGTTGCCTATGGAGATAGACTAGGAGGGAACAATAAGATTTTTGTTCATGGGGATATACCATGAAATATCCGTGGATGGCCTCAATGAGCTACTAGAAGTAACCAGAAGCAAGAAGATGATCACAGAGTACCCAGCTGATTTAGACCCAAGAAGCTTGTATGAGATATGGTTGGCGTGCTCAACGCAATACAATCTGGGCAGTTCTAGAGAAATATTATATAAAGTTGGACACAATGAAGTACATCTACAGATTTCTAGCTTACAATTTGTTAGGCCGTGCCAATTCATCTTCAACCCTTAACAAGAAGGAGTTCCTCGTATTATGGTGCATGGAAAAGGGGAAAAAGCTTAATTTGGCATACCATCTCTGCTTGCAATTTTATACAACCCAGCAAAGTAAGAAACCACTAATCCTGGGCTAGGTGATCACCTATCTAGAAGTCTAGTTAAAGGTATTGGACCCAACAAAAACTGCAACCTCACCATCACTACTGAAATCGTCCCCTAAATATAAACACCCTTATTAATATGTAGCTGGTATACAAAGATGAAGATGGAGGGTACATATTCACCAAACCAGAGTTGTTGATGAGAAAAAGTTGTTGATGGTAAATCAATTATGACACCCATGCCCATATTCACCATTGTAGAAAGGGAGACCCTTGTGTGCCCGTGAAGAAGAGGAGATTAGGGCTAACCACTTCTTTACTAGTAGCTATTATGGAGCAATCAGCAACACCAGAACCATCACCAATAGTAAATTCAAAGCCAACACAATCGTCTATCGTGCCTATCCGAGCTATGAAGACCAAACCAATAAGGATATTTATGCCTCCACCAGATATGGAAGAACTTCAAAAGGACATAGTGATATGGGTTCACAGCTTCAGCACAATACCTATTAGGACACCAAAGAGGCTGGAGATTAAACAGCTTTTGTCTTCTAATGGAGATATTGTGAGACCCAGCCCGTAGGGGGGTCAGGTTACCCAATCCCACATCGGAAAGGAGCGGGGGAGGTCTTGGGCTTATATGTGTTGTGTGATGGTATTATTTGTAACAAGATGCATCTTTTGGGCCCTGTGGTTAAAAAGCCCAACTGAGCGTTGCAGTTGTGATCCATCACGCACACATACACGCCCGGGCCCGCTGGGCCGAGGGTCCGGGGGCCGGGTCGTGACAGATGGTAGCGGAGCCGATCTCGTTCCCTCTTCCTAGTGGGCTTGGGCCGTGTTGTGTGTTCACGTTTGGGCTCGTGAGTTTGGGCTCACATGAGTTACGTTTGGCTCCCCTCATGAGGACACGAGGTCTATAAGGAGGGGAGATTGGGAGACCCAACCCGTAGGGGGGTCAGGTTACCCAATCCCACATCGGAAAGGAGCGGGGGAGGTCTTGGGCTTATATGTGTTGTGTGATGGTATCATTTGTAACAAGATGCATCTTTTGGGCCATATGGTTATAAGCCCAACTGAGCGTTGCAGTTGTGATCCATCACGCACACATACACGTCCGGACCCGCTGGGCCGAGGGTCCGGGGGCCGGGTCGTGACAGATATTCCTAGAGAGGTACATCAATGATGACGATTCAAACAATGAAAGACTCGACTACATCAACATGAGGTTAGACCAAGCAACTGCATGTATCAACAGGATTGAGTGACAACTGACACAAATTTTGACAATACTGCACAACAACGCACCTACACCTCCATAACCGTGAGCAGACACAATCTTTGTACGTAGCTTTCTTTTATTTTTATACTTAGGGACAAGTAGACTTTAAGTATATGGATGCCACTGTAATAAAATAAAAAAAAATGTGCCCAAATTTGTAATATGCCTAGATCCCATAAGTACAAACATATATTCTATAATCAAATAAAATTTTTTAAGGATGTTGATAATGATAAGTAAAAGGGTATTACTAGCAAAGCTTAGGCTTGCAAAGTAAAATCTTATCTGAAAATCCTTATAACATCCTTAAAAATTTTAATTTAATCATATGCTTAGGGATAAGCATAAAAAATATAAGGATGTTTGATGACATGCTTCAAATGTCATATTTTCATCCAATTTTAGTAGAAATTAAGACAACTTTAGAACATAATCGGAGCTTTATCTACATAAAGGTGGCTTCATCAGGTATTAAGCGGTTTTCAAGAAAAATAAGATAAAGATAAAGAAAGAAGAGACAAGTATATCTATTCTGGATATATAAGGCATGATGACTATCCATGAAAACATATATAAACCCGTGACCACATGTGGTTAAGGAATCAAGTTTTTAGTATTGAATAGAACTTTTAACAATTACTCTCAACGTGTTTGGCTAGAAACTTATAATCTAGCCATGAAGGTTTTATTAATAACAGTTAAAGTACTTGACCTATTATCTTCTCTTTTATCATTATTAGAAGTCCATTACTGTAGTCATAGTCGGATTATGAAGATCGATTACTACACCATAAGAAGCAGTTCTTGTTGTATAAGATCTTTAGAATCCAGTGACATCCCAAGAGAAGAAGGTATCACTTTGAATATCTATGTTAGTATTCAAGGGGTGAGGAGAATCATTGCTAGGAACAGCAAAGGATCCTTCAGTCATACTAAGCCTCCCTATTGTCACACTTATGCCTAATTTCCTCCCAAATTGAGTTCTCTAACTAAATGAATCAAAATATCCCACGATCGAATTTATGAACAAAGGAATATAGTAACTGAGTGTAAGTCGGGGCTCGGTACTTCTCCTATTGATTACCAACTTTATTTTCTTGCTTTCTACTACTGTTTTTAGTTTACGCATACCTCAAACAACTTTCCCTTTCACCATGCCCATACTTTTTGATTGCATGCTCACAGGTAGCTCCTGTATAGAAGTCATGCCTCCATTATGACTTGATCCAAATTTCCTTGTGGATTAGACCCTACTATTTATATTACAATATATCTACAAGTAGGACTTTATCTTTGGAGTGTTTCGATAGCATATCAAATAGTGGAGGATGTCTTGATTAAAGTAGAAAAATTTATCTTTCTAATGGATTTCAACATTCTAGAAATGGAAGAAGACAAGGCAGTTCCACTAATCCTTAGGAGGGCATTCTTAGCCATGAGGAGGATCCTAGTTGATGTGCATGCTGACCAGTTAACCATGAGAGTGGGTGATTAGCAAGTCACCTTGGATATCTGTTTTTCAGTGAACTGTCATGACACTAAGAGTGTGAATGTTATTTTATCTTGGTAAGTAGAGCACTGGATTGAGGAAGCAAAACTAGAGTATCAGGATCGTTTAGAAGTTGCTTTGCTGGGTATGGGAGACAATGATGATGTGGAGGTTTCAACCTTAATCAGAAGTATGGATAATATGCCCAAGTGGAGGAATAATTAGTTCGAGTCCCTCGATGTACCCTTGGAGCATTTAAAAAAATTAAAGCTTTTAGTGAATGAGCTAATTGCTTTCGAATTGAAGCAAATACCCATGCATTTAAAGTACCAAATCCTTGGGGAAAATGATACACTTTTTGTTATTATATCAGCTACATTGATAGAATTGTAATAAGGGAAGCTAATGAGAGTTTTGGAAGACAACAAGACTGCAATAAGGTGGAATTTAACTAATATTAGAGGGATCAGTCCTTTTTGTATGAATAGAATCAGATTGGAAGAGGAACACATGCCCTCATTTGAGCATTATAGGTAGTTGAATCCAAATATGAAGGAAGTGGTAAGGAAAGAAATCATCAAGTGGTTCGATGTTGGGATCATCTACCCTGTCTTAGATAGTAACTAGATAAGCCCAATACAGTGTGTCCTAAAGAAGGGTGGTACTATAATTATGAAGAAAGAAAAAGGTGAGTTCGTGCCTACTAGAACAGTCATAGGGTGGAGAGTATGTATGGACTATCTCAAGCTGAACAAGACAACGTGCAAAGATCACTATTCACTACCATTATTGATCATATGCTTGACAAGCTGGCTGGCAGAGAATTTTATAATTTCTCGGATGTTTTTTATGGGTACAATCATATTGAAATTGCTCTAGAGGATCAGAGTAACACCATATTTACTTGTTCTTGTGGAACTTTTTCTTTCAGTAGGATACCTTTCGGGTTATGCAATGCACCTTCCACTTTCTAGAGGTGTATGATGGATATTTTACAAATTTTATTTAGACGTGTATGGAGGTGTTTATGGATTACTTCTGTATTTTTGGTGATATTTGTGAGACCCCAAATTTTGAGTCCTAGAAGTCCAGAAGCCAGTGCAGGTGAAAAGACAATTTAGTCCCTGAAGGAAGGATATGTGATGGCCGAAATTGATAAGAGTGGTATGGTAGTTAATTCTGGTATAAATTCCCTTTAATCTAAGTCCTTATAGATATACAATTGCCTTAGAGATTAAAATCCCCAAGAATAGGGGAAGATAATTAACGAATTTAATTATTTGGTAATTATCTTATTTTCAATCATCTTAAAAGTAGTAATCATAATTCTATACTCATTCATTATAAATAGGAAGACAACCTCACAAAAATCATTCGGAGAAAACATACAAAATTCGTAAAAGGCCTAAAACCCTACACCTCCATATAGCCGCCAAAATTCGCTGAAACTTTAAACCAGCATAACTCTCTTATCGTTCATCGGATCCCTGCAAATAATAGCTTGTTGGAATTCTATCTTCATACTCTTTCCAAAATCTTTGGTTTTTCAACAGGAGGTTAGTATTTCTTTCTCTAAAGATAAGTTGAAAATCGGAGACAGAATTAGGTTTTTGCCAAATCTTCTTAAACTTCAATGTAGCATAACTCTCTCATCGTTTGTCGGATCCCTGAAAATAATAGCTTGTTGGAAAGATCTTTTCATCCTATTTCCAACCATATATGTTTCGTTGTTTGGATATAAATATTTTTTTGTCTAAGCTTAAGTTGAAAATTGGCGACGAAATTAGGTTTTTAGATTTCTATATTTT
Source organism: Passiflora organensis (assembly GCA_019739055.1). Taxonomy (NCBI): domain Eukaryota; kingdom Viridiplantae; phylum Streptophyta; class Magnoliopsida; order Malpighiales; family Passifloraceae; genus Passiflora; species Passiflora organensis. The sequence continues at coordinate 629,910 of JAEPBF010000253.1, read as the reverse complement.
TTTTTCTTCGGTTGATTTCTGTTGTCGTTTCGCATGTTCTTATGATTGCTTAGAATCTATTAATGGTGTATGATCATGAATTTCCTTCTTTTAAACTTCTCTATGCTTAAAGTTGAAATTGTCCTATGCCCTACTTTTATCGACGAAATTTGCATAGTTAAGTGGAATGAAAATTCAGGTTGAATCTAGTTAAGTTCCTGGCTATCACATCACACATCCAAGGGGGAGGCACCTTCAGCATCTGATCACTGGTTTCTGATAGGTTTGGTGAGTGGAATTGGTAAGGAAATAGGGTATTCAATTGAGTATTAAATATGCATGCTTAGTATGTTTTCGACTTGGCCTGGTGATAATATAGGTGGTCCAGAATTACCTAATAAAGGAAAAGGAGTAGCTTCTTGTTCAGACACAAGAGAGGTAGGATCTACGCCTCATCGGTTTCTCTATAGACCTCTGTTATTTTTTTTGATGTTTTTGTTACCTGCCCTTGTTGTATTGCATGCGAATTGATTATAGGGTGAGAGTATGAATTTTGGTTTGAGATGTGAATCTCATAGGCTATATCAAACCCCTGAGTTAGGTTTTGAATGCCTGAGTTGCATATGTTATGTGAATTGAATATGTTGATCATGTTCTGACATGATTGAGGATACCCTGCTATGGTATTATGCTTTGTACTTGCCTGTGTGTACTTGTACGTGTTTGTGTGTTAGGATCCTTTTCCGGTGGCCATTCGAGGTAAGTGCTGATGCTACTAGGGAGAGGAGAGGTTCTTACTAGTGTGGGAGTTATATGGGTTGCGAAACCCCAGCAAGAACTCGCTGGATATCTGGTCCTTGTGTGGCTGGAAGCCCTTATCCTTGTTGTATTGCAGCTGAATTGGTGAGAGGCGTCCTCTTAGGAGGAATAAAACGTTCCATGACAGAGGTTCGAGTCCCAGCGGCTGCAGCCAGGGGGGATCGAATAGTCATGGGCCAGAGTTGCCGGCCTTTGGGCCGAGGGCTCCTGGTTGCCTGGTTGCCGGTTGGTCATTACCCTGGGCCAGAGGGCCAGACAATACCTTGGAAGGGGTTCCTCCTGGGGGGGTTCCTCACAAGAAAATTCTTCTTGGTAACAAATACAAATACCTTACAAGGTTGTGACTATGCATTGTATTTCCCATTATGCGATTCTCAACCAGTCGAAAGCATGCATGTATTTAAAACTCTTGCATAGTGGTATTTAGGATAAGCAATAAAATTATATGTGGAGTTTTAAAATGGAATGGTATGTCACAAAAAACATATGTTTTATTTATCTCACAATCCATGATCATATAGGTCCCAAAATCTTAGATTTACAATATCATAGACACAGTATTCACATGATGCAAACCACACATACAAGATAAGTCCCCGTTTATTTATATACCTAATACGGAAGGATGTTCACAGTGTTTCTTGAAATATTGCCATCGTCTAGTCCCGACCTTAGATACCTTGATCGAACCTGGCATGGCAAACCAGGTGAGTGGACCCTAACTTAAGTGAGTGAATAAGTTACAATAATCTGGTAAGAAGTCATTTGTGGATTCATACAAACAAGTTGGACACTTAACAATAATATACAGTAAGAATAAGGAATATTACTATTTATATCACAAGGAATATCTTTCACTCATTTCATAACAATAGGCATTTACACTTCAAAAACATATAATATCAACCAATGGCTTTCAAGCCTATGGGATTTAATTGACATGTTAGTGGTGGATTTTATAATTGGCATATGAAATTTACTATAATCGAGACCATCGTCATGAAATCGAAGAAGGCCGTCAATGGTCTATATTTAGAAGAATAGGTTTAAAACACACTGACATTGCCAGGTGAGTAGTGGTGGTGACTCTACAAGCTCGTTCCCCATCGCACATTGGCTAGTCCTCTGATCCACACACTTTAGCCAGTGCTACCAGTATGTATATCTTGTTAGATATTAGTTCATTCTCGCCTCTTCCTAGGAGTATCAACGTTTACCCTGAATGACCACCGGAAAAGGATCCTGACACACAATCATGTTCAAGCACATACAAGCCAGTACAAAGCGTACCATCACAGCAGGGCATCCTCAATCATACCACAATACAATCAGCAATTCATATGCACAAAATACAATCGAATTAGGCATACACAACCTTTCATAGGGGAAAAAATTGCCTAAGGGATTCATAGTTCAATCCGTAACTATGCATACTAAACACAAGGTATTCGCATACAACAACAATAAGGACAATCAATCAAAAACATCAATCAACAAACAAGGATCTTTGGAGAAACCGATGAGGTATAGATCTTACCTTTCTTGTCTCTGAACAAGTAGCTAATCCGTTGCCTTTATTAAGAGGATCCGAACCACCTATATAACCATAAGGCAAAGACAAAAACCATACTAAAAATACACAATTCAGAAGCCAAATAGACATCCTAGTTTCTTACCAATTCCACTCACCAAACCTATCAGAACTAATGATCAGATGCTACTGAGACCTCCTCCTTGGATGTATGATGTGATAGCCAAGAACACAGTAAGAATCAACCTAATTTGCAAACCCAATTTACCATGAAATTTCAGCACTTGGTTAGGGCAATAGGAAAAATTACGATTTCATGCACACAAGGTTTAGGGGTTGCAATTTCATGATAATATAGAAGGATTAGGTGTTAATTACATATATGATTAAAAAGAACAATATCAGAAACTAAGAAACAAGTCAATTGATAAAAATCAGCAACAATAGGGCATGCCAATTTTATACATAGGGAAGATTCAAAGGATGAATTTATGATTTTATAACAGGAATAGGTGCCAAACAATCATACAAACAAGAGGAACAATTTCAAAAACCAATTGAAGGATTAATCAAGGAATTTCAGCACCAATACCTAGGTAATTGCGATAAGGAAAAATATAGGGAAGAATTAACCTTATAATGATGAAACCAAGATAGCAAGATAGAGGATGGAAAGAAGTTTCCAACAAGCTACTACTTGCAGAAATCTGATCAAGGATGAAAGAATTCAGCTATGGTAAGTGTTAAGGAATTTTCAACAGCAAGGGTAAAGAGTAGGCTTTATCACGTGATAAGTTTATGTGTTTTTGGTGTGGGATTTTATATATGGCCGACTACTCTACTTATAAGGTTTAATGAGATTAATTTCTTTACTTTTAAGGCTAGATATAAGTAGATAATCCTTAGAATTTATATCTGGAATTATCTCTTAAGAACAAATAATGTACCATTAATGGTGGAAATAAAATAGGGGAGAAATGAAATCAGAAATGAACATTGAACTCTCACTACCATTTTTGTAAGATCCCGAATTTTGAGTCCTAGAAGTCCAAAAGCTAGTGCAAGTGAAAAAATCATTTTTCCCATGAAGAAAAGGATGTGTGATGGCGGAAATTAGTATGGAATGTCTAGTAATTATTTATGGTTTTAATTCCCTTTTATTTGGTTCTTTATTGGTTGATAATTACCTTAGAAAATAAAATCCCTAAAATTAAGGAAGGATAGTTACAGAATTTAAGTTTGATAATTATCTTACTTTAATCTAACCCTTAAAGTAAGGAAATTAATCCTATAACCACCTTATATAAAGAGGAAGCCAGCCACACATAAACCTTACACAGAAAATATACAAAATTCATCCAACCAAAAACCTTATACCTCCCTATTGCTGCCGAAATCTACTTAAACTTCAAAACAACATAACTCTCTCATCGTTTGTCGGATTCTTGAAAATAATAGCTTGTTGGAAAGCTCCTTCCATCATTTATACAACAATCTTGGGTGTTTTGTCTGGAGGTTTGTTTTTATTTGTCATAATTTAGGTTATAATTCAGAAGGATTAGGTTTCAAAATTTTGTGATTATGCCTTCAATTGATTTCTGTTGTTGTTCCTTTTGTTCGTATAATTGTTTAGCATCCTTTCATGATGTAAAATCATGAATTCTTCCTTTGAATCTTTCCTATACATAAAATCGACCTGCCTTACCTTTGCTTTATTTGTTGCCTATCTTGATCAATTAATTAACCTATTAATTAACCTTCTGATCTTGTTTTTTTTAGTTGTACATGTTACAAACACCTGATCCTTCCTTGTTAACATGAAATTGCAACCCTATTACCTTGTATGCATGAAATTGTAATTTATCTTGTGCCCTATTCTTAGTGCCGAAATTTACATAGTTAATTGGGATAGTAATTCAAATTGAATCTTGTTAAATTCTTGGCTATCACATCACACATCCAAAGGGAAGGCACCCGCGGCATCTGATCAATGATTTTTGATAGGTTTGGTGAGTGGAATTGGTAAGGAAATAAGGTATTTAATTGGTTATTGAGTATGCATGCTTAGTTTGGTTTTGTCTTTGCCTTATGATATTATAGGTGGTTTGGATCCCTTGAATAAAGGCAAAGGAATAGCTTCTTGTTTAGAGACAAGAGAGGTAGGATCTATGACTCATCGGTTTCTTCAGAAATCCTTGTTGTTTGCTTGTTAATTTCGGTACCTACATGTATAATAAGTATATATGTGCATATGTTGTAGTGAGTATGCTTGAATTGCGGATCAAGATGTGGTCTTCTAGGCTATACCGAACCCTTGAGTTAGGTTATGAGTGCCTAATTTGCATGTACTGTGTGGATTGAACATGTTGATTGTGTTCTGTCATGATTGAGAATACCATGTTGTAGTATTGTGCTATGTGCTTGCCTATGTGTGATTGTGTGTTAGGATCCTTTTTCGGTGGCCATTTGGGGTAAGCATTGATGCTCTTGAGGAGAGGAGAGGTTCTTACTGGTATGGGAGTTGTATGGGTGGTAATCTCCAGCATGATCCTTGTGTGGCTAGACACCTTGTCTTTGTATGGCAGGATGCCCTTATCCTTGTGTGGTTTAGATGCCTTTGTCCTTGTGTGGTTTGGATGCCTTTGTCCTTGTGTGGTTTGGATGCCTTTGTCCTTGTGTGGTTTGGATGCCTTATTCTTGTGTGGCAGGATGAATAGGCTTGTTGATTAGCTTGTGTGCTAACCCTTTTACCTTTTGTGTAGCGAAGCCTTAGACAACATAGATGGAAGGGGATGGCCTTTTCTGTTGACGAGAATGATTGATGTTTTTCCTGCTTGTGTACTTCTGATTTTTGGAAGTGTTTATAGTCCACCCTCAGCCTTAGTTTCGGCCCTAACCTTGGATTGATTCTTGAATTGTGTGATACCCTTAGATGTGTAGGGTTGATCTGTTAGATGTTTGTTTAAAATTTCTATAGATCTTATGATGTTATGACCCTACTGAGATTCTTGTAATCTCATCCTGTTGTTTTCACCAATTTTTCAGGCTTAGGTACATTTGCTGTTCGTGGTATCAGTGTGTGATAATCAATGCTGCATGGCAGGGCGACATCGCATCACATTTGCATATTTTTGTCTCCTTGGTTGCCTGCGCATACAATATGATCATTGATTGAACTATTTTTCTGGTTTCTCAAGTTTCCTCCTTTGCTTGTTGTTTTCAAACTATGTTGGGGGTTATTTGCTGGATATTTTGATCTCTATGGGACTTGTATGTTATGGATTCATTGATTAAATATAAAGACTTTCGCTGATGTTTTATTCACTCCATTTGGTACCAGAATATTTGTCCAATACCATACTCCAAACTTTAAAATCTTAAAGGAATTAATATGCTAAAATCGAAACTAGAAGGATAAGCCTTGTGGGATTCAGATAGGTTCTGGTTCGGACTTGTTTGGAGTAAGAGTCCCATTTACGAGAAAATTTTGGAGTATGAGATTTAGGTCCATACAATTTTTGGCTATCACACATCCATTTTTTCAGGGGTAAAATGGTCATTTTAGTTGCACTGGCTTCTGGATTTCTCGGACACAAAAATCGTGGTCTCACATAAGTCCACTCACCTTTTCTACCTATTTTTCTCAAATTTTTCTTTTTATGGAATTCCTGGAAAATTGGTCAAAATTGTAAGGACCCAAACTCAACCTATTAGGACGTTTTCCGCCGTGAAACCTAAATAAGCCATCGCAAGGTCCTATTTGAATCCCACAAGGCTCAAGTCACCTAATTGTCAATTTTATTGGTTGATTTATATGCTATTTAAAGGTTGGAGCATATTCATACATTGATGAATTTCTGGCTTATACTAAGTGAAAGAAAACATCAGCGGAAGACATATATTAATACTCAAAACAAGTGGAAACATAACACACAAGTCCCATAGGAATCTCAAAACATCAACCAATAGTATCATGCATATTTCGGAAGCAACAAAAAGAGAAAGAGGGATTGGAAAGTCAGAAAGAAAATCCACACAAGTTCAAAGACATGGCATGTTTATTCAATAGAAAAGTGGTGAAAATTCGTCCAGTTATGCAGCCTTGATCTCACACCTTTGGTACCAGCAACAAAGTACACACCTAAGCCTGCAAAGAGGGAGAAAAGAAGGGATGAGATTACAAGAATCTCAGTAGGGTCACAACATCATAAGTCCTAGGGAATCCCAATCAAACATCTCCTAAACAACATCAGATCAGCCCTACTCATCTAAGGGTATCACGCAATTCAAGAATCAATCAAAAGGGTTAAAGCCGAAACTAAGGCTGAGGGTGGACTACAAACATTTCTGAAAATCAGAAGTACATAGGCAGGAAAACTCATTGGGTTACTCTCGACAGTAAGAAAAGAAAAAGTTATCCCCTTCCACCTGTGTTGTCTAAAGCTTTGTTGCACAAAGGGTAAATGGTTAGACAATCAAAATTGCAGCAAGCCTTTTAGTTGTATCCGACATCCAGACTTGAACTGGCCTAGAAGCATTCTTGCAGCAGTGCATACAAGTTATCCTGTCACTCTTAAACCTCCCGGTTTGGTAAGCACTTCTCCTCTCCCTAGGAGCAACAATACTTACCTTGCATGACCAGCGACAAAAGGATCCTTCAAACAAAGCACAAACAGGTCACATACATACACACACACATAATACACGCATACACAAATCATAACAAAGGATCCTCAATCAAATCACAATACAAATCAAAGATCAATCCTCAAAGTCATAACCGAATCAGGCAACCTATTTTCCTATTAACTTTCGAGTTCCCTATTATCATAATCACACATTCCGCAAGCATATAACCAAGATAAGCAATCGAATTCACTCATATTCAAACAATAGGGTAACCAAAGGAACCGATGAGGCATAGATCCTACCTCTCATGTGCCTGAATCAGATGCAATCTTTTGCCTTTCCAATAAGATCAGAATCTCCTAAACAATTACAAGGTAAAGACCACACAATACTAGGCCACAAGACTACTTAATTAAAAACCAAAGGCATTGGGAATCCTTACCAATTAACCTACCCAAATCCAGCGGCCTAGATGCAGCAATATCTTTCCCCTGAATGCGTGATGTGATGGCCATTAACTTAGTAAGAATCTACTTGATATTTTACCCTAATTCAATATACAAATTTCTGCAACACCTTAAGGTTCATAGGGAAATTTTCGATTTCAACATTAGAGAGGTTAGGGGTTGTGATTTCATGAAGTTAAGAAAGGAATAGGTGTTTAGAACATGTATAATCAAAAGAAACAAGGTCAGAATCCAATAGGTTAATCAGTTGATCAAGATAGGCATCAATAGGGCAAAGATAGGGCATGCTGATTTCATGAATAGGGAAGATTCAAAGGATGAATTCATGATTTTAAAATCATGAATGAATGCTAAACAATTATACAAACAAAAGGAACAATAACAAAAATCAATTGAAGGCAGAATCACACAATTTTAAAACCTAACTCTGCCGAATTTCGACCTAAATTATGGCAAAGAAAAACTAATCTCTAGAAGAAAAACCCAAGATTTTTGGATAAAGAACGAAAAGGGCTTTTCAACAAGCTATTATTTATAAAATCTGACAAAAGATGAGAGAGTTATACTATTTTGAAGTTCAAGCAGATTTTAACAATTCTGCCGAAATACAATTTAAATTTTAATAAAGAAAAACTAACCTTCAGATAAAAAACCTAATATTTTTGGAAAATTTATAAAGAGATATTTCCAACAAGCTATTATTCACAAGAATCCGACAAAGGATGAGAGAGTTATGTTTGAAGTTCAAATAGATTTTGACAATTCTGTCAAAATACGATTTAACTTTTAACAAAGAAAAACTAACCTTAAGATGAAAAACCTATGATGGTTGGAAAGAGGATGAAGAGAGCTTTCCAACAAGCTATTATTCACAAGAATCTGATAAAGGATGAGAGAGTTATGCTAAGATGAAGATCAAAGAGTTTTGGCTAGAGTTTAGGTAAAAATCGGAAATTGAGAAGAAATGGATAAATTACGAAATTTCTATATGGGTTTTGGTATGTTTAGGTGGGATATGCTGGCCACTCTTTTATAGGTATCTAAGGAGGTTTAACTAAGAGATAAATCCGTATATTTAAGGTTAAAAAGATAATTAAAGGATAATTCTATTAGATGAATAATTTTATTTAAAAGGATAAATATATTAAAAGAGAAAATTTTTAAAAAAGGAAGAATTATCTAATAACTTAGATAATAAGGGATAAAAATAAGGATAATTAATATAAAAATATCATAATTAAAATAGAAAATATCTGGCAACAACCATTTTAGGCCATTGTGCATCCATTTCTTCAGGGGCCAAATAGTCATTTCAGCTGCAGCAGCTCCTGGACTTCCTAGACTCCTGGACATCTAAACTAGGAAGGATCGAGGTCTCACAAAAATTGAAAAGTCAACAGAGACGTGTCACCGCCAGAGACTGCCATGTGTCAAAACCTCATTGGTCTTTCGATCCTGGTTTGACCTAACTCTAATCCGATCTAGTTTGACTAGTCTAGCTAAACTCGGTATAACTCGGCTTGGTTTGACCCAAACCGGGTTAGACCTACCCTAAACTGATGACAAGTCAAAGGGTTCCTAACCCGAGCTACCTGTCATTTGGTCCCTTGAATAGACGACCCATTATTCAAATGACTCATGGACGACTTGTCGTCCACTGAGTGGTTTTCAATCTCTGGACACCATTCAAAGGTTGAAAACCCTAGCTGGCGATTCACCTCTCCAGCCGGTGAATCGCCCTCGAATCCATCCCAAAGTCTTTGCACACTCATCCGCATCATAACCTAGTATTAATCGAACAATTTCATCAATCAAAAGATGAGATCCAAGTTTTAAAAAATATCTACCACACCCACCTCGAAAACTTGTCGGAAAGTGTCTGAATCTCACTCGATTCTGTCCAATCAATGCACCAGTTGATTTTGTATCCCTCGGGTTTGGGAGAAAATGGGGTGCACAACATAAATGCCCAATTCGTGCATTTCCTCTAGGAAAAACTCCTGGAGTGGGTGAGCCGCTGGATACGGCCAATTTGACACCCAGCCCCACAAGATACAGCGTCGTTTCACCCTTTGTGAAATGACATCAGTTTCAGCTATCCGACTTCTCCCTCTTAGGCAGATCAAAACTGTAAGGCATGGTTTCGGTTTGACCATCCCTGTCAAAACGACGCACTAGCCTATCGTTAAAATTCAATTAATATAATATTAATTTATTTAAATAATAATAATAGAATAATATAATAATATAATTTATTTAAATTTTTAATAAACTTGTAAAAATCATAAAAAATAGTAAAAAAATATCCAGAAAATTTATACATGCTCTTTATGAACAGTAAAACCTATATAGACCTAAATTTCAAAACTTTCATAATTTTTATGAAATTTTTTAAAAATAACAAAATAGGGTATTAAATTTCCTAAAATTTCTAACTCAAATTACCAAATTCCAAGCATACCTAAGGATTCAAATCACCTCAGACAGTTGAATGGTCCTTAATTCTAATTAATAGTCTTCATACACGCTATAAATTTTATCCTTCATTACATACATATGCATATAAATATATATATCTACCTTATACGGCATCCCAACATTTACCTAAATTATATTCCTTTTAAAAACAAATCTAAATCTTCACATCCTACCCTTCTTATAACAGGTTTCGTCCCTGAAACTGCTAGAACTAAGTTAAGAAAGTACTAGGATAGGATACTAGACCGTACCTTGATTCTCAAACATATATAGGTACTGGGTCCTCATCTGAGCCTCAAGTTCCCATGTTTGTTCCTCATACTGAAAACTTTTCCATAAACCTCTCACCATTGGTACCGTATTATTTCTAAGATTTCTCTGTATCCGATCCAAAATACGTATAGGTTGAGTAAGGAATGTCATATCCTTAGCCACCTCCATTGGCGGTATTTCTATCATATGATCCGGGTCTGTTATATACTTTCGAAGCATAGATACATGAAAGATGTTGTGTATTCTTTGTAAATCATCAGGTAGCCTCAATCTATAAGCCACTGGTCTGATTCTTTCAATAATTTCATAAAGACTAATATATCATGGTGCTAATTTACCTGTTCTCTATAACTGGATGGTACCTTTCCACAGTGCTACCTTAAAAAATGTCAAATTGCCAACTTCAAGTTATAAAGGTCTACATCGTACATCTGCATAATTCATTTGATGATCTTGAGCCATTCTCGGATGATCTCGCACTAGTTTTCACCTTGTCCAAGGTAAAATCTAATAATCCGGCTCCTTCTAAGCTTCGTTCTCCTACCTCTGACCAATATAAGGGTGTCCTACATGCTTTTCCATAAAGAGCTTCATACGATGCCATGCCCATACTTTCTTGATAACTGTTGTTATATGCAAACTCGACTAATGACAAGTATCGATCCCAACTTCCTTGAAATTCCAATATACAAGTCCCATAACCTGTCTTCCAAAACCTAAATAATTCTTTCTGATTGTCCATCCATCTAAGGGTGAAATCCAGTGCGAAACGTAAACTGTCGACCTAAAGCTACTTCTAGCTTATCCCAAAATCAAGAAGTAAAACGAGGATCTCGATCTGATACTATCAATACTAGCACTCCAAGTAGTTGGATTATCTCTTGTATGTATAACTCGGCCAATTGCTCCAATGTGTCACTCACCTTCATAGCTAGAAAGTGTGCACTTTTAGTCAATTGATCTACAATAACCCATATCGCATCTGTGAGACACGATTTCTGCGTCCTAGAAATCCAGAAGCCAGTACAAGTGAATGACCATTTTGCTCCTGAAGAAATGGATGTGTGATAGTAAAAAATGGTATTGAAGGTTTAGTGTTCATTTATGACTCCATTCTTCCTTTATTTCATTTCCTTATTGGTTTAATATTATCTTAGATGATAATTTCCTAAAATTAAGGGGATAATTCCAGAATTTAATTCTAATGATTATCTCCCCATATCTAACCTTTAAAGTAGGAAAAATTAATCCTATTACACCCTAGAAAAGGATTAGCTGGCCACACTTGTCCACAGACACCAAAAGCACACAAAATTATCAAGCAATCAAACCCTACCCTTTGCTGCCAATATTTTCTAGCCTTCACCATAACCGAATTCTTTCATCCTTTGTCAAATTTCTGCAAATAATAGCTTGTTGGAATGCTCTTTTCATCCTCTATCTAACTATCTTGTTTTTGAACATTAGAATTTCAGTTCTTCCCTGTCAAAATCTTTGTCGCAATTTGCTGAGTATTTGTGCCGAAATCCTTTTATTCATCCTTCTATAGGTTTTTGTTGTTGTTCCTTTTGTTCATATGATTTTTTGGTACCTATCCAAGTTATAATATCATGAATTTCATCCTTTGAATCTTCCCTATGTGTGAAATCGACATGCCTTATACCTTTGCCTATCGTTGTCGATTTTAAGCAACTAACTTACCTATTGGTTTCTGATCTTGTTCCTTTTAATTGTGTGTATTATTAACACCTAATCCTTCCTTGTTAACATGAAATCGCAACCCCTAAAGCTTGAATGCATAAAATAGCAATTTCCCTGGTGAACCCTATCTTAGAGCCGAAATTTGTATGGTTGATTAGGGTGATAAATTAGGTTGATTCTTATTGAGTTCTTGGCTATCATATCACATATCCAAAGGGGAGGCACGTGTGGCATCTAATCACTGGTTTCTGATAGGTTTGGTGAGTGGAATTGGTAGGGAAATAGCATGTTTACTTGATTAATGAGTATGCATACTTAGTATGGTTTTGTCTTTGCCCTATTATGTGATAGGTGGTTTGGATCCTATAAATAAAGGCAAAAGAATAGCTTCTTGTTCAAAGACAAGAGAGGTAGGATCTATACTTCATTGGTTTCTTCAGAGATCTTTGTTGTTTGTTTGTTATTTTCAGTGCATATTTTTTGTGATAAGTGTATGCACATGAATTGTGTGGTGTATGCATGAATTTCAGATTAAGATATGATCCTTTAAGCATTTTTGAACTCTTGAGATAGGTTATATGCCCCTAATTCGTATTTATTGTGTGCATTGAACATACTGATTGTGTTTTTTCATGATTGAGGATGCCCTATTGTGGTATTGTTCCTTGTACTTGTTTGTGTGTGCTTGTAAGTGTTTGTGTGTCAGGATTCTTTTTCCAGTGGCCATTTGTGGTAAGCACTGATGCTCCTTAGGAGATAAAAGGTTTATACCGGTATAGGAGTTATATGGGTGGCAATCCCCAGCATGTGCACGTTGGATGCCTAGTCCTTGTGAAGGCTAGATGCCTTGTCCTGTGTGCTGGCAAGATGCCCTTATCCTTGTGTGCTGGCAAGATGACCTTATCCTTGTGTGCTGGCAAGATGATCTTATCCTTGTGTGCTGGCAAGATGCCCTTATCCTTGTGTGCTGGCAAGATGCCCTTATCCTTGTGTGCTGGCAAGATGCCCTTATCCTTGTGTGGTTTGGATGCCTAGTCCTTGTGTGGATAGATGCCTTGTCCTGTGTGCTGACAAGATGAATAGATTTGTTGATTAGGTTGTGTGCTAACCTTTACCCTTTGTGCAACGAAGCCTTGGACAATACATGTGGAAGGGGATTGTAACGACCCCAAATCCTAACCTATTATTAATTTCTCCGATTAGGGCCATTACCGCCGTGAAACTCAGACAGGCCCAAGAACCAGGACGTATCTGAATTCCACAAGGTTTACTTATCAAATTCTTGATTTTTAGCATGTACATTTGTTATGTTCATTAGTTATTGGAGCATGATATTGGACATGTATTCTGGTATCATACGAAGTGAATAAAACATCAGCGAAAGTCTTTAAATAAAATCAATGTATCCACAACTCACAAGTCCCATAAGGATCCAAACATCCAGCAAGTTAATTCCCAAAATAAAACAGAAACAAGTAAAGGAGGAACCTTGAAAACCAGAAAAATAGTCCAATCATAATTCATGTTATATGCGCAAGCAATCAAGGATCAAGTATGCTAATGTGATGCGATATCGCCCTGCCGTGCAGCCTTCATCTCACACACTGGTACCACAGATAGTGGATTTACCTAAGCCTTAAAAATGGTGAATACACAACAGGATGAGATTACAAGAATCTCAGTAGGGTCACAACATCAGAAGATCTACAGAAATCTTAAACACAAATCTCCCAAACAACATTAGATCATTCCTACACATTTATGGGTATCACGCAATTCAAAAATCAATCAAAGGGATAGGGCCGAAACTAAGGCTGAGGGTGGACTGCAAACACTTTCGAAAATCAGAAGTACACAGACAGGTAAAACTCATCAGATTGCTCTCGGTAATAAGAAAAAGAAAGGCCATCTTCTTCCTTTTGTGTTGTCCAAGGCTTACTGAAAAAAGGGTAAAAGATTAGCACACAAGCTAATCAGTAACCCTATTCATCCTGCCACACAAGGACAAGATATCCCAAGCCACACAAGGACAAGGATATCCCAAACCACACAAGGATAAGGGCATCCTACCACACAAGGACAAGACTTCTAGCCACACAAGAACTAGTCATCTAGCTCGTGCATGCTGGGGTTTACCACCCATACAACTACCATACTAGTAAGAGTCTCCCCTCTCCCAAGGAGCATCAGTGCTTACCCCGAATGGCCATCGGAACAGGATCCTAACACACAAACATGTACAAGCACACACAAGCAAGCGCAAGCACAAGCACAATACCATAACAGGGTATCCTCAATCATGTTAGAACACAATTAGCTTATTCAATTCACATATCATATGCAATTCGAGCACTCAAAACCTAACTCAAGGGTTCGGTATAGCCTATAGGTTTCATATCTCAATCCGCAATTCTTGCACATATCCTACAATCAATTCGCATGTAATAATAACAAGGCCATGCATCGAAAACAACAAACAAACAGCAGGGATCTCTAGAGAAACCGATGAAGCAAAGATCCTACATCTCTTGTCTCTGAACAAGAAGCTATTCCTTTGCCTTTATTTAATAATTCCGAACCACCTATAGTTTCACAAGGCAAAGACAAAACCAAACTAAGCATGCATACTCAATAGCCAATTGAATATCTTATTTTCTTACCAATTCCACTCACCAAACCTATCAGAAAATAGTGGTCAGATGCTGCAGGTGCCTCCCCTTTTGATGTGTGATGTGATGGCCAAGAATTTAACAAGATTAAACCTGAATTACCACCCAATTTAACTATATATATTTCGTAAGCATATGATAGAAGATAGTTTGCGATTTCATGTTAGAAAGGTGTAAGGGTTGCGATTTCATGTTAACAAAGAGGGATTAAGTGTTTATAACTTATACAATAAAAAAAAACAAGATCGGAATCTAATAGGTTCATCAATTGATCAAGATAGGCAACAATAGGGCAAGGGTAGGGCATACTGATTTCATGTATAGAAAAGATTCAAAAGATGAATTCATGATTTTATAACATGAATAGATGCCAAACAATCATATGAACAAGAGGAACAACAACAAAAATCAATTAAAGATAGAATCACACAATCTTGAACCCTATTCCCGTTGAAATTAGACTTATCTTATGATAAATAAAATCTAACCTCCTGATGAAAAACAAAATATTTATGGAAAGAGAATGAAGAGAGATTTCCAACAAGCTGTTATTCTCAGGAATCCGACAAAGGATGCGAGAGTTATGCTATTTTGAAGTTCAAGCAGATTTTGATAATTCTGCCAAACTTCAATTTAACTTTTAACAAAGAAAAACTAACCTCCAAATGAAAAATCAAAGATGGTTGAAAATAGAATGAAGAGATCTTTCTAGAAAGCTATTATTTGCAGGAATCCGATAAACGATGAGAGAGTTATGCTTGTTTGAGCTTCTAGCGGATTACAATAAAAATTGGGAGGTGTAGGGTTTTTAGGTCTTACGAATTTTATTTGTTTTCTGTATAAAATCTTTGTGTGGCAGACTTCCTATTTATATAAGATAGTTATGGAATTAAAATCTCTACCTTAAAGGCTTAATTAAAGTAAGATAATTATCAGAATTAAATTCTGTAATTATCCTCCCTTAAACTAAGGATTTTTATTTCCTAAGGAAATTACCAACCAATAAAGAATCAATTTAAAGGGAATTAATACCAGAAATAATTAGTAGACATCCCTTAACAATTTCGGCCATCACACATCCTTTTCTTCAGAGGCAAAATGGTCTTTTTTACCTGCACTGGCTTCTGAACTTCTAAGACTCAAAATTCAGGGTCTCACATCCTCTCCTCCTTAAAAGAATTTCGTCATCGAAATTTTAGCACAAATACCTAAGCAAACAGATAAGGAAATTTTGCACGCATAGATTCCTCAGTCTCCCAAAACTATTCCTCAATTTGACCATTATGGTAAACAACTCATACCATAGGCACGCTTCAACTGTGAAGCTATCGAACTGACCGATCTAGTATGACAATTGGCTATACGGGATAGGATAGGTCTTTAGCAACTTCGACTGGGGGTTATTCGAGCACATGGGTAGGGTCTCGAACATATTTTCTCAATATTGAAACGTGAAACACGTTGTGAATTCTTTTCATATTTGGAGGTAAGGCAAGTCGGTATGCAACAGGGCCGATCCTCTCGACAACGTCATATGGACCAATGTAACGAGGTGCTAGCTTACCTCGCTGCTGAAAATGAAGGACTCCTTTCTATGGGGCGACCTTCAAAAACACTTTGTCACCTACCGCAAATTCCAACTCCCTTCATCGGTTATCAGCGTAGTTTTTCTGCCGATATTGGGCTGTTTTTAGCCATTGTTGAATCAAGTTCAACTACTCTGTTGCTTGATCAATCAATTCCGGATTGTCTAGGCATCTCTCACCTATTTCATTCCAGAAAATGGGTGTTCTGCAACATCTTCCATATAATGCTTCGTAAGGTTCCATACCAATGCTTACATGAAAACTATTATTGTAAGCAAATTCTGCCAATGGCAGGCATCGATCCCAACCGGTTTGCTGGTCCAACACACTCGCACGTAACATGTCTTCGAGTGTCTGAATCGTCCTTTCTGATTGACCATCGGTCTGGGGATGAAATGCTGTACTGAAATTCAATCTCGAACCCAACACATTCTGGAATTTCTCCCAAAATCGTGAGGTGAAACGGGGGTCACGATCTGAAACGATGGAAACTGGCACTCCATGCAATCGAACAATCTCGTCCAAGTAACGAACAACCAATTTCTCAGGTGTAACCATCACACGTATAGAACGGAAGTGTGCCGATTTGGTCTATCGATCCACGATCACCTAAATGGCATCGTATCCTTGCTGCGATCTAGGCAAGCCGGTCACAAAATCCATTGTGACATGCTCCCACTTCCATTCTGGAATCGGGAGTGATTGAAGTAGACCAACGGGTCGTTGATGTTTGATCTTTACTTGTTGACATATGAGGCATCAGGCAACGAACTTAGCAATCTGGCTTTTCATGTTTGGCCACCAATACTGCTCCTTTAAATCTCAGTACATCTGAGTGCTTCCGAGATGGATAGCGAACTTCAAACTATACACCTCCGATAGAATAAGGTTACGAATATCAACATTTTGTGGAACACATACCCGATTTCTGAAGACAAGCACTTCGTTATCTCATATTCTGAAATCACGAACTATGGCATCAACACCATCAGAAGTTGCTTCCGAATTTTAATCAATTTTGGATCTTCTAATTTCTGATTCTGGATTTCCTCAATCAAGGTAGGCGTGACTTCGATTCGTGCCAATAACAATCCAGAAAAATCAATGCCACGATGCACACGATTAGCTTTCAAATCTAGCAACATAGGCATGTAATGGGTGCGCAAGTAAGCCAAAACTGTTAGGGAAGGAGGATGAAACTTTCGGCTCAAGGCATCAACAACAACATTTTCCTTTCCAAGATGATATTCGATGATCAAATCATAGTCTTTAATCAGCTCTACCCATCTTCATTGTCTTATATTCAATTCCTTTTGCGTGATGAGGTACTTCAGGCTTTTGTGGTAAGTGAAGATTGGGCACGTCTCGCTGTATAAGTAAGGTTGCCATATTTTCAATGCAAACACCACAGCTGCAACTCCAAATCATGAGTAGGGTAGTTGCTTTCGTGCGGTCGTAATTGTCAGGAAGCATAAGCAACGACTTTTCCGTCTTGCATCAATACGCATCCAAGTCCAGATTTCGACGTATTGTTGTAAACCACATACTCCTTTCCGCAAATAGGTAAGGTAAGGATAGGTGTGGAAACTAACTGGTTTTTCAGTTCTTCGAAACTTCACTGGCATTTCTCGTTCCACACGAACGGGTCACCCTTGCGCATCAATTTTATCAATGGTTCGGCAAGCGATGAAAAATTCATCACAAAGCGACGGTAGTATCCTGTTAAGCCAAGGAAACTACGAACTTCAAACATAGTTCGTGGTGGTTCCCAAGCAACTACGGCTTCAATCTTATTTAGATCAACAAACACACCTTGGGCGGAAACAATATGGCTAAAGAAACCAACTTCGCGTAACCAGAATTCGCATTTGGAGTACTTTGCAAACAACTGCCGATCCTTCAAAACATTCAGCACAATCCGCAAATGCTTAGCATGTTCCTCTTTCGATTTTGAATAAATCAGAATGTCATCGATGAAGACTATCACAAATTTATCCAAAAAATCATGGAACACACGATTCATCAGGTCCATAAACATAGCTGGTGCATTGGTTAAACCGAATGGCATAACTAGAAATTCGTAGTAGCCGTATTGCGATCTGAACACGATCTTCGGAATATCAGCATCATGAACTCGCAATTGATGGTATCTAGATCTGAGGTCGATCTTGGAGAACACGATTGCACCTGGAGTTGGTCGAACAAATCATCGATGCGCAAAGGGTACTTGTTCTTCACGGTCACACGATTCAACTGCGGATAGTAGATGCATAATTGTAACGAGCCATCTTTCTTCTTTACGAACAAGACACGTGCTCCCCAAGGTGACACACTAGGTCGGATGAAATAGCAATCCAGCAAATCTTCCAATTGTGTTTTTATTTCCTTCATTTCCACAGGATCCATACGATACAGAAGAACTGAAATCAGATTTGTACCAGGCACTAACTCAATGCCGAATTCCACTTCCCTTGCTGGTGGTAAACCGGCTATGTCTTCTGGAAATATTTACGGAAATTCGCGAACCACTGGAATAGAATCCAAATTCGAGGATTCTTTAGAAATATCATGTATGTGCGTGAGGTACGCTGTACATCCTTTGTCGATCAATCGTTTTGTATCAAGCTAAGAAATCATGCAAGTTGGAACCACTCGCCTATCACCTTTAAAACAGTACTCGGCATCATCAGGAAAAAATGAACCACACACGTTTGGTGAAACACTCCATACGAGCTTGATATTTCGCCAGACAGTCCATGCCTAAGATTACATCCCAATTGTCAAGATTCCTTCAATAATTTTGTAATCACGATGGGAAGTCTCTCGGCTTCCTTACGATGCGCCGATTGTATAAGTTCAAGTGGAGGAATAGGTTCTTCCACAGGCATGGGAGCAGGAGCATTCTGAAATTGCGTCTTCGTACGCTGCTGATTTGCAGCAATTCCTTGCGATACGTTTAGGATTTATGCCATCACATGATCGATGGCTAGTGCGGCTGGTGCCTCAGGTTGGTTTTCGAGCTTAGCTTGCCCTCCCTGCTCAGTTTGTGCATTTAACTCCTCTTGCTCAACAGTTTGCTGTTTAGCCTGAACCTCATACCTACCCCATCGATCCCTTGTAGCGTTCAACCTTGCCATACTATACAATCATACAATTGTTACTTAACACATAACTAAATATGATATACTATGAAAAGAAGGTGTACCTGGTGGACAGGCATGCACCGGACGATACGCATATTCTGGAAAACAAAATACACTACCACACAAATACTCACAAGTTTCAGAAATCATATGTACACATGCAATGCACACTAGGCAATTACACCAACACTCCCTTAAGTGTTCGGCAACAATACTATCATACAAATCATTCTTGGAAATCAAGGCAACAACTCTAAAGACAATGATAAGAAGTCACATAGGGACAATTAGTATTATGGAAAAAACACACATTCGGAAATGAAAAAAATACATTAAGATTTAGTAGAACACATCAAGGCATACCAGGCATAAGAGCATTCATAAACACACAGCAAATCAGATTATCATTCTCATTATTTAAATCTTACAAATCAATCCCTTTTTAGCATTAGTTTACTTTCGGGTATTAGCCCCTAAGTGAGTGAGTGAGTGTGTGCGCATGTTCTTACCAACAAATATAAAATCAACAAACAAGTTAGCATATAACCAATTATATTCCTTAAACCAGGCTCTGCTACCAAACTTGTAACAACTCCAAATCCTAACCTATTATTAATTGTTTCGATTAGGGCCATTACTGTCGTGAAACTCAGACAAGCCCAAGAACCAGGATGTATCTGAATTCCACAAGGCTTACTTATCAAATTCTTGATTTTTAGCATGTACATTCGTTATGTTCATTAGTTATTGGAGCATGATATTGGACATATATTCTGGTATCATACGGAGTGAATAAAATATCAGTGGAAGTCTTTAAATAAAATCAATGACTCCACAACTCGCAAGTCTCATAAGGATCCAAACATCTAGTAAATTAATTCCCAAAATAAAATGGAAACAAGTAAAGGAGGAACCTTGAAAACCAGAAAAATAGTCCAATCATAATTCATATTATATGTGCAAGCAATCAAGGAACAGGTATGCTAATGTGATGCGATCTCGCCCCGTCGTGAAGCCTTGATCTCACACACTGGTACCACGGAGAGTGGATGTACCTAAACCTGAAAAATGGTGAATACACAACAGGATGAGATTACATGAATCTCAGTAGGGTCACAACATCATAAGATTTACAGAAATCTTAAACAAAAATCTCCCGAACAACATTAGATCACTCCTACATATCTATGGGTATCACGCAATTCAAAAATCAATCAAAGGGATAGGGCTGAAACTAAGGCTGAGGGTGGACTACAAACACTTCCTAAAATCAGAAGAACACAGGCAGGTAAAACTCATCAGATTGCTCTCGGCAATAGAAAAAAGAAAGGACGTCCCCTTTCACCTGTGTTGTCCAAGGCTTACTGCACAAAGGGTAAAAGGTTAGCATACAAGCTAATCAGTAAGCCTATTCCTCCTACCACACAAGAACAAGACATCCCAAGCCATACAAGGACAAGGGTATCCCAAACCACACAAGGATAAGGGCATCTTACCACACAAGGATAAGGGCATTTTACCACACAAGGACAAGACATCCCAAACCACACAAGGACAAGGGTATCCCAAACCACACAAGGATAAGTGTTCTAGCTACACAAGGACTAGTCATCTAGCGCACGAATGCTAGGGTTTTCCACCCATACTATAATGACCCTAATTCCTACTTATTAAAATTTGCTCCGATTAAGGCCATTACCGCCGTGAAATCCAAACAAGCCCAAAGATACCTAGAACCTATTTGAATCCCACCAGGCTTACCCATTCAATTTTTAATAACAAATGTAGCATGATATTGGACAATCATTCTGGTATCATACGAAGTGAATAAAACATCAGCAGAAGTCTTTAAATTTAATTATTGGAATCAAAACACATAAGTCCCATAAGGATCCAAATAACCAGCAAGAAATCCTCCAACATGTTCCAAAACATAACAAGCAAAAGAGGGATCTTGAAAAACCAGAAAAGTAGTCCAATCTATGATCATATTGTATGCGCAAGCAACCAAGGAAATAGGAATGCAAAGGTGATGCAATATCGCCCTGCCGTGCAACCTTGATCTCACACACTGGTCCCACGAACAGTGAATGTACCTAAGTCTGAAAAAAATGGTGGAAACAACAGAATGAGATTACAAGAATCTCAGTAGGGTCACAACATCATAAGATTTGCAGAAACCATAAACACAAATCTCCCAAACAATATCAGATCATTCCTAGCAACTAAAGGGGATCACGCAATTCAAGAATACAGTTAAAAAGGGTAGAGCTGAATCTAAGGCTGAGGAGGGACTACAAATACTTCTGAAAACTCAGAAGTACACAGACAGGTAGAACTCATCAGATTTTTGTGTGGCTGACTTCCTATTTATATAAGATGGTTATGAGACTACAATCCCTATTTTCAAGGCTTAATTCAAGTAAGATAATTATCAAAATTAAATTCTGTAACTATCCCCCCTTAAACTTAGGATTTTTATTTCTTAAGATAATTATCAACCAATAAAGAATCAATTTAAATGGAATTAATACCAGAAATAATTACTAGACATCCCTTACCAATTTCGGCCATCACATATCCTTTCCTTCACGGGAAAAATAGTTTTTTTCACCTGCACTGACTTCTGGACTTCTAGGACTCAAAATTCAGGGTCTCACACATACAACTCCCATACCAGTAAGAGCCTCCCCTCTCCCAAGAAGCATCAGCGCTTACCCCGAATGGCCATCGGAACAGGATCCTGACACACAAACATGTGCAAGCACACACAGGCAAGCACAAGCACAATACCATAACAGGGTATCCTCAATCATGTCAGAACATAATTAGCTTATTCAATTCACATATCATATACAATTCGGGCACTCAAAACCTAACTCAATGGTTCGGTATAGTCTATATGATTCATATCTCAATCCGCAATTCTTGCACATATCCTACAATCAATTCGCATGCAATAATAACAAGGCCATGCATCGAAAACAACAAACAAACAACAGGGATCTCTGGAGAAATCGATGAGACATAGATCCTACATTTCTTATCTCTGAACAAGAAGCTATTCCTTTGCCTTTATTTAATAATTCCGAACCATCTATAATATCACAAGGCAAAGACAAAACCAAACTAAGCATGCATACTCAATAACCAATTGAATATCCTATTTCCTTACCAATTCCACTCACCAAACCTATCAGAAACCAATGATCAAATTCTGTAGGTGCCTCCCCTTTTGATGTGTGATGTGGTAGCCAAGAATTTAACAAGATTCAACCTGAATTACCACCCAATTTAACTATGTATATTTTGGCACTAAGCATAGGAAAGAAGATAGTTTGCGATTTCATGTTAGCAAGGTGTAATGGTTGCGATTTCATGCTAACAAAGAGGGATTAAGTGTTTATAACTTATACAATCAAAAGAAACAAGATTGAAATCCAATATGTTCATCAATTGATCAAGATAGGCAACAATAGGGTAAGGGTAGGGCATACTATTTTCATGTATAGAAAAGATTCAAAGGATGAATTCATGATTTTATAACATGAATAGATGCCAAACAATTATACGAATAAGAGGAACAACAACAGAAATCAATTGAAGACAGAATCACACAATCTTGGACCCTAATCTCGTTGAAATTCGACTTATCTTACGATAGAGAAAAACTAACCTCCTGACAAAAAAACCAGATATTTGTGGAAAGAAGATGAATAGAGCTTTCCAGAAAGCTATTATTTGAAAGAATCCGACAAAGGATGAGAGAGTTATGCTATTTTAAAGTTTAAACAGATTTTGACAATTCCGCCGAATTCAATTTAACTTTTAACTATGAAAGCTAACCTCCAAATGAAAAACCAAAGATGGTTGGAAAGAGTATGAAGATATCTTTCCAGAAATCTATTATTCATAGGAATCCGATAAACGATAAGAGAGTTATGCTTGTTTGAAGTTCCAGCGGATTTCAAGAGAAATTGGGAGGTGTAGGGCTTTTAGGTCTTACGAATTTTGTGTGTTTTCTATATAAGATTTTTGTGTAGCTGACTTCCTATTTATATAAGATGGTTATGCGATTAAAATCCCTACCTTAAAGGTTTAATTAAAGTAAGATAATTATCAGAATTAAATTCTGTAATTATCCCCCTTAAACTTATGATTTTTATTTCCTAAGGTAATTATCAACCAATAAAGAATCAATTTAAAGGGAATTAATATCATAAATAATTACTAGACATCCCTTACCAATTTCAGCCACGAGAATCCTTTTCTTCAGGTGAAAAATGGTCTTTTTCACCTGCACTGGCTTCTAGACTTCTAGAACTCAAAATTCAGTGTCTCATAGGGATGATCTTTTCTATTGACAAGATTGAGAGATGATTTTTCCTGCCTCTGTATTTTTTATTTTCAAAAGTGTTTATAGTCCACCCTTAGCCTTAGCTTTTGGCCCTATCTCTTTTTGGTTGATTAATGAATGCGTGATACCCTCTAGTGGTATAGGCTAATCTGATGTTATTTGGGAGATGTTTGTTTAAGATTTCTGTAGATCTTATGATGTTGTGACTACTGAGACTCTTGTAATCTCATTCTGTTTTTTTCACCATTTTTCAAGCTTAAGCATATCCTCTGTTCGTGGTACCAGTGTGTGAGATCAAGGCTGCACAGTGGGGCGATATAGCATCACATTCGCATACTTGTTTCCTTGATTACTTGCGAATATAACATGAAGATTGATTAGATTTCTGATTTTTGGAATGTTTCCTTTGTTTGCTTGTTTCGAAAATTTACTGGGGATTTACTTGCTGGATTGGACCACCAACAAAATCTATCATCACATGCTCCCATTTCCATCCAGTATGGAAAGGGGTTGTACCACTCCACCTGGTCTTTGACTTTCTCCCTTAACCAATTGGCATGTCATATATTGAGAAACAAACTGTGCAATATCCTTCATACCTGGCTCCCTGTAAACTTCACAAAGATTTTGATACATCTTAGTGCCTCCTGGATGCATAATATAGGTTGAGACATGTTCTTCTATCATAATGGCACTCTTTAGTTTTTTATCTTGCAGAATCCATATTCACTCTCTGCATAACAAAATCCCATTTTCTCTTAATCAATATTGAGATTCCGTTTGTTCCTTCAAATCCTCCGTAGCCCGTAGGACTTCCAGATCAACTCTTTGTTGAGTTATAATCTCTTCGATTAATAATGTAACGACCCGACCCCTAGAACTTCGGACTCCCGGCCTAGCGGGCCTGGACGTGTATGTGAGCGTGATGGATCACAACTGTAACGCTGAGTTGGGCTTCTAACCACATGGCCCAAAAGATTCATTTTGTTACAAATGATACCATCACACAGCACATATAAGTCCAAGACCTCCTCCACTCCTTTTCGATGTGGGATTGGGTAACACGACCACCCCCTATGCAGGTTGGGTCTCACAATCTCCCCTCCTTATAGATCTCGTATCCTCACGAAGGGAGCCCAAACGTAACTGACTTGGACCCAAATGTAAACACATAACACAGCCCAAGCCCAGACTGAAGAGGGAGCGAGATCTGCTTTGCTACCATTTGTCACGACCCAGCCCCCATACCCCTGGCTAAATAGGCCCAGAAATATAATTGCGTGTGACAGATCACAACTGCAAAGCTCGGTTAGGCTTCTAACCATATGGCCCAAAAGATACATCTTGTTACAAATGATACCATCACACAACACATATAAGCCCAAGACCTCTCCCACTCCTTTTACATAGGCTGGGTCTCACAAATAATAGTTCCACTGTAAACTTGGCTATCAATGCTCCATCATTAGTGCTACTTATCTCAAGTCCTATAGTCCTCATCTCTGCCAGTAAAGGGAAGTAAACATCTCTAATATAAGCTAAAAATGCTGTCAACTTATTACTTAATGCATCAGCCACTATGTTGTCCTTTCTCAAATGATAATCTATGATCAAATCATAGTCCTTAATCAATTCTAACCATCTCCTTTCCCTTGAGTTAAGTTCATTTTGTTTCATCAAATACTTAAGGCTTTTATAATCAGTAAATATCCTACAGGTCTCACCATACAGATAATGATGCCAAATTTACAAAGCAAACACAATAGCGGCTAGTTCTAAATAATGTGTAGGATAATTTACCTCATTTGGTCTTAGTTGTTGATAGGCATAAGCTATAACTTGGCTTTCTCGAATCAATATGCGACCTAATCCTTGACTCGATGCATCGCTGAATATAACATAATCTACTCCATCGATAGGTAGTGCCAAAATTGGTGCTAAAGTCAAACATTGCTTTAATCATTGGAAGCTTTGTTCACAAGTTTTATCCCACACAAATTTCACTCCTTTTCTCATCATTTTAATTATTGGGCTCGCCAATACCGAAATTTTTTTTACGAATCATCTATAATAACCCATTAATCCCAAGAAACTATGAATTTTAGTCACCTTGGGTGCTTTCCAATTCAGTACTGCCGCAATTTTCTTTGGGTCCACCAAGATTCATTTCTCGGATACTACATGGCCCAAGCATACAACTTTGGACAGCCAGAATTCACACTTACTAAACTTAGCGTATAAGCGATGGTCCCTTAAGGTCTGTAATACTATTCCAAGTTGTGCAGCATGCTCCTCCCAAGTTTTAGAATATACCAATATATCATCAATAAAAACAATCACAAACTGGTCCAGGTATGCTTTAAATACTCAATTTATTAAATCCATAAAAAAAATGGGTGCATTAGTCAATCCAAAAGGCAACACTAAAAATTCATAATGGCCATACCTAGTTCTAAATGCTATCGTAGGTATGTCAGACTCTCGAATCTTTACCTGATGATAGCCTGATCTCAAGTCAATCTTAGAAAACACTATTTGCCCTCTGAGTTGATCGAAGAGATCGTCAATTCTCAACAAGAAGTATCGATTCTTCATCGTAACTCGGTTCAATTACCGATAGTCAATACACAATCGTAATGTACCATCCTTCTTCTTAAGGTATAACACCGATGCTCCCCATAGAGATGCACTTGGTCTGTTGAATCCTTTATCGACCAATTCGTGTAATTGAATCTTAAGTGTTTTAAGTTCCGCCAGTGCCATTCTATATGGGGGTATAGAAATTGGAGCAGTCCCTGGTAATAATTTGATGCAAACTTCAACTTCTCGATCAGGTGGCATACTAAGTAATTATTCTAGAAAGACGTCAAGAAAATCTTTAACAACTGGTATATCCTATACTGTCAATTTTGATGACACTGTCATATCCCTCACATGAGATAGATAAGCTGAATATCCCTTCTACATTAATGGCCTAGCCTCGAGCACCGAGATTACCCTTGAAATATAATAATAGTTTCATCCGCAACGTAGAACCGCACTTTGTTTTCAAAACATTTTATGTATGTTCGATAATTACCTAACCAGTCCATCCCCAGAATAAGATTACAGTCTTGGAGTTCTAAAGGTATCAAGTTCGCTAAGAATCCTATCACATCTAGGATAACTGGATAGTTTTTGTACACCACTTCACATACCCTAATTTCTCCCAAAGGTGTAACTACAATCAAGGATGGCATCAACATTTCTAGCTTAATTTCTTTAGGTATAGGCACTCTAGGTCATAAAAAAGATCTATAGGCTCTGGGGTCAAATAATACTCGTGAATGATACTTGAAAATGATAGTCGTACCTATCTCAACCGTAGGGTTTGCAGCTGCTTCTACTTCTGCTAAGGTAAATAGCTTAGCTTGTCCCGGTTGATTGTTATCTTGTCCTCTCCTTTGAACATTCGATGGATGTCCTGCGGGTCTCCTAGGCAGTTGTGTGATCTGTGATGATGCTGCCGATGCTTTTCCTCGATCAACACTCATCATATGAGAACGAGCGCCATTTCCTGAGGTCTTGGGGTGTCTTGAATAGTGTATTACTATATGCCCCACTCGTCCACAACAAAAACAGGTTTTGAGAAAGTCCAAAAATCTACTTGTAGAAGGTCCAGTTATAGATCCACCACCAGGTCTTTGTTGAAATCGTCTGCCAAGTGTGGAAATTTCTGGCCAAGGTAGCATGAATTGACTAGGTGCTTAGTTAGGTCGAACTCTTCGGTATGGTGGTGCTGACATCAAAGGTACCCTCCTTTTGCTTTCAGTTTCTTGAGCTTGCACTACTTGCTCCACTCTAAATGCCAATTGCACCATAGATTGGTAATCCACTCCAGTTATAGCACCCATACAAGCTTGAACTGATATATACAATCCATATTCAAACCTTTGACTCATAATTTCTAGCATCGTGACCACTTCGGGTACAAAACTTGATAATTCCCTCAACTCGGCTTCAAAATCTGATACCAATCTCGTTCCCTATTTTAGCATATAGAATTCTATCTTTTTCTACTCTTGATGGAATCGAGAGTAATATCTTTCATGGAATTCCCTGACAAAATCTTCCTAAGAAAGTTCCAAAACAAATCTGGCTTATGCAGTTTTCCACCAACTTTCGGCATCTCCTTCCAATAATCGAGAAGCCACACGCAACCTATCAGCTTCAACTAACCCTATATCTCTCAAGGTCTCAGAAACTCGTTCAATCCACCTTTTAGCTTGTACTGCATCCATCAATCTTCTCGAGAATCCAGTGCAACCCAAATGGCTTGCCTGCTTAATCATTCTTAATAAGTCCCAAATAATCACCGGTTCAAGATGTTCCAATAGGACCATGGGTGGCATCATAGTTTGATCTCCCCT
This sequence comes from Passiflora organensis, assembly GCA_019739055.1. NCBI lineage: Eukaryota > Viridiplantae > Streptophyta > Magnoliopsida > Malpighiales > Passifloraceae > Passiflora > Passiflora organensis. The sequence continues at coordinate 601,869 of JAEPBF010000253.1, read as the reverse complement.
TTGTAAATCAGTCTAGACTCTAGCTACGGCTTCTAACACCTTAGGTGGTACGTCTTCTTTAGTGAATCCAGGCTGCAACCCAACTTCTTCTAGTTCAGGGTTCTCAAAATGATGTACGTTTTCTCGATCCAGTCGAGAAGCGGTTGAAGAGGCTTCTCCCCTGTCGCCTTTTTCCTCCTAAAGAAGGTCTACCTCGACGTGGTAGCATACTTTTGGCAAGGACATACAAACCTTAATACTTAACACTACCCACCTTATTCCTATAATTCCCTCTGATTTCCACTATCTATTCCGAAATGGATTTTTCATCATATGATCGTGCATATCTATAATTTAAAAAGAGTTGTAACAATCTGATCCCCATACTTTCTTAAAAACATCAGAAATCCCAAAGTAGACATAACGAATTAAAAGCATTGACACTTACAAACAAATCGTGAAATCTTAAAAACAATGCAGATTTTAAAAAAAATCATGTGCTCCCGCTACCACCGAAAGGGAGACAAAGGATGTCATGCCTCGTATCTTATGGTGTCATAACATTAAATTCTTCTTGGCGACAAATACAAACACCATACAAGGCTGTGACTATGCGTTGTATTTCTTATTATGCGATTCTCAACTAGTCGAAAGCATGTACATATTTAAAACTCTTGCATAGTGGTACTCAGGATAAGCAATAAAATCATATGCAGAGTTTTAAAACGGAATGTTATATCACAAAAACATATGCTTTATTTATCTCTTAACCCATGATCCCGTGGGTCCCAAAATCTTAGATTTACAATATTATAGACACACAATATTCACATGATGCAAGCCACACATATGGGATAAGTCCCAATTTATTTATATACCTAATACGGAAGGATGTTCAATATGTTTCTTGAAATATTGCCACTGTCTAGTCCCGATCTTAGATAGCTTGGTCAATCCTGACATGGCAAACTTGTGAGAACCCGAATTTTGAGTCCTAGAAGTCCAGAAGTTAGTGCAAGTAAAATAACCATTTTGCCTATTAAGAAATGAATGTGTGATGGCCGAAAATGGTATGGAAGGTCTGATAATCATTTCTGGTTTTATTTCCCTTTAATTTGTTTCCTTAATGGTTCAATCTTACCGTAGGAGATAAAATTCCTAAAATTAAGGATAGTTCCAAAATTTAATTCTGATGATTATCTTACCTTATCTAGCCTTTAAAATAGAGAAATTAATCCCATAAACACCGTACATAGAGAGTAGCTGGCCACAGTTTTCCACACACACCTAAAACACACAAAAATTTATCAAACATCAAACCCTACACCATACCTTATTGCTGCCAAAATTTTCTTGATCTTCATCCTAGCATAACTCTCTCATTCTTTGTCAGATTTCTAAAAATAATAGCATGTTGGAAAATTTTTTCCATCCTCTATCTAGCTATCTTGGGTTGGTTATCAGAAGGTTAGTTCTTCCTTGTCGAAATTCAAGTCATAATTCGTCGATTTTGGTGTCAAAATTATGTGATTCTTCCTTCAATTGATTTCTATTGTTGTTCCTTTTGTTCGTATGATTTTTTGGCATCCATTCATGTTGTAAAATCATGAATTCATCCTTTGAATCTTCCATATACATAAAATTGGCATGCCCTACCTTTTGCCCTATTATTGCCGATTTTGACCAGTTGATTAACCTATTGGTTTTTGATCTTGTTCCTTTTGATTGTATGTGTTATTAACACCTAATCCTTCTTTTTTGACATGAAATCGTAACCCCTAAAGCTTGTATACATGAAACCATAATTTTCCCTATTGCCCTATCCTTAGTGTCAAAATTTGTATGGTTGATTAGGGTGTTAATTCGGGTTGAATCTTGTTAAGTTCTAGG